>CM056052.1:152986590-153031590 GCA_029574335.1 Rana kukunoris | reverse complement strand
AAGACAAGAATGGGAAGCAGATCTTATCTCTCATATGCAAAGTGCTATGCAGATGCTCAGCACACATTTTTTTTGTCCATTTGTGGCAAGCAAAGCCCAGGCAGGCACCATTTGGAGAAGAGGAAAGGTGAAGATTGGAAGACCTTGCCTGCTAGATTCGGCCAGCTAGATCAGATGATTTTACTTCTACACATGGTGGACCATCACTTGATAGAACATAAAATCAGATTCTATACTTTACAGATAACTGTATACAAGTTACTCACTCACTCACTGTTGCTCTTTTAACAACTGACGCAAAATAAAACACACCATGTAGAGAAATATATGGGTCAAACATCTCAGGGGTTGATATACTATAGGCAAATAGACTGTGCACTTTGCAAGTGCAGTTTCACTAATTTTTCTAAATTTCAATGTGGAAAAGCTTCACTTTGTAAACCCAATCAGGTGCAAGGGAAACAATTGCATGCATATGATAAAGTGATAAAAATCAGCAGAGCCTCATTACATTTAGTAAGCTCTGCACAGTCTATATGCCTATAGTAACTAGCAAAGTGCACAGTCTATATGCATATATTAACTAGCAAAGTGCACAGTCTATATGCATATAGTATAGCAAAGAGCACAGTCTATATGCCTATAGTAACTAGCAAAGTGCATAGTCTATATGCCTGTAGTAATAGCAAAGTGTACAGTCTATATGCCTATAGTAACTAGCAAAGTGCATAGTCTATATGCATATAGTAACTAGCAAAGTGCATAGTCTATATGCCTATAGTAACTAGCAAAGTGCACAGCCTATATGCATATAATAACTAGCAAAGTGCATAGTCTATATGCCTATAGTAATTAGCAAAGTGCATAGTCTATATGCCTATAGTAACTAGCAAAGTGCATAGTCTATATGCCTATAGTAACTAGCAAAGTGCATAGTCTATATGCCTATAGTAAATCAACTTCATAGCAATTCAAAAACCTGGGCTGGTCATCCATCTAATCGAGCTTAGGGATTTTTTTTTTTTCCCTCTAGATTCAGAAAAATCAGCACGAGTTTAGAAGGTCAGTGGAACCTTAATCATTTAATTTACTTAAAGACTAATTTAAAATAAATTAATTTATAAAAAAAAAAAGTTAATATGTGTTTTTTTTTTTTTTTCCTGTTCACAAAGATTTCCTATTAAAGATTTTTCCCTTTAGCCTCACTCACAGTAACATGGTAGTAAGAAATACATATAAGCTACATGGGTGATCGGGTATGTTATTAGAGTATTTGAAACTCTAGATTCTGTATGGGTTGCAGTATTTTTGAATAAAGGATTGGGAATAATGGCCCTTCAATACGGACACCATGGAATTAAAGGGACCTCAGCACTGACGTTATCACAAATCCATGATTTCTGGAGCTGAAATATACTTTCCCTAAGGAATTCTCCAGGAAAGAAGAGCATTCAGCCCTTGTATTGTCATTTATCTACCCCCTCCTGCTAGATGTATAGCTTTATATTAACAGTTGAGAGTAGGTTCTCTTTACACTCCAGTGCATACTATATGACAGTTTGACTAATCAGAAAGCACTAATAATATATCTCATCGCAGTTCATACCACAGTAGGAGAAAGCATTAAACGTATACCACAGTGCATAATATAGCACAGTGTGACTTTAAGAGTGAGCAGCTATATGGTACCTCGTATACCACAGTGCATGGCATACAACTGTTTGACTTAGAAAAAAGCACTAATAGTATACCACATAATATACCACAGTGCATAGTATACCACAGTTTGAGCACAATAGTATACCATAATGCATAGTATAGAACATAGTATATCATAGTACATATTATACAACATTTTCCTCATCATTTTCATATCACCAATAATATACCATGCATTATACCACAGTGCATATGATACCTTAGATTGGCTTAAGATAAAGCATTACTAGTATATCCCATAGTATATCACGTTGCCTTAAAATAAAGTACCAATAATATTCTACATAGTATACCACAGTGCATAGCATACCACAGTTTGCCTTAAGAGAAAGCACCAATGGTATGCCACATAGTATACTACAGTCCATAGTATACCACGTTTTGCCTTAAAAGAAAGCACAAATGATATACCACATAATATGCCACAGTTCATAGTATACCACAGTTTTCCTTAAAAAAAGAAGAAGAAAGAAACAATAATATACTACATAGTATACCACAGTGCATAGCATACCACAGTTTGACTATAAGAGAAAGCACAAATAGTATAGCACATATTATATCACAGTGCATAGTATAGCAAGACATGGTATTCCACTTATACCATAGTGCATTGTATACCTCAGTATGGCTTAAGACAAAGCACCGATAGTATTCCCCATAGTATACCACAGTGCATAGTATACCACTGTTTGCCTTAAAAGAAAGCACCGATAATATACCATATAGTATACCACAGTGTGAGCACAAATAATATACCACATATTATACCACAGTGCATGATATACCACAGTGTGAGCACCAATAATATACCACATATTATACCACAGTGCATAGTATACCACAGTGTGAGCACTAATATTATACCACATAATATTTCACATATTATACCACAGTGTATAGTATAGTATAGCACAGTGTTTAGTATAGTATAGTATAGTATAGTATAGTATAGTGTTAGCAGCAATAATATACCACAGTTTATGCACTAATAGTATGCCACATAATATACCACAGTGCATAGTATAGCACAGTGTATAGTATACCACAGTGTGAGCACCAATAATATACCACAGTGCATAGTATAGCACAGTATGAGCACCAATAATATATCACATATTATACCACAGTGCATAGTATAGCACAGTGTTTAGTATAGCACAGTGTATAGTATACCACAGTGTGAGCACCAATAATATACCACATAATATACCAAAGTGAGTATAGTACAGTGTATAGTATACCAGTGTGAGCACCAGTAATATATCACATAATACACCACAGTGCATAGTATACCACAGTGACAGTGCATAGTATACCACAGTGCATAGTATACCACAGTGACAGTGCATAATATACCACAGTGCATAGTATACCACAGTGACAGTGCATAGTATACCACTGTGCATAGTATACCACAGTGACAGTGCATAATATACCACAGTGCATATTATACCACAGTGACAGTGCATAGTATACCACAGTGACAGTGCATAATATACCACAGTGCATAGTATACCACAGTGACAGTGCATAGTATACCACAGTGCATAGTATACCACAGTGACAGTGCATAGTATACCACAGTGACAGTGCATAGTATACCACAGTGCATAGTATAAAGGTGGTTTTTGTGTTTTGTGGACACTATAGATTGAGCTGCCTCAGATCTGTGGTTGCTATCCAGTTTTTTCACTATTGTTTACTCACAGTAGCGCATTAGATTTTTCCATATCACAGTGCATAGTATACCACAGTGCATAGTATACCACAGTGACAGTGCATTGTATACCACAGTGCATAGTATACCACAGTCTGATTTCAGAGAAAGAGCAATTCAGATTTTCTTGGTACAAAAAATGTTTATTTTACAGTACATGAAATATGTTCTTGCAAGTCGCCCCTCTTTTGAAAAGCCAGTAAGACGTCACAAACATGTCTGATACTCTGCCTGTACAATACCGATTTTTGCACATCATCACTGTGAACATTTTTTATAATAAAATAATTACACCTTCTATACAATAGTCCATGCGGCCAGGTTTGGTCCCTTTCCATCAGAAACAAAGAATAAATATATACACCAGCCTGGAGCCATCTCATCGCTCTGTATATACATTTGACTGACCATGACAACTAATAAAATACTTTTGTTGTTCTTTTTATACAAAGCAGTAACAAAAGAATGACAAGTTTAGAAAAGCACTAGCACAAAGATCTGAGAACACCGTGGGAAGGACCATGGCAGTGGGCAGTGGGCAGCGGTTGGGAACCCTCAATAATGAAATGACTGTGGCTCATTGATAAGGTTGATCCTGAAGGGTGATCAGGAATCAGACAGGGCAGTACATTCTCAATAGTGTGCTTTCTGGTTAAACACAGAATGGGTAGAATTGTATTTGTCCACTTCCAAGAGACACTCACACACACATATAGCTTTAAATCACGTCCCATGTGCAATGATGCTAGCCACCAGTCCCATTCATTAGCCCACTCCCTACTCCATAACAGGCACAGACAAGGGCGATCTCTCCAGTCATTAGAAAACAGTATATATCTCATTACCCCGAGCAAGCTGCACTGGGCTGAGAGGAGTCCTAGTAATTCGGCCTAGAGTCACAGTTGTTGTAGGAAGCCTTTCGGTGCTCAGGTGAAGGAGTGTGGCTAGGGGGGGTAGGGATGCCACTTGCCCCTGAGCCTTGGCACACATACCATTCACTCAGATTGGCCTGGGAGGAGGAGGACAGGCGATCAGTGTGAGAAGAGGTGGCTGCAGGGTCCTGTCCTGAATCAGAAGAAGGGGACACCAGGGAAGGGATGGAGGATTCATAGCCTGAGCTGGGAGGTGGAGATTTGCAGTGCACTTTCATATGTTTCCTCAAAGAGCTGGGATGTGTGTACGATTTGTCGCAGCCTCTCACTTTACAGTTATACGGTTTGTCGCTGGTGTGGACGTGGGAATGTTTCTTTCTGTCGCTGCTGTTGGCAAAGCGTCTGTCGCAGCCTTCAAACTCGCACTTAAAGGGTTTTTCCCCTAAAAAAACAAAGCATGGCACATAAGAATTACAAGAATCTCAATCATCTTACAGCAGCCATAGAAACACTCATCATTCCACTCTTCCTTTATTCTTCATCAATTCCCTAGGTCGCTACATTGTTCTATATTTTCCGAAAAAAAACAAGAAATGCACATACACACACACACACACACACACACACACACACAAACATACACACACACACAAACATACACACATTCATATACACACAGACACATACACAGACACATACTTACACACATACATACACGCATACACAAACACATATACTCAATTAACAGATATGCTATGATATCAACATGTACTACCAACAATTGTAATTATGACAGACACTACATATATGAGCAGACAATCATTATAATGTCAGAAGAAGAACCTCAGCTGTTGCTAATAGCAACCAGGTTGCATTTTATGAGAAAATGACATATGCATTCTGTTCAGTCTATATAGAACCGACTCTAGTTGTGTGCCTTTTTGTTTCTCCCGATTTAGTAAATAATACCCAAGTATTCTTTCCAACTTACTTTCTTCTCAGAGACAAGACATGCACACTGGCTTAAAAAAAAGAAAAAAATACATTGCTTCTATACAAGAGTTTGGTCTGTAGAAGCAGCTGGACCCTGACACTGGGCTTAAAATGCCAGTTCCCTTGGCAAAAACAAAACGCTCACATAGAGCGTTTTTTTTTATATACAAAGTTGCTCCGTGCACACTGGGCTCAAAAAAAATGCCAGTTGCTTGTGCTTCATGCACGCTGGTTTTTAAAAAAATGGCAGTTGCTTGTGCTCCATGCACACTGGGCTTAAAAAATGGCAGTTGCTTGGGCTCCATGCACGCTGGGCTTAAAAAATGCCAGTTGCTTGGGCTCCATGCACGCTGGGCTTAATAAATGGCAGTTCCTTGGGCTCCATGCACACTGGGCTTAATACATGTCTGTTCCCTTGGCAGTCAAAAACGCTCATGCATGCTGGGCTTAAAAAAAAAGTATGTTTCTTTGGAGTAAAAATATCCATATAGAGCATTTTTTGTAAAAAAAAAGTTTAGACGCGTTTAGGTGGGTTTTTCTGCCATGAGCTCCAATTAGAAACCCAAATGAGAAGGTTTTTTTCCCCTGCCTCGAAATGTTGTTCCCAAAATATGCCTCTTAACGTCCTAATGTACATGGACACATAGGATAACATTGAGTTGCTTCTACAGGCAGAACACAAAATGTAGGAGCAACGTTTTTTATGCCAGTGTGCATTGATAAATAAATGTTGCTTCTGCAGGAGTTTTGTGTTCTGCCTCTAGAAGCAACTCAATGTTATCTTGTGTGTTAGTGCACATTAGGACCATTACAGGCATTTTTTAGCTCAATATTTGTCAGGAAAATACCCTTCTGGTTCACATTTCAAATTAGCGCTTACTGGCAGAAAAAAACATAAAAACTATTATGAGCGATTTTTACTGCCAAAAGAACAGAGAGCGTTTGGCTCCATGCACACTGGGCTTAAAAAACGCCTGTTCTCTCTGGAGTAAAAAACGCTAGAGCATTTTTTTTTGTAAAAGTCCAGACGAGTTTAGATGAGTTTCAATTTTTTTCTGCCTCCAAGCTCCAATCAGAAACCCAAAACAGAATTATTATTTTTTTTTTCTGTCTCTAAATATGCATATAAACGTCATAATGTGCATGGACACATAGGATAACACTGAACTGCTTCTACAGGCAGGGCACAAAACTACTGTAGAAGCAACGTTTTTTAAGCCAGTGTGCATAAAATAAGTGAGGGGGGAACCTTCTGGTTTGCCTTTTTAATAAAGCAACTGTACAAAAAAACGCTCTATGATATGGCTCTATGCACACTGGGCTTAAGAAAATGCCAGTTTCCTTGGCAGAAAAAAAAATGCTATTTTTTGTGCAAACCAGGAAACTTTAGCATTCTTTTCTGCCAATCAAAACCATGTTGTACAAACGCTGAGGTTTTTTTTTCCTGCCAATGGAACTGGCGTTATTTTAATTCCAGTGTGGATGGAGAAGATCGGTCTTTCCTGCTCCATCCTCTGAATATTTCGTGAGTAAGTTGTAGTGTGGTGGGGGTCATACAGGTGGACTGCACTGTATTGTGTAAAGAGACAGTTTAGTTGTCTTTCTGGTGAGGTGACATATCCTGCACACCACTGCTTTCTTCACCATGTGTTTCCACATGGGGAAAGCATTTTCTAAAACCAGTTCTGAAAGCTGATCATTGCAACGTATTAAATTTGTAATTAATGATCAAAACATTTATACTAAAATATTTAATACATGCAATAAAGCGAAAAGTGTTGCAGGCCTTATGAAGCAATCAGCAATCAATGTCCCTGGCTGGGTGGTTATTTAGCAAATGTTATTTATCATCATTGCTCCTAGAAGCACTTTATTAGATGTACTTCTGCTGTAGTCTCACGGGGAATGCACATAACCGTATTACCAGTGTAGGGGTCACTAGTACCGTGCAGACAATCTTATTTAAACTTTCTCTGGTGTTACACATGGGACGGATTTACTATAGGCCCACTGACTACAGGAGACATTTATTCTTAATGTCTCCTATTCAGACTGCCTGTTTGAATGGAAAGCAGGATCTCTAGCTGGCCAATGTTTCGGACTCTACGGACACGATTTACAGACAGTTCAGCACCAGTGGAAGGAAAAGTCCTGCTCTATATATTCTCTATAGTCCCCAAATTCTGACTCTGTATATTGTCATATGCTTCCAAAGGACTCACGGAGACATACCTAAAGGCTTTAGGGATTATTATGTACAGTATGGTGCTAGCAAAAAGAATTTGGGGAAAAGATGCCTTATTGTCTATAACCACCAATCACAAATCTTGTACAACTGTCATTTCTGCATTGGCAGTTGGAAGCTGACTGGTTGCTATAAGTACCAATAAACATCAGTCGATAAGACCCATTTACTAAAGACATAATCTCACTATAGGACAATTAGATTAAGGCATCGTGTTATTTTATTTTATTTTTTTCTATTTTAAATGTGATTGTATATCTAAAGCCAGTAAATACTTTCAGCAGAGCTAAAAAAAAAAGACTCAATTCTCTAAACTACAGCATAATAAGATCTATATTTTAGCCATGTGACTGTAATTTCAGGATCTCATTGGACATAGCCTACAACTGTCACTGGGAAAAATAAGCATCCTTATCCTATTGCTTTGTGAATGGAGTCTATTCTCTGCTTCAACACACGTGGCCTATCTTTTGGCTTGTTTGTGTGCTAGGCCTGGCTTTTCCATGTATTTATTTTGCTGTGTCTGGCAATGTGTAATAACTCCTAGCTTCCCCCCATGATTCAGAGTGTACATTTTGAGCTGTAGCCATTTCCCACACACACAGCCCTGGTGTATAGTGACATCCCCATCCATGCACACAATATACTCCAACCTCCAGTCTACACACACTGGCAGGCTAAACGCTGAGCTGATCTCCATCTGCTCTGCTTAAATACCAGTCAAGCATATTATAAAATGATATCCCGGCTCTAACTTGAGAATCTCATGGGAAAATCATCCACGTTAATGTGTGAGATTGTGAAGAGTATTTTAATATCTCGCCACAACAGTGTCTGCCCATAAATACCCCGATCCCATTCAGCACTGCTGTTTGTGCTGGTGACATTCCACTTACCAGCAGTAAACACTAAGCTTTCCTTGTCAGCATGCTTTATTATTCAATGGAGCTATTAAATGATAACTAATGCTGAGGGAGTGAAGATTGCAAGACAAATAAGAAAACAGGAAACACTTGGCAGCTACAAATAAGCGATCAGGGACTGGGATCTACTAAAAAGGCAAAAAGTTTTGAGAGAGTAAAAAAAAAAAAAAAAAAGCAAATAAGTTCAAAGGAAAACATTCCTTCAACTTCACTCAGAGGGATTCACCCCTATAATGTAAGAGAAAGAAACAACACAACTTATAATTGATGTACAGAGATGTGATCACACATATATGTACACAATTATAGATTGGAATGTCTTTATGGATATGTGATCATGTGTATATATATATATATATATATATATATATATATATATATATATATATGTGTATATATATATATATATATATATATATATATATATATATATATATATATATATATATATATATATATATATATATATATATATATATATATATATACTGTAATATCTTTATGGGGATAGCGTCATACATATGTATATCTTTATAGAGTTAGGATCATACATATTTCTTCATATAATGTAATATCTATAAAGAGATAGGATTATAGAGAGAGAGAGTGGGAAAGGGTGAGGGAGAGAGAGAAAGAGACAGATGTGATAATGCATACATGTGTATTGTGTATATATGTGTGTATATATATATATGCATATATACATCTGTGTATGATGATGACCATATCTCTATAAAGATATTACAGTATATGTACCTATGTGTATGAACCTACCTCTAAAATATATATATATATATATATATATATATATATATATATATATATATATATATTATTTATTTTTGTTCCCAGCTACTTTTTACTGGAGAGAAATCTGCTCTCTACACTTTACAGGCACTTTCCCCCCCGTTCTAGTTTCTAGTGAGGGTTTGTGAGAACTCTGTTTCCTGAATAATTTGCAACAATTTAAAAGCACAATCCAACTTCCTTATTTATTCCCCAGCACTTCCAAGCGCTGAAAAGAAAATGAGGGTTGTAAAGAGCCTGCAGGATTATAACGTAGGCTAATTCATCACCAGAGAGATAAAACTTGCATCTGTGTATAACAATAAAGCAAAAACTCCCATATTCTGCCCCCAGAGCCTGGAGTTTGCTGCTCAGATTTGCTTTGGAGGATGGTGATGTTCTGCATGGCAAACTCCAGAATAGGAGATGAGCAGGAGAAAGTTTGTTTACTTATGAGACAGCCTGTCATCAAAGGCAACATGTTCTCCAAGATGCATAGCACCTGTTCACAACTAGCAGCAAAACTGAGAATTTGTCATTTCTTATCAATGAAATGGAATGCAAAGCAATCAGAGGAGGAAAACATAGAGAGAAACGCAGGGCTCCAACTTGAGCTGGAAACACGTGTAGAGGTGAAGGCATTGCCAAGATGAATGGGATAAGTACTGGAAATATTACACACAAGTGTGGGTGAACAGTCAGTTAAAAAAGTCATGGGAAATAAAAATTTGGGAGACATAGTGCAAAGAAAAATAAATAAATACAAATAATATAGAGATAGAGAGAGAGAGAGAGATACACAAACACACACACACACACATATATATATGTGTGTGTGTGAGTCTGGTATATATATATATATATATATATATATATATATATATATATATATATATATATATATGTATATATATATATATATATATGTATATATATATGTATATATATATATATATATATATATATATAACAAGTTTTATAAATACATATAGTTAGAAAACATATTGCAAAAAAAAAAACTTACACACCTACATACACACACAGATGTATAAGAAAAGTTACAAAACACCTACATATATCTGTATATATGTATACACACTCAGGCACATATATATGCATATATACATAAATAAATAAATATATAAAAGTAAATATATATATATATATATATATATATATATATATATATATATATATATATATATATATATATAAAACCACACACACACACACTACTTTTATTCTATATATATACATGCAAATAAAACAGTACCTACACACACACATATTTACAAACACTATACTAAATATACTAATAGATAAAATAACGTGTCTCCTAAATAATATTAAAGCACACCAATACCCATAAAATGTCATTTCTATATGACAGAGGGAAATAAAAACAGTTGTCAGATTGAGTTATAACTAAATATGTTCAGCTCTCACCGCCCCAGTAATCCATATTTAATAGTTTATCTTGACCATAAAATCCCATTTGTGATGCTGGTATAATTTTTTTTTTTCATAAATATTAATTAGGCTGAATGAAAGTTTATAACCACGTGTACGAATGTATTTACTCCTTTTTTTTTCCCCTGGTTTGATTCATTTGCAATCCCCAGAGCTTTAAATCAATCAGGTCACAAGATGGAAGCGGTCATAAAGCATCTCTGGGGATTATAATCAATTTATTTATATGGCCACTTAAAGCTTGATGTTGTAAAAAGGCGATGCAATGTGGCACTAAAAGTAAAGTGTCTCTAATATATCAAAAAGCTGAGAGTGGCATGCAAAGGAAGAAAGGCTGGTACTGACCTGTGTGAGTCCTTTTGTGAATTTTCAGGTTTTCTGATCTGGCAAAGACTTTCCCACAGCCAGGGAATGGGCATGGGAAGGGTTTTTCCCCTGTGTGGACTCTGATGTGGTTGACCAGTTTGTATTTGGCTTTGAAAGGCTTGCCTTCTCTGGCACACTCTTCCCAGAAGCAGATGTGGCTGGACTGTTCGGGTCCTCCAACGTGCTCCACTGTGACATGGGTGACCAGCTCGTGCATGGTGCTGAAAGTTTTGGAGCAATGTTTTTTGGGCAGCTCCTCTTCTTCTATCCACTTACAGATGAGTTCTTGTTTGATCGCTTGCCTCATGTATCTGAAGAAGGCTCCTGGTCCGTGGTGAGGAGCTAGGTTCATGTTCAGGTTCATGCCAGCGTAGCCTTGAAGAGAAGCGGAGGAGAAAGGATCTGTCCTAGACACTGATTGAGTGAAATGATCAGACCTGCTGCTGTACATATCTCCAGGTAGCCCCAATCTTATCTGTCCGTTTAGAGGCTGGCCACCTGGGGTTGCATGGGAATGCTGCTCATGATGAGGTCCAGAGAAGTAGGGATGGTTTCCAGGCTCCGCGTGGTGGCCATGCTGCCCAGGGTAGCTACCTGTCGTTGAGACAAACATGCCATGGTGAGAGGTTGCTGCAGAGTGTTGATCACTCAGCCCTGGCATCACTTGAACTGTCAGATCCCTGCCTATTAGAAAGTCCCTACCTGTAGGGATAGACTGAGCTGTGTAGGAGACAGCAGCTGCTGAGGGAGCCGGGACAAATGCTCCTGGTGGACTGGAGGCAGCCTCAGCCTGGCCTGCTGGCATATGATGGTGGTGCTGGTGGTGGTGGTGATGGTGGTGGTGGTTATGGGCAGGGCTGAGTTTAAGGGCCGCTGGATGGTGCCCCATGTGTTCTGGCCGGAATGCGGGACTTGGCCCTAGGCGAGAATCAGCAGCATACTCCCCAGGGTGCACATGAGCCATTGAGTGGGAATGACCCACGTACCCCGGGAAGCCTGTCATAGTCTGAGGGGGGTGGTGGTGGTGATGATGATGATGAGCCCCTGCCAAGTCTACTATTCTCAGCGCCGGGTTCCGTTTGGAGAATGCAGGGTCCATCACTGTGTTCCCCCCAAAGCCTCCACACTTATTGCAGCTAATTCTACAATCACCTGTCTGTGGGAAAAGAATAAAATAAAAACTTTTTTTTTTCCCAAAAGTTTTTTTTTTCAAGTTTTTTTTTTTTCCTTTTATGTCTAAGTGGAATCCCCTACGCTTGAGAAGCAGCAGCAGGAAGCATTGAGGCACTGAATAGAGATTCACAGACACTGCTACTGCCCAGAGAGCTCAACAATAACCGCTCTCTATGATTGGCTATCTCCACATGATTGACGTCACCGCTGACAGGTCCTGCTGGAGACTGAATGGATTAAGGAGGGGGTTGGGGGACTCAGCACTGCGCCTGCGCACAGCTGGGCACCATGCCTTGCTCCCCCTCTCACAAACAACACTGTTGCCTGGTGTTTTCAGACACGCTTTTTCTTTTTTTTTTTCTTTCTATTTTTTTTTTTTTTTTTTTTCAAACAGACCAACATTTGAAAGATAAAAAACATAGAAGACAATATTTTTACTATACACAACAAAGATATTTTTTTATTTTTCTTTGCTAATGTGCATTTTAAGGATCTGTGCCAATTCTATGTGGATGACAAGGCTATTGTTTGATGTGGCTTACCAATAGTACAATGTTCATTTTTTTTGTTAACCTTTATTAAGCTGTAGTTTCCTAAATATGGAAGTATGCATATATCTTGAATTATATATATATTTGCTATTTATTAGTAACAAGTGAAATAATTTGCACGTAGGTTCTTTTTAATGCGAAGTACTAGTTGGCTATAATTTCACTCTATCAAAGATAGATAGATAGATAGATAGATAGATAGATAGATAGATAGATAGATAGATAGATAGATAGATAGATATATAGATAGATAGATAGAAAACTAATAGCACCGATGTACTTTACTGACATTTTCTGATATATCAAATGCGCAACTTCATGTCAAACTATTGATTATTAGAAAAAAAAAAAAAAAGTTTTGTTGAGCTTGTGTTACACATAGCAGTACATTTTACTGGACCTTCTCAGCTGTTACTATTTACCTAGACGATAAGAATACACATAGTGTATCATACCGCTACCTCTGCTACAATAAAAGGATCAAAATATATTGCAAAAAAATAAATAAAAACATTACCCCTCCATAAGATTTTTAAGATCCAGACTATAGAAAGGTGTGTGTATGTCTCTGTAGAATATACAAACTCGTGATCTCCTTCAAATTGGCCACATTAGACAAGCTGCATGTATTTACTAATTTATTTATTTAAGTAAATATGTTATAAGCCTCTCTGTGGAGGTATCGAAGTACAAGCAAGTTCTCAAATCTGACAATTATTACTGTTTTACAAGTGATCAAACTACATACGCACCAACTGAATGTGCCTTAGTGTGTGTACCTATCTATATATCTATCTATCTATCTATCTATCTATCTATCTATCTATCTATCTATCTATCTATCTATCTATATATATATATATATATATATATATATATATATATATAGATGTGTGTGTGTGTATATATATATATATATATATATATATATATATAGATATGTGTGTGTGCGTATATATATATATATATATATATATATATATATATATATATATATATATATATATATATATATATTATTTCTGAAAAGGTGTTATTTTTTATTATTATTATTATTATTATTATTCATTTGCGTCTGAATTGTTGGATAAAACTCAGCAAAATCAGCAGTTTCGGCCTCTGCTTCATACTTACACATATGTAAAATACCTACCTATTTCTTGGCTGGAAATGGAGATATAGAATTAAATAGGCTTAAAAATGCTCCTTTCCTTTGAGCTTAAAATTGTACAATATTGACAGATCGATATTCATATACATAGATAACAGGAAATGCTGAAATTGATCAATATCAAAAGTTACATATAAGACAACGTTCTGTTGACGAATTCATTTCAGATTTTACACCAGGGAAAAATAAAAATAGGAGTTGAGGCGCATGCGCGGAGCTCTGAAGATGGCTGCTTGAGCCGGGAGCTCCTCACCACCCCAGACCAGCGGCGCCCATAAGTCAGCCAAAAACGGGCTGGAAGGGGAACTATCACCACACACGGCTTCCCCAGACACCAGGGCACCCCCCTATCATCATAATTTTTTTAAAGGGACACTTTAAAGCCGCATTTTAGTCATTTAAAAAAACGGCAAAAATCCAAGATGGCCGCCGCTGCAGCACCTCACAAGAACGGAGCTGAGGAGATGCCTGAGGGAAGGATTTTGTCAAATATGGTACCCCTGCCTTTTACCCCACTGGTCCAAGTAAGTTACCAGCAGGACATGTCCCCCTCAACAATTCCCACAGAACCCCTGGCAGGCAGTAATATGGAGGGCATAAATAGGGAGGGCTCTGCACTACCACTCATAGGAACTAACATAAGGAGCCAGCCTGCTCAATTCTCTGTCAGCACCCTGTCAGCAGCGTCTGCATTCTCTGTGACTGACTTATATCAGGCTCTGGCTGAACTCCTGGATAGGGGACTCGCTCAGACTGCTACCAAAATAACAGGAGATTTGAAAGCAGATTTCCAGAATCTGGGCACCAGAATTGAAGCGATAGAAGACAAGCTTGATCAAACGGTGGCAGCCACAGACCAGAACTCAGAACATATTCATACAGTACAGGAGCAATTGGATGTGGCCCTTTCCAGGATCGACGAGTTGGAGAGCAGATCCAGGAGATACAATTTTCGGATCAGGGGACTGCCCGAATCCATCACTGACACTACAGCAGCGGTACAAAATTTGATCCAGAACTTGATTCCAAACATCCCTCAAGTTCGCTTAGAGCTGGATAGAGCCCACAGAGCCCTGGGACCACCCAGAAAGGACGGCTCACCGCGGGACATCATCGCCAAACCCCACTTTTACGCTGTAAAGGATGAAGTCATGAGACTAGCACGTTCTGTGCCCAGTGTTTTGTGCCAAGGTCATCCCGTCCAAATATACGCAGACCTTTCTCCCTCCACAATGCAGCGAAGACGGTCATTAAAGCCGCTACTCCTAGTCCTGGTCCAAAAGGATATAAAATATAAATGGGCATTCCCCTTTGCGGTCAAGTTCTCGGATAAAGGGAAAAACTACTCCTTCTCAAATTTTCCTGATGGAGAAAGACTACTACAGCGCCTTAAGCTCATCTCGCAAGAACCCGCCATGGATACTTCTCATAGCATCCCAAACACCTCCAAGAGACCGACCCCTACCAGCCCTAATTCCCTACTCTGGACCAGGTCGAGATCTAAGAAAGCTAGAGACAGTGGACCCACTTACCCAGATCTCGGTTGACACATTGGTCATATACTCCTTAAACTTTCAAGATTTTTGGTCGGTCCTATGCCTGAGATTTAGACGTTCTCTGATCAGAAGAATCAACTTTTTGGATAATTGACATTTCAACAGTATTTCTCCTGCTAAAAAGATCTCTTCATTTATTCTAATTTTTCCGCAGGGGGTTGTCCCCACCTTGCTTCTGAGGTCCCCTCCTCCTCGATCCCCGTTGGGGGGGGACGGGGGGACATCCGGATCGGATTTAGATCCGACCAAACTGGGTTTAGAATTACTCAATTCCTTCCGGTTTCGTTTTTTGATAGTTGTTGTAACCAATTTTTCAGGGGCGCCCTGGCTGGGGTGGGCCCCATGTACCTCCACCTCTCCCTTAGACTCCAGAAGGTTTCTGGGGGCGAGGTCGCTTGTTCGCAATTGGAGCAAGCCCTTTTTTGATCTACCTTGGTAGAAATTCTCGAGGAGCATCTCCCCTCCCCGAGAATGTATTTTTTCTTATTTTTTCTCTTTTTCCTTAGTTGGATTGGGAGTCTTCTTCACCACTTCTTTCTCTCTTTCGAATCTGTCCTTTCCTTTTCTATTCCCCATCTTTCCCACATGAGCCTAACCATTTATTATTTTTCAGCTTGCAGTACCTACGATCGAGGAATGTCCACTGGGCTGCCAGTCATCCACCCTGACAAATGGCAAGGTTGGGAGGACAGAAGACATCTCAGGGTGAGTGGAGGTAGAGACAGACAGAGTTGCTTTTCAGTTCCCCATGGCTGACCACGTACAGAGCTCCCTCAACATAGCCACACATAATGTTCAAGGCCTGAACTCCCCAGTCAAAAGGCGAAAGATCTTTGATAGCTACAAATCACTCAAACTAGACATTCTCATGATCCAAGAGACCCACTTTCCTGGGCGGTACAGTCCCAAATTTGTCCACTCTCACTTTCCCCTCTTCTACTTGGCTAATGCCGAGAACAAGACCAAGGGGGTCGCAATCTTCTTCTCCAAATCCTGTAACTTTGAGTATCTCTCTGACTTCAAAGACCCAGAGGGACGATTTATACTGGTTAAAGGTAAAATTGAGGGTCATCTATACTCCCTGGTCTCATACTATTCTCCCAACAAAGGGCAAGACAAGTTTTTCCAATTAACCTTGGACACTTTAACCCCACTTCTGGAAGGTACAGTCATTTGGGGGGGGGATTCCAATGTGGCTTTTGACCAGGGTTTGGACAAATCCAGACCTCTGTCCGCTCAACTTACTAGACCCTCTAGGGTCAGCCTGAAAATTGCCAAACTACTCCATGACAGGGGGTTGACGGATGTTTGGCGGGAGTCTAACCCCTCAAAGAGGGACTACACTCATTACTCTCACCCGCATAGTACCTATGCCAGGATCGATCATATTTTAATCCCTTCATTTGTACTTCCGGCAGTGATCAAGGCCCAAATCAGAGACACAGTCCTATCTGACCATTCTATGGTCATCATGTCCATCCGCTCTTTAGCAGGTATGGCAAGGAACGGACATTGGCGGCTAAATGAGTCCATTCTTTCCAATCCAACCACTACAACGGAAATTAATAAAGCCCTTCAAGAATATTTCACAATTAACAATGTTGAGGATATCTCTGCGGAGACCCTGTGGGCAGCCCATAAAGCCTCTATTAGAGGGAAGATCATTCAGATCTCCACGCGAATCAAAAGAGAACACGAAGCAGAAATTGTACGTCTGGAGAAGTCTTATAGGACCCTAAGGGCACAACACAAAAAGAAACCATCTTTAGCCTTACTAGAGAATATTGACAAGCTGAGATTAGAACTTAACTTAGCCCTCACAACGAAGGCGGAGAGATCTCTCCGCTGGAGTGGCAATAAATTTTACACCCAAAAAGGAAAAATAGGCCAGTTGTTAGCGACCAAATTGTCCCCTAAAACAAGGTTTCACTCCTTACCCAAAATACGCTTGGCAGGTCAAGAACCTACATCCAACCCTAAAAAGATCCTGGAGGCATTCGAAACATTCTATTCTGACCTGTATAGTGCCCCTCCACAGATTCCCAGGGTTTCGATTGACAACTTTTTGGACAGCCTACCCATCCCATCCTTAGATGTAGAACACAGAGACAGGCTGGAAGCACCCTTTTCGATTGAAGAGGTGGCGACAGTAATCAAGGGCCTCCGAAAGGGCTCGGCCCCAGGCCCAGATGGACTGTCGGCCCTCTATTACAGGTCATTTGCAGATACCCTAGTCCCACATATGACAAACTTTTTTAATTCCAAAACTCAAGGCACCCCTCTGGGTACGCAACTTAATACAGCATACATTACGGTTATCCCAAAGCCGGATAAAAACCCAGAAGAAGTCTGTAACTATCGCCCCATCTCTCTGATAAATAACGACCTAAAAATTCTTACAAAAATTCTAGCTCTCCGTATCTCCTCTTTCATTAATAAATATATTCACAAGGACCAAGTCGGATTTATTCCAGGTCGACAAGGCCCAGATCAAGTGAGAAGGGCAGTGGACATTGTCTCAATTTTGCAATCCAACTGGGACGGAGGTCCGAAACAAAAAGGCTTTCTCCTATCTCTTGATCTGCAGAAGGCCTTTGATTCTGTGTCCTGGCAATATCTTCTCCCCCTACTAGAACGATGGGGCTTTGGCCCAAGATTTATGGGTGTAATACAAGCTCTCTATTCTAAACCAAAGGCCCAAATTCGAATCCAAGGGTACTACTCTTCTCCAATAGACATAGCAAGGGGTACCAGACAGGGATGCCCCCTCTCCCCAATCATTTTCGCGATGGCAATTGAAACCCTAGCGATAGCCATTCGACAGAACCCCGACATTCGAGGCGTTTCATGTGGAGATCAAACTCATAAATGTGGGCTCTTTGCCGATGACTTACTACTATTTCTAACTTCTCCTATTACTTGCCTACCAAACCTTTGTAAGGTAATTTCGGAATTCTCTAAATTCTCAGGTCTCCAAGTCAATTATGCCAAATCACAAGCCTTGAACGTATCCCTTCCACCTCCTACAGTATCTCTCCTCCAACAGTCATTCAAATTTGAATGGTGTCCCTCATCTATCAAATATCTAGGGATTTCCTTAACAGCTCGGACAGAATCCCTTTACACAAATAACTATCCTCCCCTATACCAAAAACTTACGGCCGACATGAATAACTGGGCTAAGTATGATCTTTCCTGGCTGGGCAGAATTAACTCTATAAAGATGACTTTACTTCCTAGAATTTTATATCTATTCCGCTCCCTTCCCATTCCCATCAGAAAAGATCACGTGCAGACTTTACAAAGCAAAATACTCAAATTCATTTGGGGCAAGTCAGGTTACAGAATCCCCCAAAACACGCTATATAACCATAGGAAAAGAGGAGGACTAGGACTACCGCACCTATATAAGTACTTCGTAGCTGCCAGACTAGCTCAACTATCCGTAGTTTACTCTAAACTGGACAAACCAGACTGGGTCCACATAGAGGGTCAAGCTGTCCCCCGGTTCTCCATAGAACACTTACTCTGGTGCCCCCAAAAGAGAAGACCACCCATTTTGTCCCCCTCCCTTTCTCAATCCTACGCCCTTTGGGATAGATTTCGTAACCTTCCTGCCCTGGTTTCGAAAGGTCAACCTCTAGCCAGTGTATTCCAAAACCCGGATTTCCCACCGGGAATGGACAGGAAAGCATTCAGTTGGTGGTTGGATAAGGGTCTGTACCGCATAGGACAATTCTTCACATCCAAAGGCCCTCTTACACTAGACCACTGTGTGACTAAATTGGACATCCCTGACACTGAAAAATTCAGATTCAAACAAATATCACAATTCCTACACACTTTATGGACGGATAGGCCTCTACCTCCCAAATTTACAGATTATGAGCTCTGGTGCGGGCAGACCATGGGACAAAGGGGAGGAATATCTGTCATCTACTCTTCACTCACCCGCCCGACTGAGAAGTCTTCCTATATGACGGCTTGGGAGGCAGACCTCCAAATAGGGTGGGAGTTGGAGACCTGGCAGGCAGCTTGTTCTGATTCTTATCAGGGCATCTTGAATACTTCCCTGATGGAAGCAAACTTAAAGGTCCTTATGAGGTGGTATATGACTCCCGCCAGGCTTGCGGCCATCTACCCATCATCAGATCCCAGCTGCTTTAGAGGTTGTCAGCTCCTGGGCTCGATGGTGCATGTCTGGTGGGAATGTCCCAGAATCAGAC
Organism: Rana kukunoris; assembly: GCA_029574335.1. Lineage (NCBI taxonomy): Eukaryota > Metazoa > Chordata > Amphibia > Anura > Ranidae > Rana > Rana kukunoris. The sequence continues at coordinate 153,011,819 of CM056052.1, read as the reverse complement.
CAATCTGGAAGAGGATTTTTAACCTCATTTGTACAGTCACTGGTTGCTCGGTCCCCAGAACGGCTCCTGTAGCTCTCCTAAATGCTCGGATTCCGGGTATATCCAAGCCCAATCAGAAGCTGATCCGATTTATGCTCCTCGGGGCTAAAATTACCATCGCCAGGGCTTGGAAACAGCCCAGGGTTTCCATTGCAGAAATAAAACGCAAGATTTCGTGGATCATGGTGCAGGAAAAACTGGCCAGCATTCTTTCAAACACGAATCAGAAATTTGAAGCCGTGTGGGGATCATGGGCATCCCACTGTGGTATACCTTTGGCGACTGGGGTACACCCCACGCAACCTGCATCCTTCAGTACTAGTTAAGCTCATGTTTCCCTTCCTTTCCCTCTTTCTTACCCCCACTTTTCTCTCTCCTTTTTTTTTTACTTCTACTCTTTTAAGACAGTTGTATGACCAGAAGGTAATGTTCTTTGTTCTTCGTCCGGTTATTCATATGGGCAATTTGGTAACACTATAGGCCTATCTTATTTTGTTAGTATGAGCTAGAGGTTCAATGAAGCCAAATTCGAACCCACTAATTTCCCATCAAATAAATTTATAGGAGGAGGCGGATTGGGAGGCGCCTGGCTGGGACACAGATTGATCCCATTAGGGGTGTCCGGGACAGGCAGGTTTCCCCTGAGCGCAAGATCACCATATACACCTCTTTTTCCGCCCCTTCCTCTGTTATTAAGCTCGCTGGATTCCTTTAATCAACCCATAGTTGGGAAATTTGAAATCAATTGAGTCATTGTTACTGTCATTATGCCCGGTTTGTTGAATGTTTTGATGATGTAATTTCAGCCTTTTGTCATAATTTATCTGTATTCTTTATTTGAAAAAATAAAAATCTATTGAAAGCGAAAAATAGGAGTTGAAATTCAGCTATGGTATTTCTTCATTTAAAAAAGTGTCATTCGTATTTACAGTTCTCTGAGACATTAGAAATATATAGAATAGCACACACAAGAACCGTTGTGAGATCCAGAACAGCTTCTCCTCTTTATTGGAATGAAAAATTGGAATGATGGCATGTTACATTTTTACATGTTAATTTAATACAAAATAAAAAAAGATGGGATTCAAATTCTTAGCAGTGGTAACTTTGAAGCTTGGAAATCAGTCAACTTTGTCGAGGTAACTTGTAGATTCAGCATGCGGACAGATAACTTACCTAATTATAACGTGGCCTGCTGCAAGCCTGGGGATTTCATAGATCGGTCTGTGCATGGGCCAGGGCCTCTTCTATGTGACTGCTCAGTGGAGACACAAAACATCTGGGCTAGTGCTCTGTTCTCTTATAGAAAATGCCTGACATGTTTTTTATTAACAGCAACACATGTAAAATGTGGAAACATCATACAAACAATAATGTACTATCAAAAACATAAAGCAGATTTCTGGCCTTTGTCACCCCACAGGCCTTTGTCACTCCAATAATAATACTTAATACTGGGCTCCTACACACACACATTTGTCCATACCTGTTCTGTTTCCATTTCTGTTTTTTTTTTTGTCTATGCATGTAACATATTTTATTTATGATGCACATCCACATTGCATATATTGCACATATACCTTAGCGTTTTCCAGCATAATTAATTGTGTGTGTGTGTATACCTGTATGTCTGTGGTATATGTGTATTATATACACCAGACATATATATATATATATATATAGAGAGAGAGAGAGATAGATAGATAGATAGATAGATAGATAGATAGATAGATAGATAGATAGATAGATAGATAGATAGATAGATAGATAGATAGATAGATAGATAGATAGGCAAGGCAGATATACAGACAGACAGACAGACAGACAGACAGACAGACAGACAGACAGACAGACAGACAGACAGATAGATAGATAGATAGATAGATAGATAGATAGATAGATAGATAGATAGATAGATAGATAGATTTCTCTCTCTCTCTCTCTCTCCTCTCTCTCTCTCTCTCTATATATATAGTCTCACTGAATTTGTTTAGGTACAGTTTAGATGCCTTTTCTTGCCCATGCCCAATAGCTGGGGTTGCTATTCGAGTTGCTCAATTAATGAACTTTTGAACTTTACTACAGCTTTAAATAAGTTTATATCTGAGTGCATATCTAATGGAATAGGCTACAAAGTGAAGCATACGTGGCAATTTGAATTGCTCTGAATAACCTAGCTCTCAGCACCTTGTGTTTGCAGCACTCAGCTATGTTTTGCGCTCTAATAATTGCGTTAGTGGCGCTAAGTTAGACACCTAGGGAGTAGTAGGTGAGCGATCAGTCCTCCTTAGCCCAAGGTTTGGTGACAGATCAGCTTTCAGATTAAGGTATATCTGTCAAATGAGGCGTCAGTCACCACCAGCCCACTGCTCAGGGCTCATTGTGCAGAGACCTGGTAGCCACCACATTGTGAAAGCATGGTGTCCCTATAGTAAGGATGGTACATATCATGTAAACCCCATCAGCAAGATCAAAGTGTTCTTTTTTAATAAGATCCAATACATGTCAAACCTCATTCCAATCAAATTGTCCGTAAATGAATTCCAGATGAATATGTCATAGAGTAATGTGACAATGCAGTCAAACAGGGTCAGGGGTGGATGTTACAATGAGAGAGCCGTCAAATATTAATTCTAGGAGCTCCAAATGAATGACCAGCGAGCGGGATTAAGCACATTCTAGTGGCGGGGTGTTATGTCAGTGATTTGTGTTGGTTGCAAGTTAACTGGCAAACAAAGCTCCAGAAATATATGGTCCCCTCTGAGCCTCCACCAGGGCATATTTTATACTTACTTGGGATCTTCATTATATTTCCCTGCCTGCTAGGGGGATGCAGCAAGCCATCCTGTGTTACTCTGAGCAATGCTATGGGAGCTGGTGCAGAGTCCATCCTGGAAAATTGAAACAGATTTGGATGTTTTAATAAGTAATACAGCAAGTCCATTTCCTCTGACTGTTTAATAATGCACGTTTTATTGGATCTGGATGTACTTTGCCAAATCCAAATGGTATGGCACACATTTGAAGCATGACCAGTCTCTGCATGCAGATTTCCCAGAAGGATTTCTGACTATGATTTTCAATGTACTGGTCATGTTTCCACTTACTGATGGCACACAGCTAGGGATTCCTGCTCGCATTCCTTTGGATTTTGTGCTCTTCTTAGTACAAGGCTCGACTGTAAACCTGGTTACAAGGCACGCAGTCGACTTCACTTACAACTCATGTACTTTGCATATACACACACCATGAAAGACAGTTATTTACATTAAACTAATTTACACTGTATCTATATTGCTGATAGGCTAATGTTGTGTATAGGAGAGCAAAAATATAAACACACACACCATAAAAGACAGTTATTTACATTTACATTAAACTCATTTTCACTATCCATATTGCTGATATGCTAATATTTTATATATGATATCAAATACACACACACACCCTAAAAGAAAGTCATTCTACATCTCCAGTAACCTAATTTGCACTGTATCCATATTGCTCATATGCTAATGTTGTATATAGGATATCAAATGCACACACCATCAAAGACAGTTACATTGATATATATATATATATATATATATATATATAAAAAAAAATATATATATATATATATATATATATATATATATATATATATATATATATATATATATATATATATATATATATATATATATATCAATGTAACTGTATTCATATTGCTGATATGCACATTTTCTATGTAGGATATCAAATGTACACACACAAACCAAATAATCCATGTGTTCCTCCCTGGTATTAAATTAATATGCTCCACACTCATATTTCTGATAGAATATAACTTTTTTGTGTATCAGATAGTAAACACAAATATACCACACAAGCCATGCCAGTGATATATAAATCTATATATGTATATTTCTCTCTCCATATCTCTTCCATCCCTTTGCCTTTACTATATAGATGGATAGATCAATAGATTGATAGACAGATAGACCGACAGATCCATAGATAGATAGATAGATAGATAGATAGATAGATAGATAGATAGATAGATAGATAGATAGATAGATAGATAGATAGATAGATAGATAGATAGATAGATAGATAGATTTTATTTATATTTATTAATTTCCCCAACTGTGATAGATAGATAGATAGATAGATAGATAGATAGATAGATAGATAGATAGATAGATAGATAGATAGATATTATTTATATTTATTAATTTTCCCTAATTTTTCTACCTATAGTAGAGGCATAGGGATGGGCCTAAAGAAAACATACTAAGGAAAACTCCACGTATAGGGGCTAATTTACTAAAGGTGAGAATGTTTACACAGAAAATTCTGTAATTTCACTTTAATTAGCCAATCATATGTAAAGCATATCCCTCTTTGCTTCCTTTACTTGCACATGATTAGATAATTGAAGTCAACATTCACATCATTAATAGTGTAAATGTCATCAACTCCTTTAGTAAATCAGCCAAGAGTCTATAAATGAAAACCTATCCCATGTAATATAAGGCTATAAATAATAATAATAATACTGATAATACTATATGTCCGTATCCGTATCTGTTCTTGCGTCCATATGTCAGTTCATTTTCCAGTAGCAATATTTGTGCTTCGTTTTAAATGGGGCATTTGTTGTCTGCATTTTGTAGAGTTGAACTTGTGCTGTGCTTTGTGTCCAATTCTAAAACGCATCATTTGGTCTACATATGTTTGAAATATTCTTCGGCGTGAATAGAGCGAGAACGGGTCATAGAACTGGGAATTGACGATGTAGGCGATTTCCTTTACATAAGTTTTGGGAATATGAGATTAAGGGAAGTAAAAAAAGAGAGAAAGAAAGAAAGAAAGAAAGAAAGAAAGAAAGAAAGAAAGAAAGAAAGAAAGAAAGAAAGAAAGAAAGAAAGAAAGAAAAATAATACAACACATACCTAACCATATGTGCCATAGCAGCTATCTATATATAAAAGAGAAAGAAAGAAAGAAAGAACGAAAGAAAGAAAGAAAGAAAGAAAGAAAGAAAGAAAGAAAGAAAGAAAGAAAGAAAGAAAGAAAGAAAGAAAGAAAGAAAGAAAGAAAGAAAGAAAGAAAGAAAGAAAGAAAGAGAAAAAAAGAAAGAAAGAAAGAAAGACATACCTAACCATATGTGTCTAGCAGCTATCTATATTCAAAAGAGAAAGCAAGAAAGACAGACATAAAGAAAGAAAGAAATACCTAACCATATGTGCCTAACAGCTATCTATCTATCTATATATATATATATATAGTACTGTACTTTTTTTCGGACTTCAAAAGACATCAATGCGAAGTAAATGAATGGAAAAGTGTTCTTATAGGGAACAAGTTGCTGCTGTTGACACTTTTGGACGTGTCTCATATAACAGCACCTGGATAAACGTGTGGCAATGTTTGGTCAGACAAGGCAGGTCCATATGTAAGTGTGAAGACAGGCTAATGATGGGGCAAACCTTCTGTCCTATGACTGTACATAAAGCATCTCTCTATTCACTGGACACAGAAATCAAAACGCTTCCTAGCTTTTCTTCTTTACTTCTCCATCCTCTGGACTCACCATGTGCACATGTGGTTGGTATGGGGTCAGGGGTCAAACTCTAAGGCATTTCAAAAGTCGGTGACTTCAATAGATGGATCCTTCAACACTATCTAGAGGCAGTAACTGCATTTCCAGCAACAGAAAATACAAATAATAATATAAAAAAGGGGGCAAGAAGGGCCTATGTTCAGCGTGTCTCTTTAAAAACAAAAGGCAGCAGCACACATACAAGTCTAGATTGCAGAGATCATTAACTTCGCACTTCTTGGCACTCATCATCATCTTGCTTGTGCTTTGCCCTAAAAAAAAGATTGCAAACCCAAATGTATCTGCTAATTTGGCATTATTTCGCATTAGAGCGGAGAACAATCAGATCCTCCCCCATTATGGAGAATAAAACAATCGCAGACTTAATTAAATCTGATAAGCTCCTTTAAAGCTCTCCTTGCCTTCACCAGTATCTGTCTAGCTGGATGTGACCTGTTTGCCCTCCATAAATACATGAAATCGTGTGTCTTGTCATCCCCCATAGGTGGAGATGGAAGAGAACCCTTGTGTCAATGCATTATATATAGACTTTGGAAACTCAGCAAACAAGTGTAAAACGTATTAATCAGTGCGGACAATGGAGCTGGTAATTAAATATAAAAGCCAATGAATTGATTCCTTTTTTTTTCTCCCCTCCATCCTAATTTTCCATCCCCAGGCAATGCTAAGATGAGGGAATCTTTTCAAAGCTGTAACGGAAGCTTGTTCTTCCCATTCCCACATCCCATTGGCATGGAAATAGAGTCCCCTAACCTATTCTCACCTTGGATATTCTTTTTCTTACTGATTATTGCTATTAAAGGCTGACACAAAAGATTTTTTGAACAAACATTCCATGTGAAAGGCTATCTGTAATGGCTGGCCCATCTACATAAGAGAGGATGGAAATGGGGCTGGTCAGGGCTAGGCTATGTACAGAGAGCTGGTCTCACCACTGCTGGCCCCCAGCAAGTCTTACCGTGCCTACTCCTTCACCTGTTGCCAAATGGCCTTCAGATCTTCCCAGGGCTTGAGGGGTGACAGCAGCACCCTTTGCTGCTCCTCCATGCTGTCATCCTTCATTTCTTCCTTTTCTGGCTTTCTGAAATCAGTTAGGAGAAATCATGATGAGGCAGAAATGAGCCGTCAGGATGATATTTTAATGGCTTATATTGTCACGTTGGTGCATGTGGCTTTGAACTAGCACAGCTTCCCTTCCCTGCAGAGAGCGCCGCAAATCCCACTTGCTAACTTCTGCAACTTTCTTTTCCTCTCTCCTGTAAGTTTAGACACATTCCCTAAATATCCATTAACTGGCCTGCATTGCAATGGAGCTCCACACCTCTCCTGATCAATCAGGGGATGTACATGAGGACATCTGCTTGGATGTCATTAGTACTGTAAGCACTCATATGTATGGGGATGGCTGTGTACATGTGTACACATATCACACATATAGGTGAATAACTGTCTGCATGTGTGTACATATGTGTGTGGGCATTAGGGAGACACACACACGTGTGTGTGTGTGTGTGTGTGTGTGTATATATATATATATATATATATATATATATAGTGAGAGAGAGAAAGAGAGAGAGAGAGAGAGAAAGAGAGAGAGAGAGAGAAACTGCATATGTATAAATATATGTATGTAAATGACTGTTTGCATTTGTATACACGTGTGTCTGTATAGATAGACACTTACATACATATGCAAATGCCTGTTTGCATGTGTATACATACATGCGTGTGAACGATTGCCCTGAATTACTGTTATTTGTATACATATATGTGTGTGTGTGACATGGACCAAATATATGTGAATGCCTGTCTGCAGATATATATTTGTATGTACGTGTATACATATTTCTGGCTGTGTATAGTATTATGGACCGTTACATATATACGTAAATGACTGGTTTGCATGTGTACACATATCTGTGTGTTTTATGGATATATATATATATATATATATGTCTTTTTGCATGTGTACACATGTGTATATATATGTGTGTGTGTTTGCATATATATATATATATGTGTGTGTGTGTCTGTCTGTGTGTTTTATGTAGCTTATATATACATAGATCTATATGTGAACAGTTGTAGCATGTCTACACATATGTGTGTGTGTGTGTATTATGGGCATTCACATATGTGAATGATCGTTTGCATATGTACAGATATTTATGTGGGTGTGTGTTCTTTTATGTATATATATATATATATATATATATATATATATATTTATACAGAGCTTTTTTTCTCAGAAAATAGGTGCTGGAACCCAACCACGATCCCATTCAGATTTTACAAACAGTAGGAGGGTTTTAAAGGGTGCAGAGTTTAGGGGGTTACACACAGAGTGCAGAGCTATCACTTGTAAACACAAAAACCAGATTTCTATGTTTAAAATTGATTGTGGTGAGCAGGCACAAAAGGCTCTGAGCTAGAGGTGGTGGAACTGAGTTCCCCCAAGTCCCCCCTGAAAAAAAGCCCTGTATATATATATATATATATATGTAATTTGTGTGATCGCCTATTTGCATGTGTATACATGTGTGTGTGTGCGTGTGTTTTATGTACCTTTAGATATATATATAAACGATTGTTTGCTTGTCTACAATGTGTGTGTATTATGGGTATATCCATATATATGTGAATGATATATATATATATATATATATATATATATATATATATACTAAATAAAGAGACTGTGAGTGTGCCACCCCATTCCCTTGGCAGTGTACCCACTACCAGGATGCTATGTGTACCGTTCTCTGTCATCATCCCGGTATGGCAGGCAGAATATCCAGTGAGCAGGAATGCTGATCTCTGCCGCCCTGGAATGTGGCTTCTCATCACTGGCTTTTATGAATAGGATATGTTAAGTGAGACCATTTCTATTTTAATTAAAGTGCTACCTGCCCTGCACTGTTTACAAAGTATTCCTTTTGAAAAGACGGCCTAAAGTTTCTTTGTGAATGAGGAGTGAGAGTTTGGAGTTTGGATTCTGCTGCTGCAAGGATTCATTGAGGCAGCTAACAAAGGCTAAATGGAATGATTCCGATCCTGCTTCAGCTTTTTTAGGCTTCTATTACTAGAAAATAATTACAGCTAATGAATATGCAGAGGAGGGAAGAATGGCTGCATAAATAAAAGGCTAGGGACAATCTGCAATGCTCAAATACAAAGTGCTGCCAGGGACATTCTACATTTTGAAAAGTCCTGCCAGGCATACTCTACACTAGTCTGATAAAAAGCCATGCCATGGACATTCTACAATTATTAGATAAAACGTCCTGCCAGGGACATTCTACCATAGTCAAATACAGATTACATCCAGGGACACTGTTTAATATTTAGATAAAGAGTGCTTCCAGGGACACTCTTCAATATTTAGATACAGAGTGCTGCCAGGGACATTCAACACTATTCAGATAAAAAGTCTTGCCAGGGATACTCTACATCAGTCAGATAAAGAGTCCTGCCAGGGACACTCTGCAATTGTCAAATACTGTCAAATACAATAATCAAATAAGTCCAGGGACATACTACAATAGTCAGGTAAAAAGCCCTGCATTGGGAGATTCTGCAAAATTCTGGTAAAAAGTTGCACCAGGGACATTTTTTCCAGAGTCAAACGGAAGTCTACAGCCTGGGACATTCTACGATAAGGGTTCTACAAGTGATATTCTGCAATGTCTAAATACAAATGTCTGACATTCTGCAATATTCAGATACAAAGTTGTGCCAGGGACATTTATCAATAATCAGATACAAGATACTGCAATAGATATTCTGCGGTGTTTAGATAAGAAGGGCTGCCAGGGACATTCTGCAATATTCAGAATAAATACTACCAAGGATATTCCTAAGGGACGTTCTACAATTTTTAGAAAAAAGTAGTGCAAGGGAAATTCTACTAATTTCTACAATATTCAGATAGAAAGTCTTTAGGGGTTTTCTGCAAGAGTCAGATAAAAAGTACTACCAGGGTCATTCTTTTATAGTCAGAGGAAAGTCTACTAGGGCCACTGGAAGCAGCGATGCCTATGGCAGCCTCCAAGCCTACTTTCCAGCCTAGTCTGGGCTAATGCAAAGTCACATATTCACACCATTGAAAAAAAAAAAAAAACACTTTAATATATGGTCATGGCTGCTTTTGTACACAAGACAAAGAGAATATATGGTCATAGACAGGTTAATCGAGCTTTGCTGCAGGAAAACAAGCAAGTGTTGTATGTTTGCACTGAATGCAAAGGTCTGTATTTTCCAGAGCAAATCAAAGGGAGTGTTAGCTCTTTTCCTGCTCACTCATCTGAAGGTAAGTACATTTTCTCTGGCGATCAAAAACCTGGTCACTAACAAAGGCAGAAAGGCAGCCGATGCTGCTTTCACCGTCCTGGTGGGGCTAGTTGGGGAAATTTCAATAATTCTGACAAGGGTGACTGATTTGTGAACTAATAAAAAAAAAAAAAAAAAAGGTCAGGAAATTTACACTGCTCCACTTCCAATCGCAAAAAAAGAGAGGGTAAAAATATATATATATAAAATCCCAAACATACATAAAAAAAAAGGATGGCAAAATGTAACCAAATAAACCGACAGGAAAAAAATAATAATTGCAAAATAAAAAATAATCACAAATTAATAAACAAAAAAAAAAAAAAAAAAAAAAGGTTCTCACCCACCTGTGTTGTGATGGGTACAGAATACAAGCATTGAAAAATGGCAAGACATGGAAATGAAATCCAGAAAATTCACCTCCATGGAAATTGTAAGCATACTGATGGACTCGTATATGGAGGTTGGGTAGGTGAGAAGGAATCTCAGGACAGGAGGCAATATTGTGAAAATTAAAGGGAGTGTCGGTCTAGGATGAAAACAGCAAGAATAAGATGTGGAGAAATGAAGTAAAGGGGGTCTTGGAAGAATTTTTTTTCCCCTCCTGTAGAATTTGGGCAGGGAGGAAAAAAAAAGTTGCTACTCCTAAAAACATTGTTTGTCATCAAGCGGTGTCAGCCTCCCTTACAATACCTGGGATTGATGAGTGGAGGCGGCCAATCAGGAGGCGTCTGGGACTCTGGGAGTCCTTAGTTGGAGAGGTAGGGGTGATGGGGGGAGAGGGACAGGACCAATGGGCGCTGACGTCCATCCGCACGTGACTCCGCCCCCTCCTCCCATTCATCAAGGGGGGAACGAGTCGTCCTTTCAATTCATTTATCTGCAGGAATGATTGCCGCTATCAGTCTCCAGCTCAACGCCCGGCTGAGGAGGTGAAAGTTTCTCCCCAGGAAGATAAACCGCAAAAAGACAATATTGTGCAGGAAAAAAAAAAGAAAGAAAAAAAGAGGAGAGGAGGAAAGGAGTGCAAAGAAAAAGTGCCTTTCCCACAACAACATTCCCATGCAAAGATCCCATCGTGACAAGTTGTGCTGAGATCTTGGTCGCCCATGTGAAGGAGGAGAAGATCTAGATCGGTGTCCTCCTGTGTGTTGGCCCTCTTTTTTGTCTTCTACACTAAGCGATCACCATGCTTCTGGACGCCGGACCCCAATACCCAGCCATAGGGGTCACCACGTTCGGCTCTTCCCGACACCATTCCACCGGAGACGTGACGGAGCGCGAGGTGGGCTTGGGCATCAACCCGTTCGCCGACGGTATGGGCGCCTTCAAGATCAACCCCGGCGGGCATGAGCAGACTGCTTTCACCTCTCAGGCTCCGGGCTATGCCGCCGCCGCTCTGGGCCACCACCACCACCCTGGTCATGTAAGCTCCTACTCCAGTGCCGCCTTCAACTCCACCCGGGACTTTCTATTCCGAAACCGGGGCTTCGGGGAAGCCGCTAGCGCCCAGCACAGCCTCTTCGCCTCGGCGGGGGGGTTCGGAGGACCTCACGGACACACCGACGCCACCGGACACCTTATCTTCCCGGGGCTGCACGAGCAAGCGGCAGGGCACGGCTCACCCAACGTGGTGAACGGGCAGATGAGGCTTGGCTTCTCTGGGGACATGTATGGACGACCCGACCAGTATGGACAAGTCACCAGCCCCAGGTCCGAGCACTACGCCTCCACCCAACTCCATGGCTATGGCCCTATGAACATGAACATGGCTGCCCACCATGGAGCAGGGGCCTTCTTCAGATACATGAGGCAACCCATCAAGCAAGAACTCATCTGTAAGTGGATTGAGCCCGAGCAACTGTCCAACCCTAAAAAGTCGTGCAACAAAACTTTCAGCACCATGCACGAGCTGGTCACCCATGTCACGGTGGAGCACGTTGGAGGACCCGAGCAATCCAATCATATCTGCTTCTGGGAAGAGTGTGCCAGAGAAGGCAAGCCTTTCAAAGCCAAATACAAACTGGTCAACCACATCAGAGTCCACACAGGGGAAAAACCCTTCCCATGCCCATTCCCTGGCTGTGGGAAAGTCTTTGCCAGGTCAGAAAACCTGAAAATTCACAAAAGGACTCACACAGGTACCCACTTTTTATTTCATCCCCCACCAAAACTCCTACTTTTTTTTTATCACTATATTATTATTATAACTACCACGATATTATTATTCCTACAACTATAATATTATTTTGTTTTATAACTAGCACTATATTATTATTTGCATCTTACTATTCCTACCACTATAATATTATGTTGTATTATAACTACCACTATATTATTATTTGGATCTTATTATTCCTACCACTATAATATTTTTTTGTATTATAACTACAACTATATATATATATATATGTTAATCTTATTATTACTACCACTATAATATTTTTTTCATTATAACTACCACTATATTACTTATTTTATTATTACCACCACTATACATATATATATATATATATATTATTTTTTATAACTATCACTATTATTATTAATTTAATTTCACTACCACTATATTATTACCTTTTTTTTCTTTTACATTTTATTATAACCATGACTGTAGCAATAGAATTATTTCATTATAACTACCACTATATTATTTTCATTTTACTTGTGTTGCATTTTTTGTTTGTGTTGTTTATAATGGCAACACTCAACGAATGCCAACATTTTCTCTTTGTGACCCAGCTCTATCTATCTATCTATCTATCTATCTATCTATCTATCTATCTATCTATCTATCTATCTATCTATCTATCTATCTATCTATCTATCTATCTATCTATCTACACACACACACACACACATATATATATATATATATATATATATATATATATATATATATATATATATATATATATATATATATATATATATATATGTGTTTTTAATTTGTGTTACTCTCCATGCATTACTTTAGTTTGAATATGCTCTAGCACAATTTTCTATATCCATTTTTTTTCTCTAGTTGAGCTGCCTAGAAATATTATTCTGTCGCCATCGTGATTTTATTTCTAGATGCTCTTCTAGCAGAATATATATATATATATATATATATACACACGTACACTTGTCTGCTTGTCAAATCTGCGAGAGATGTGGATAACCTTAATTGTATTACAGCGGAAAATTGTGCTAAATATTCAATTATCCAATTTTCACTCGGAATTGACAAATATTTGTTAAAAAATCGAGTTAGGGGATCGTGCCATCAATCAAAGCAATGCTACCAAAGTCAGGGGAAAATCTGGGGGTTTGACAGAGGTTGTGTGTTATTGTGTCTGTGTGTAAGAGGGGGGGGGGGTAGTTGTGTATCTTTTTTTTGTTTGTTTGTTTTAGTCATTTGTTTTTATAATTCTCTTAATACTTTTTTTATCCTTTTAAAACATTCACGTTTAATATAAGTCTGATGAATTGAAAATAAATATGCAATCCATACGACTGATACAATTGTGACATGTTTATTTTTCTATAGAACGATCTTGGAGTGATTGATGACAAATATATATACACATTAAAATTATAATTATTGAAGCAAATATGCTTATATAAATAACTGCATAGATGTTTTTTTTTTTAATACAAAGAAATGTTCTAGTTGCATTTCCCAGTCTTTTCTATGTGTTGGAATATTTAAAGCAGACACCGATTGTGATGTATGTATCTTTTTGCTTTGTTTTTTTATGCATTAGGTGAGAAGCCCTTTAAGTGTGAGTTTGAAGGCTGTGACAGACGATTTGCAAATAGCAGCGACCGTAAAAAACACATGCACGTCCACACTTCAGACAAGCCCTATCTGTGTAAAATGTGTGACAAGTCCTACACCCACCCGAGCTCCCTCAGAAAACACATGAAGGTAACTTAACATCTCTCAATGCCATAGACAGAGCAGAGAGCCTTGTGCTTCCTCTTAGAACTATAGTGATCCTTGTGATTGTGGCTAATGTCTTCTATCATCACTGTGCCAAGCTGGTTGACTACAATTGTCTGTATGCCACCACCACATCCCCAAACAAGGTTTTCTTTAGCCACCAAAATATACCAAAATTCTCAAGTAGTAAAGTTGGGTTCTCGCCTTGTTTATTTTACTATCCAAGCTGCAGGGAGAGTTTGGCATCCCAGTTCCCACTGTCCAGGTTTTCAGTACTGGATGAAGCCTCCTTTTGTGTAGGCAAACCACTGTGCAAGCCACAAAAAAAGCTTTTCTGATATGACAGACCGTCTCCAATCTCTTGTATTCCATTGTGATCTTACTGAAATAAGAAATAAGGGATCCTAAAGGAACCCCAAAAGACCAGTCACCAGTTTTCTTTATTTATTATGGGGGTTATCTGTTTATTATAGACTTATTTCTATTTATTACAGGGTTGTCTATTTATTAGAGAGTTGTTCCTATTTATTATGGGGGTTGCCTATCTATTATAGAGGCTTTTTGTTTATTATGTTATTTTTCCCCTATTTATTGAGGGGGGAGGGGGTGTATATGTATTATAGAGTTTTCTGTGTAGTGTGGTGGTGGGGGGGGGTCTATTTATTATAGAGGAATTATGCTTATTAGTGGGGTCTATTTATTGTTGAGCTTTTCTGTTTAGTGTGTGTGTGTGTGTGGGGGGGGGGGGGGGGTGTCTATTTATTATAGAGGTTTACTGCTTATTAGTGGGAGTTTGTCTATTTTTATAGATGTTTCTGTTGTCTATTTATTATGAGGGTTCTCTGTTCATTATGACGGTTGACTATTTATTCTAGAGGATTCTAGTGGGGGGGGGGGGGGGCTTGTCTTTTTTTTTATTATTGAGGTGTAAGAGGGGTTGTCGATTTATTGTGAAGCTTTTCTATTTTTTATTATGAAGCTTATGGGGGTTGTCCTTTCATTATGGAGGTTTTCAATTTATTATGAGGAGGAGGGGGGTATGTTTATTATGGAGGTTTTTCTATTTAATATGGGGGGTGGGGGTATGTTTATTATGGAGGTTTTCAATTTAGTATGGAGATATTATTTGGTTGTCTGTTTATTATGGAGTTTTCTTTTTTGTTTAGTATGGAGGATTTCTCTAACTGGTGTTTTCTATTTATTATGGGGTTTTATTTTTTGTTTATAATGGTGGATTTCTATAACTGGGGTTTCTGTTTATTATGGAGTTTTATTTTTTGATTATTATGGTGGATTTATATAACTGGGTTTTATGTTTATTATGGAGTTTTCTTTTTTGATTATTATGGTGGATTTCTGTAACTGGGGTTTCTGTTTATTATGGAGTTTTCTTTTATATCTATAATGGAGGATTTCTATTTTTTATTATGGAGGTTTTTTTTATTACTATTATTATGAGGGCTATTAATTTAATTATACATGGTTTTCTACATATTCATTCTTTTTTTCTCTATTGGTTGCACTAGATGGACTATTTTTTGGGTGTTTTTTTTCTTCAGTTTTTAGCTGTCTTTGCCCTGTGAAATTTAGATCTTTTAAGGGATCTGGTTGATTGGTATGTGTCTGATTCATTTTTTTTCTTTCTATAGGTCCACGAATCAACTTCCCAGGGGTCCCAACCTTCTCCAGCAGCCAGCTCAGGCTATGAATCTTCAACGCCCCCAACAATCGTGTCTCCTACTTCAGAAAACCAGACCACAAGTTCCTTATCCCCTTCCTCCTCAGCAGTACATCACACGTCCAGTCACAGCACGCTCTCATCAAATTTTAACGAATGGTACGTTTAAACACATATTTAAAAAAAAAAAAGACTTCCAGAGATTAATGAACACTTCGAATCTAATCCTAAAGCTGCCGGGACGGAATAACAATGAAGAATGAGACCCTTTTTGCTATTTTCTTCAGGCTTGGTAGAAAAAAAATTATAAAGGGGATTGTAGAGTGCATGAGAAGAGTTTGCCAGGCCAAATGCCAACCGTGTAGGGTTTAATGAACCACTAATTAGAGGTCTCAATCTGCATGTCTTTTCAGGCGGGCTTTTTTTGTAAATACAGAAGTATTAGTTGAAAAAAAAATGTACTGTTGATTTTGTAAATAACTATATTACAAGCGAAAGGGGTATGTGGAATTGTGATCACTGCATATATGTGTTTTTTTTTTGGGGTGGGGTGCAGAGGGAAAGGAAGCAAGCTCTTTTTTTTTCCATGGATGGCAAGAATGTTCTAGTAAATGTGTACCCAAATGTGAAATACATTGTACCCTTCCAGTCTAAGCGTCCACATAACAGACTATTTACTGGTTTCAGTGTGCTTTTTCCCCCTGTATAAAGTGCAAGCTCTTCGTCCCAAAGTCCAGTCCGGTTTTTTAGTGCAGTGATATCTTGTTACACGTCATGTCAATTAATTGGTACAGTGCAAGCCTGGATCTCTTTATGTGTCAATCTGTTACATTTTGTTTATGTAAAGTGATATTAAAATATACAAAAACATCTATAATATCTGTCCATTGCTTTTGGCATAAAGTGACCTTCTAATGTATGATAATTTATATATATATATATATATATATATATATATATATATATATATAATATATATATATAAGCCCCGCTTCTACATGGTGACACAACATTCAATATTTATGGCTAGATTCATTCGTATGTCAATTTTTAGTTCCAGAAGCTGTTTGGTAATATTTCGCACATGATTAAAGACTATGAAAATCTTAGTATATTGTGGTAGTAATCCTTATTTAAGTAACGACCCCCCCCCCCCCTTTCAACTTTAGATTGCTAGCAGTAAGTACTAGACAAGTATTTTTTATTTATTTTTTGTTAGTAATCTTCTATATCTAGATTCATTTAGGTCCCCTAGTGAGGTTACTACATTGGGTAAATAGCACTTATGACGTTTGCTATGTAAATTCTCAGTTATCTTGCTTTATGCCACGGCCTTATACAATTCAAAGGATGCCCTTAGTACAAGACAAATTCTGAGACAGTTTTAACTATATTATATTAGTCACTGAAATTGCGATGTAATTTATAGTACTACAATTTGAATATTTTTCCTCCTCCCATAATGTTGTGTGATTGTTGTAAATCACTACCCCCAATATTGCCTTTAACCTATTTTCAATGCACTTTATTGCCCATTAAAGCTAGTTCAGGTTTAGTTCAAGTCCAGCAGCACTTTTTTTTTTTTTGACTGCCTCTAGTACTGATTTTTATCTATATCAATTACTTGGGATGCTGTTATCAGTATAGAGCTTTCCTTGCTTATTAAAAAAAAAAAAAAAAGATAAAACGCAAGACACAATAATTGTATGTAAGTTGATTATCTGTCTTTTATTTATTCCTAATTTCCTTAAGAAATTTGTTCCATTGACTGGCGATGATACAGTACATTTGTAAATGAGGAGGCAATATAAAAAATGTAAATGGCTTGTGCTTAATGAGTGTTTCAAAACGCCTTTTCTGGAAATCAGGTCCTCTTTTGTTGTAGTTTGATAGATTTTTTGGAAGCTTTATGATCCTATGCTTTAACTTAGCCAGGCTTGCTGGGGAGAGGTGCCTATTGTTCCAGCTTGTAGGCAGCACTGTAGTCCTATTAAACAGATCCTGACACCTACTCTTGTTATGTATGGAAGTTTGTTCAAGTTCTAAGGGAACAGGCACAGCAAGGATCATTCATATGGCCTTGTGTGCAGCTCCCCTTGCACTATTACGGATGGAAGTGCAAGCTTTCTAATGGGCCTCTCTGTCTCTCTAGCCTGAGTTAACACTTTGAATTATGAACTTGTTTTCTGATAACTGCTTAAAAGAATTATTGACATTCCAGCACAATAATCTGTTTTACTGCCCTCAAGGAGAGGGGAAAAAAGAGCTCAAGTCATATTTTCCAGGGCGAAGCAGCCCAGAGGAGGATGCATGGAGTCATTACTGCAGAGGGGAACAGCGCCACCTTGTTTTTAGGAACAATGCGTGGCAGTGTATGCTCAGTTCTTCCAGTTCATAATGCCAGGTCAAAGCTATGCTTACATCACAATTGTTATGTAGTGGTCCCATCCATTTATATAATGTCACCTAGGCCAGTGTCTTTGTGAATTACTAGACTTTGATGAGCAATTGAAAAGTAGAGGGCCAGTAATAATGCTTATTGTGTGTTGTCCTGTATTATATATTGTCTGAGGTTGTAAAATGGTGTTTGATAGATGATCACGTGTTTGCCAACATCGACAGAGTGTAAAAAAATAATAATATAGATAACATTAGGAGTAAATATTCCGTTACCTAGATACACATATAGGCTGCTAGAAAAGAAAGAGAGAGGGGGATAATGAGAGAGATGGGGGACAGAGAGAGGGAGGGAGAGAGAGGGGGGAGAGAAAGGAGAGAGGGAGAGAGAGGGGGGAGAGAGGGGAGAGAGAAGAGAGAGAGAGGAAGGGGGAGAGAAAGAGAGAGGGGATAGAGAATGGGGGGGGGAGAGAGATAATACAGTAGATATTTGGCTGCTTATTGATAGGTGATAAATAAAAAAAGTTTAGATATATATGGATGGATAGCTAAACAGACCTGCCGACAGAAATAAGAGAAAGAGGAGAGATAACCAGACAGATAGAAAGGTAATCGAGAGATGATATACAGAGATACATAGATTATAAAAAGGGGGAGACAGGTAAAGAAAGAATATACAGCTCTTTAGATAGATAGATAGATAGATAGATAGATAGATAGATAGATAGATAGATAGATAGATAGATAGATAGATAGATAGATAGATCGATCGATAGATAGATAGATAGATAGATAGATAGATAGATAGATAGATAGATAGATAGATAGATAGATAGATAGATAGATAGATAACCAGACAGATAGAACGATAATTGATGGATAATATACAGAGATACATAGATTATAAAAAGGGGGAGAGAGATAAATAAAGAATATATAGCTCTTCAGATAGATAGATAGATAGATCATAGATAGAAAGATAGATAGATAGATAGATAGATAGATAGATAGATGAATAATTAAATAAATAGACAGGTATATATTTTTAAGGCAGTTAATTGACATACGTTATAGATAGATAGATAGATAGATAGATAGATAGATAGATAGATAGATAGATAGATAGATAGATAGATAGATAGATGGATGGAGATAGAATACACTGAGTGCAATCGCCCTTTTTGGCACTGTACCCGGTTCATTGCCACCCCAAGACTGTCTCTTGCATGCTGGACGTGAATTATCAGTCATTCTGTGATCTAATTAGCTAGAAACATTACCATTTTATGCTGTCTGGCATATACTATATCTCTCAGACCGATATTAATGATGGAGGTTAGAGGAAATGGCCTTTTTAACTTAAATGTAGTCTATTACTTTGTGCCTACCTTTAATGTCTGCTTCTTGAGATGTATATTTCATACTTTACTTCATGGGCTATTAGGTTTTGAAATACATGAATGTTATCAGTGAAATATGTTGTTCAACTCTATTTAGCAGGAAGCGAAGATTGTGCTACAAATGGCTTGCTTCAGTGGCCGTAGTGTACTGTTGTTCCTGCTTAATATATTTTCCCCTTTTAGTATTTTTGTTATAGTAATGTTCTTTTCAGTAGGTAACATGACTGTTTTATTCTGTGGTTTGTGAAACTAGAAAATTAAGCAGGCACATCTATCTATCTATCTATCTATCTATCTATCTATCTATCTATCTATCTATCTCTTTAGGTATGTATGTATGTATGTATGTATTTATTATTTAGCCTTATTCTATTCTATCTATCTATCTATCTATCTATCTATCTATCTATCTATCTATCTATCTATTCTTTAACCTAATTATATATATATATATATATATATATATATATATATATATATATATATATATTATATATATATATATATGTATATATATATATATATATATATATATATATATATATATATATATAATATATATATATATATTATATATATGCATATATATATATATATGTATTTATTATTTAATCTATCTATCTATCTATCTATCTATCTATCTATCTATCTATCTATCTATCTATCTGTCGATCGATCTGTTTGTCTATTTATTTTTCTGTTTATCTATCTATTTATCTATCGACCTGTTCATTCTTCAGGATCACTCTCATCTTCTATAGATGAATATAGGAAAATAGCTGATCTATGACTCGATGCTATGATGATATATAATTGTGACCTAACAGTTGTTTAACGACGAATTGTTTTCTGCATACACGAAGGGAGTTTGGATTGGGTATCCGCTTAGTTGTACCCTCGCATATTTATATTTTAAGGGCACGGCAGCCTATTATAAGACCGTTCCCCGATTTAGGAAAATATATAGAGGAGTATATATGTGTTACTAAAAAATAAACAATTTTCCCAGGGAAAACCGCTTCAGAACTGGACTGATGTAGCTTACTACAGGCTAGGCCTAGGTCTAGTGGTAGGGTAGGGGTACCTTGCTTGTGTGCAGGATTCTTATGTAATAAGGGCTGTAGGGTTCTATGACTAGACTTACAGGACTCATATGTAGATATCTATAAGCACACTTATTAGACATATCAGTGGCATCTCACCCCTACACTGTCTGAATGAGGATTGCACTCAGTGGGATCTCAGAGCCGATTTATGCTGCGCATGCGCCTGTGAAGACATCTGCTACCATAACTCCACGTGTTTATGAATATGTATGATCATCCCCATCATCTTTAGTCTGTCTCTACTAAGCTCTGCCCAAGAATCATTGTATGGCCATCCCAAGGCGAAATTCGGTGCTGTGGAGTCTGGACGGATTGCAGCTCAGATGACAATAGTAGTTGTCTGACACTTCATGCCATTTCAACATAATACTTGATAGCCTAAATGACTTGTGCCTTGCAGTAATAGACCTGTGCTGAGATGTGTCTGTGTATGTGTGTGTAAGGATAGACAAATAGTTCAAACTATCTATCTATCTATCTATCTATCTATCTATCTATCTATCTATCTATCTATCTATCTATCTATCTATCTGTCTGTCTGTCTGTCTGTCTGTCTGTCTGTCTGTCTGTCTGTCTGTCTATCTGTCTATCTATCTATCTATCTATCTATATATCTATCTATCTATCTATCTATCTATCTATCTATCTATCTATCTATCTATCTATCTATCTATCTACCCCTTGTATTTCTTTATGTATGTATCTATTTATTATTTATTTTAATGCTGTTCTATCTATCTATCTATCTATCTATCTATCTATCTATCTATCTATCTATCTATCGATAGATCTTGCTCTAGTTCTACATTACTATTATTGTATGTGTGATTGATTAATTATACACCCTGCAATAAAGCTAACTTTTTTTTTATTTGCAATCTGAAAAATAAATCAGGGTAGGATTAGCAGAGAAACATATACAGATGCCTATTGGACACATAACCGTTACAAGCATTTTTTTTACTATGACCCTAGCTCCATGCACACTAGGCAAAAAAAAAGAAGAAAAGAAGTCTGTTCTCTCCGGAGTAAAAAAACGCCCATATAGAGCATTTATTGTACAGAGTTTAGGAGCGTTTTACGTTTTTTTTCTGCCTCCAAGCTCCAATCAGAAAACGCAAACCAGTTTTTTTTTTTGTTTTGTTTTTCCTGCCTTAAATATTAAACTCAAAATATGCCTCTAACGTCCTAATGTAGAACACAAAACTCCTGTCCTGTAGAATCAACGTTAAAGCCAGTGTGCATGGAGAAGGAGTAGTGTAACAATTCATTCATTTTTATGGCCCATCAATCTGTCCAATGTGAAATGATAACAGCACCATCCATATTACAGTGGCACTAGCAAAAACAAAAAACAACAACAGCAGTAGCAACAACAACACCAATAACAATAATAACAACGACAATATTATTAGTTTTATTATTAGTGTTCTACACTTTCAGCTTCGATGCAATTTTTTATATGTGAGATGTGTGCCCGTTGTTCTCTCTCTCTCTCTCTCTCTCTCTCTCTCTCTCTCTCTCTCTCTCTCTCTCTTCTTTTTACTTTGATGACTTTGATGCTATATGTCCTGAGCATCCCCCTGTCATCTTGTGAGTAAACAGCAGTGTACACAATGAAGAAATGTTCCATGACAGGAGGAGAAGACGGAGCTTTGTGACTTGTTATCAGGACAATTCTGAGCCATGTCGTGGATCCTGGCTACAGCCACACACAGATCACCCCGCAAACTTTGTTCCCACGACCAATAATGGCAGCCTGTAGAAAAGGCTGCAGCCCTACTGATTTATTTTTTATGCTAAATATGACCCACCGTCAGGGTTACAATGAGGATACACAGCGCTGATTTCTCACACTGGTGGGAGAATTTTGTATACAGACAGCAAAATTATCATTCCCCCTTGTTTACCTCTACAATACGTATATGTCTCTTACATACATACATCTTATATTAAGAGGAAGCAGAAGGATCATTCATTTATTAACTTACACAATACATATATCTTTATTTATACATCTCCATGAGAGATATGTCTGTTATATACATAATTTATCTCTGTATTTAGAGAAAGCAAAATTATCATAAATGTTACAATACGCATGTCTTTCTTTATACATCGCCATGGGGGAGCAAAATCATCGTCCCCTTTATTACCTACACAATACATACATATATGTCTCTTCTTATCTCTGTATGGAGAGAGCAAAATGATACCTTTGCTTAACTTACACAGTACATATATGTACGTCTTCTTTCTTCATGTAGAGGGAGCAATTTTACCACACCCTTTATTAGTTATTACAATGTATACATATATTTCTTCTTATCTCTGTATTTATAAGAAAAAGATAAGTATCCCGTTGCTTAACTTACACAGAACATATATACATCTTCTTCCCTCCTTTATTAGTTACACAATACATGCAGGATTCGTCCTTTATACATATTATCACTGTATTTACATGGGTCAATATGACCATCCCGTTTAATAATTACACAATACATATTAGTCCCTTATACATTATCTCTGTATTGAGAGGGGGCAATGTGATCATCCTTTTTTATTCACCTACGCATACATATATGTCCTTTATACATTTCTGTATGATGAAGCAATATTGTTATCACCTCTCTTATTAACCTACTCCATACATATATGTCCTTTTTGCATGTTATCTCTGTATGAGGGAGCAATATGATCATCCATTTTATAAATTACACAATACATATGTCCCTTATATATCTTATCTCTGTATGAGGGAGCAACATGATTATCCCTTTTATAAATTACACAATACATATGTCCCTTATATATTAGCTCTATATGAGGGAGCAATATGATCATCCCTTTTATAAATTACACAATGCATATGTCCCTTATATATTATCTCTGTATGAGGGAGCAATTTGATAATCCCTTTTATAAATTACACAATACATATGTCCCTTATATATCTTATCTCTGTATGAGGGAGCAATATGATCATCCATTTTTATAAATTGCACAATGCATATGTTCCTTATATATCTTATCTCTGTATGAGAGAGCAAAATAGTCGTCCCTTTTATAAATTAAACAACTCACATATATCTTATCTTTGTATGAGGGATCAATATGATCATCCCTTTTATAAATTACACAACACATGTGTTCCTTATATGTCTTATCTTTGTACGAGGGAGCAATATGATCATCCCTTTTATAAATTACACAATACATATATGTCCCTCAAACATTTTATCTATGCATGAGAGAGCAAAATAGTCGTCCCTTTTATTACCTTACACAGAGCACTTACAGTATATGTCACGTATACATCTTGTCTCAGTATTTAGATGGAGCAAATGGTTGCTTTCTTTTCACTTGTAAAGTGGACATATGGCTCCTCATTTCTGTATTTGGAGGCAGAAAAATCACCCCCCCCCCCCTCTTTATTTTTGCCTATACATAATTCTCATATTAGTCTTAGTCTCACTATTCAGAGACAACAAATTGATCTTCCCTTTATGTGAACTTACACAGAGCATATATGTCTCCTCATCTCTGTAGAAGCAGTAAAATGATACATTTATTGAAATGGACACACTATGCACACATCTCCTATACTTCTCCTTAGCATATAATTTTATCTTACACAACTCATGTACTCCCCTGCACAGTGTTTCTTTTTTTTTTTAGGGACAGCAAAACGCCCCCCCCCCCCCATTTTTTTTAGGTGATACTTTTACGTCTCCTGTATGTGTCAGTTTCGGTAATTAAAGGCAATGAAATATATATATATATATCACACTACTTTCCTTTATTTACACAATACATATGTCCCCATGCCTCTAGAAGGGACTGGATTAAAAATGTGATTTATATTCTTGAGTTTGTAGTGAACTACAAAAAAAAAAAAAATACTACAAATAAAAATATGAAAAAGGTAGAAATATAATCTGCATACAAACTATTATTATTATTATTATTATTATTATTATTATTATTATTAATATTGTATTATTTTCTAAAATCTTCACATAGGCATTTCTTATTTGGAGTTGATTTACTTAGTTAGCAAGTATTTAAACATCTAAACATACAAAGAGTAAATAATAAAAAAAAAGTCACGTAAGCCTATGAAATGTACAAACAGAAGAAAGTGTCTGCAGAGTTGTGGGGGCTTTGTCCTGTGCAGCTGTCCTCCAGTCCAGGGCTGGTGAGTGGAGCCTGCACACTGCCTGCTGTCTGCACTGGTGATCTGTACACACACACACACACACACACTAGAGAGAGTGAAGAAGGGAACAGTCCCTCTCTCCCTCCCTAGAAGTTCTCCTCTAACCCAGCTCCAAACTTGCAGACTTCCAGCTCTCATGCACATTCTGCTTCTCCTCTTGCTCTGTGATGTCCTTCCTCTGAGCTTGGTAAGTGATACAGGCACCAGCTACAGGTCTCTGATGCTGGCTCATCTGAGCCATTCTGTAGTCATTCTACACAAAGCCCAACAATCATCTCTAAAAATCCGCATCATCAACCTGCCTGCCATATCTACATGCGGTCAGCATTCCCTTGCATTTTGTATTAAGGCAGGCTATCAATGTATGTATATTTCACAGCATAGGTCCAAGCTGGATCCTACAGTCAAAGTCGTTTTCCTTGAAATGTACACTTTAATCACCCATAGGAAGGGTGGATTGTCGTGTGTAACCCTGGTGACCCCCTGATCTCAATGCATGCTGTCTGTGGTCACCCACAACTT
>CM056052.1:152521590-152981590 GCA_029574335.1 Rana kukunoris | reverse complement strand
TATATATATATATATATATATATATATATATATTATGACATAATTGTATCATTATCATAAAATAGTATTACTAAGTTTCAGTGTACTATGCATCTATGGGAAATAATTCTAAAAAATAACAATACATATGCAAGTGCACCTCCAGAGTTTATAAGGAGATATACTAACTTTTGAATTTTTTTGGTGAAAAAGTAATTTTAATTAAAAACATATATTTTAGTAAATGTTCTTGTTTAGCATATCATTAAAATGAGTGTATCTCCACTTTTTATTTGTTAACATTACAATATATTTTTTCCGGTCCTGTCCTGTCTTGGCTAACATTTTACAAAGCAGCAAACAGATAATAAGCTATTTCTTGTCTATATTAAGTAATACAGATAAAACAATGATTTAAACAGAATTAATTACATTTTACCTTACAGTAAACATAGCTTAAAGACACATAGATAAATAGATTAGGAACTGTACAGTAAGCAATGGAAAAGCTGTTTACACGTAATCCAAAAATGACACCTTAAGGGCCAACTAAACCAATAAACTAATCACTGCATGAACTACATACCATAGTATTGTAAGGACAAAACACTTTCCTGATTTCCGCCACTAGGTGGCTGCTGCCTTTTACTGGGAGGGCTTTACTCAACCATTGAAGCTAGTAACTGGGTTGCAGGCACACAAAAAAATGGAAGCAAGTGTTTTTCTCCTATTTAAACACCATCTAATAGTGTATCAGGCATTTGAGTTGACAGGTTATGACCTTGTAGGTAACATCAGATTCCAAGAATGGTAGCATGATAACTCAAACTGTCAACATTTTTGCAGTGTGTCAGTTTAGGGTTTGAAAAATGTCACCATGATCTTATCACCATGGGCTTAGTCTGTATATTTTGGAAAATTGGTATGATACGAATACTGGTCTTTATTTCCCTATGATATGGTCTAAAAAGATTTGGTAATAGTGACATTATCATACCAAGATAATGGTAGAATCTAGTCATACTAATTGTTTTACACCTCTATTTTACTATTATGTTTGTTTTATGCTATCATTTATTCTGAAAGCAATGTTGAGTTGTTGTTTTATTAATTGAACCTGTTTTCATTCTCATGTACAAAAATAATTAGTTTTTTCCACAAACAAAACAAAGTTACGTGATGTGGGTTGTTACCTTATAGACCCATGACCTCTATGCTATATACTGTATTTATTGGCGTATAACACTTACTTGTTTACCCTGAAAATAGAGGGTAAACTGTGCCTGCGTGTTATACGCAGGGGGCTGTGGAAAGTTTTTTCCTGAAACTTCCCTCTTAAAGTTAGCGTGCATGTTAGCGTGCGTGTTATACACCAGTGCGTGTTATACGCCGATAAATGCGGTAATAATATATATAGAGTAAAATACCTATAATATATAATAAATAATATGCTCCAACCTAGTTCAACTTTTAAGGTAATAGTTAGGGGTAAATTTATAAAGGAGATTGCAGGTCAGGTGAATTGGATGTGCTCTCATAGCAGATTATTCCTCCTCCCTTCATGTTTATAGCACCTCACTGAAGTTCTGAAGTCAACAGAGTGCAAAACACACTTATAAAGCACATCTATGTGCTTTATAAATGCACCTCTTTTGTAAAAAGCAGTATGGCCATAGTAAAGCCATTGCTCTGATTTTTTAAATTGGCCCCACAGAGATAGTTCCATCAGAGTGCAGGTAACAAGTGAAGACAACCTGTGACCTACTAATGCACAGGTGTCAAACACAAGGCCGGCGGGCCGAATCCGGCCCTCCAGGCCATTTCATGTGGCCCACGCACCTCTCCTGCAGCTGCAGGAGAGCTCCAGCCCTCCTCTGGTCCTATTTCAGACCCTTACTTTCTGCTTTCAAGCAATGCATCCAGCTTCTTCCTAGCAGCAGCATAAGGAAAGGGGGGTGCACAGTGATGTAAGGGAGAGTGAGGGACTCAACTTCTGATGGTGGGGTGGCTCTTGACATCTAATGCAAAGGGGAGAGGATGCCCTGGACACCTAATTTTACAGATACATCTGTCCTTTTTTGAGGGCAATCATAATGCTGATGTGCCCCACAAAGAAATTGAGTTTGACACCCCGTACTAATAAAATCCACTAAACAGTGTAGCTGTGTTCAAAGTTGTAAATTTCACTCTGTTTAACTTATTTTTACATCACATGGGCAGTAAGGAGTTTTTTCCATCATCATCATGTGTGTTCCAGCATTACCAGATTACCAACAAAAAATAAGTTGGACGGTCTGGTGCACTATAGACTGCATGACAAACTGAAGTGCAGACCAGGAGGCCAATGCTCCCGGTATGCATCTCAAGATTTCCTTTTTTAGTTTTGGTTAGTATTCATCTTTAAGTATTTAGCGCTGGGTGTTTATTGCTGTGTCACACTATGGGCCATGATTTTACTTATCACAGAGGTTTGAGAGTAGAGACATACCAGCCATCTACATGGTCTTACTGTATGCCATCATCACAGCTATTCCAAATAAGGTCAATTCTAGTAGAATATAGGGGTTTCAGTCATTCCCTTGCTTTTTCCATAATAATTTGGAATTTGAGGTCCTTTTTTGGTTCTGCTTGAAACAGCTGGCAGTGGCAAAGAAATGGAGTGAGGCCTGCATTGTTGGTGGATTGCATGCCTGGAATTTCAGACATCAGATCCCATAATCTCCGACATCAGATCCCATAATCTCCGACATCAGATTCCGTAATCTCTGACATCAGATCCCGTAATCTCCGGCATCAGATCTCGTAATCTCCAACATCAGATCTCGTAATCTCCAGAATCAGATCCCGTATCTCTGACATCAGATCCCGTAATCTCCGACATCAGATCCCATAATCTCCGACATCAGATCCTGTAATCTCCGACATCAGATCCCGTATCTCCGACATCGGATCCCATAATCTCCGACATCATATCCTGTAATCTCCAGGCATCAGATTCCGTAATCTCCGATATCAGATCCCGTAACCTCCGACATCAGTTCCGTAATCTCAGACATCGACGATCATAAAGATAGCAAATAAGTTGTATTACTTTGTATCAGCGACCAACTTTAATTAATTTCTGGGAACTCTGTTGGTGAGAAATGAGAACATCCCACTGTGGTTCCTTTCTCCATTTCCCTCACCTTAGACTCCCACATGTCTTGCTGCAGTAAAGAATATAATTTCTATGGTTGCACTCCTCATCATACACAATACATTTAAATCTTAAAAGAATGTTTAGAATCTCTTTTAAATGATGTGGCTGGGGAGGAGACAGGGATATTCAGACACATTTTGCCCCTGGAAACCCAAAGCATTAAAAATTGTCAAAGGTTGACCCAGCTTGTCAGCAATTACTCAGAACTAAAAGATCAGTTTTGGTTGGACAGATCGTTGAAAGTTTAGCAAATCCCCCCCTTTGTTTTATGTTCATGTAAACACATAGACCTTTGATCCTTTTTTTTTTTTAATATAACACTTTTTCTTTATCTTTCTCTCCTCTCTCTTTAATATACTGTTTTCTTTGTAATAACACAGGGTACATATCATTTTGAAAAATGAATGTTGCTTTTACTTTATTTGCATGGTGGGGGGATTGTTTAACTTTAGATCAGGACTTGGTTTAAAGTGAATTCTATGTTTTCATTATGTATCTCAAAGGACTGCATCTAGCAAGAAGCTTGATAAATCCCATCATGTGAATGTACTGAATGCATTATTATGATAACTTAATTATTATAGCAAAGGCTCCCTTGGCTACAGTGCTTGTAAAATCATATCAGATGGCAGGTAACTAAACCCTTTAGTGCCATTGAGCCCTTACATGCACTACAGCACAATGTGTTACAGGTCCCTATGGCACTGTATAGGATTACGTATGACTTTCAAGCCGGCTCTAGCAAAATGCTATGGGATTACATATTTGTAGAAGAAATTCAAGATTTTATAAAGTACAGGATGTTAATTTTGTCTAAACAGATCAGCAGTTAGCAATTTCTTTAGGCGATGATTTCTGAAGCATAATGCTGAGTGTTAATAGCCAGATCTTTTGCTAAGAGCAAAAAAAGTTCTGAGTATCCAACAGTTCGTACAGTGGCTAGGACCCTAGAGGCCAGTTTCACTGTTTACACATTTTTCTCTCCCTTTATAATATATATATATATAAATATATATATATATGTATATATATATATATATATATATATATATATATATATATATATATTAGGGCTGTGCAAATTAACTTTTAATTAATCCATTAATCTTTCATTTTTTTGATCGATTAAAATCTTTTTGATCGATTAAAATTCTGTTGATTGGTACTCACCTCTTCGCCGGCTTCTGGGCCTTCAGGGAGTTCCGTCGGAGATCCGATAACGTCACGGACATCGGCGGGTCTTGCCATGTCTATCCGGGCTCCTTTGCTGTGCCTTCATATCTGCATGCCGGCGGGACCTTACTATCTGCCACACGCAAGGGCTGTTACACTTTCCTCTATCAACCTGGGATTCTACAGCCATCCACTTGGAGTTGTGATAGTTCCCTTCACGGGACATCTACATGCCGACGGACTGATGTTAACCTCTACTCATCTGGATTCAGCAGTGGTATCGCTGTACACATTTTTATACCAGTATCGTACTTGGCTACATGTTTTTATGACTTCTTTTGGTACCGTTTGGTACTACTCGCACCATTTTTACAGTTTATGTAGCTACATCGATTTTATCTCCAGTGCAATATTTATTTTGTTACCTACTTGAAGACTCTAAAAGTTTTAATGCTATTTTCATCGAGCGCTGCCTTTGTGTGTTTTTTGTATCCTGCTATCCATGTTTCCAGTGGTTGGTAGCTGCACTGGGAATCAGCCTGCAAGGAGATCAGCTAAAAGTAGTTGGATCTGTATGTGCGTTATAATTAATCGAAATTAGTCGTTTAATCGATTAAAAAAGAAAACGATTAATCGAACACAAAAATTTTGATCAGCAACAGCCCATATATATATATATATTTATATATATCTATATGTCTATCTATATCTATCTATCTATCTATCTATCTATCTATCTATCTATCTATCTATCTATCTATCTATCTATCTATCTATCTATCTATCTACCTATATCTATATATACATAGATATATATATATATATATATATATATAGATGTATATATACAGAATCTCACAAAAGTACACCCCTCACATTTTTGTAAATATTTTATTCATCTTTTCATGAGACAACACTGAAGAAATGACACTTTGCTAACATGTAAAGTAGTGAGTGTACAGCTTTTATAACAGTGTCAATTTGCTGTCCCCTCAAAATAACTCAACACACAGCCATTAATGTCTAAACCACTGGCAACAAAAGTGAGTACACCCCTAAGTGATAAATGTCCAAATTGGTCCCAATTAGCCTTTTTTCCTCTCTGGTGTCAAGTGAATCATTAGAGTTACAAGGTTTCAGATGTGAATGGGGAGCAGCTGTGTTAACTTTGGTGTTATCGCTCTCACTCTCTCATACTGGTCACTGGAAGTTCAACATGGCACCTCATGGCAAAGAACTCTCTGATGATCGTAATTTTTCTTTTGCGCTACATAAAGATGGACTAGGCTATAAGAAGATTGCCAAGACCCTGTAACTGATCTGCAGCATGATGGCCAAGACCATACCAGCGGTTTAACAGGACAGGTTCCACTCAGAGCAGGCCTCGCCATGGAGACCAAAGGGGTTGAGTGCACATGCTCAGCATCATATCCAGAGGTTGTCTTTGGGAAATAGAAGTATGAGTGCTGCAAAGGGTGAAGGGTTGGGGGGGGGGGGGTGGGAGGTAGGGGGGGCAGCCTGTTAGTGCTCAGACCATATGCCGCACACTGAATCAAATTCGTTTAAATGGCTGTCGTCCCAGAAGGAAGCCTCTTCTAAAGATGATGCACAAGAAAGCCTGCAAACAGTTTGCGGAAGACAAGCAGTTTGGCCAGCTTCTATTGGGCCAGCATACTAGAAAACCAGCAGCCGACCAGCTGAGAGTGCCAACCGGAGTGTTCTTGTTGGGGGGGGACTGCCCCCCTTTCAGAACACAAAAGAACATTAGGGGAGATGACTTTACTAACATTGGATTGTTAGTACAGAAGCTCCAACCCCAACTCTCAGTTACACACTGGTGGTGTCTACTAGGCTTTAGAGTAGAACATACAAACATAAATGTTTAATTTGCAAGGTAAAAATAAATAAAAATAAAAGTCTATCAATTTTAAGCAAAGCGATTAGTTAAAAAGTTAAAAGAAAAACATTCTCAGAATTTTAACCCATAGTTTATGCAGAGAAAGGGAAAATAATACCTTTTATAAAGCATGCTTCAGTAATAGAAAACTCCTTCCAAGCCCCTAAATGGAATCAGACAACACCCTGAACCAATATTCTTACTGGTAAATATAGGTAGAAATGTATTTTATATTTTATTCTCTGCATATTACATATTTTGCATGTTTAGTAATGCATACAATCTTTTGTTGAAGTAAACTTATGATTTTCCTAAAACAAGTTTTGTATTACAAAAGTCACAACACCAATAATATTTTTTTATTATAAAATATTATCAATATTACTTTTTTTTCTTAATTACAGGGTACTATAATAGCACCGTCAAAGTTACACATATATTGAATATTCAAACCAGTCCATGCCATCAAAGAGCTTACAAGCTAAAGTCTTTTAGCTTACAGATAATAGGGTCCTTTTAGACAAGGTCAATTAACCTACCAGCATGTCTCTGGAGTGTGGGAGGAAACCAGAGTAAACCCACACAGGCACAGGGAGAACATGCAAACTAGTGTAATGGCAGGTAGTGTCATGGTTACTATTCGAACCGCTGACCCTAGTACTGCTAGGTGGAAGTGCTAAGCACTTAGCCATAGATTTTCACTGACATTTCAATTTAAAGTGTAACCAAAGTTGAAAGTATGTTAACAGTAACAGTGTGCATCTGTAAGCATGGTAATTATACATGTACATCATGTATATGTTACATGTAGCTTCAAAATATATTATTTTAAACAATAATAGGATGGGCTTAAGGGCATTCAGTTATAGGATGCTCAAAGTTTGGGTCTAAAATGTATTTGCAATAGAAAGAATACTATTTGTGGAATATATTTAAAGGGTTTGTAAAGGATTTTTTTTTTTATCTTAATAGCTTCCTTTACCTTAATGCAGTGAGGTTTTCATGTCCTCGTTGTTCGTTTTTGCTCTCAAGTTGCTGTAATTCTTCTCTGATCTCCACACTTCCTGGTTGTCTGTTTCCTGATGACCACAGTACTGGGAGCTTTCTCTCTGTGGTCACTAATTAAGGAGGTGTGATTACTGTGTGTCTAAAACCCCTCAGCACCAATCAGTTTTGTTTCCAAACCATCACTGCCCTGTATTGGCTTTGTGGCTCTGTACAGCAGAGAAGCATTAAACAACATGCAAAAACGAAACTAGAAGCTGTAGGTACATTACATGATTGATTTTTATCTATTTTTAATCATTTTTTAAAAGGAATCAGTTAACTATTATGTCTCTATACCCTGTAAACAGTCATTTCAGCAAAACAAATAAAATTTCCTTTACAACTTCTTTTAGTAGAAAGAAATGTACAAAATGCAGAGGGGCGGAACACCTGGCAATGTATAATGGTAAGGAAAATAGCCATATCAAATTTATAACAGTAATAATAATATAAATAATAATAAAAATAATAATAATAATTAAAAATATATATATTAGTAGTAGCAGTATTATTATTTTTATTATTATCAATATATGTTTTTTATGAGTGTAACATGCCCACATTAATTATTTAAAAAAAAATCAGCTTACTTAGGGAAAAAACAGTCCTTCCAATTTTCAGTAAGTTGTATAAATTGTGGAACTGTGTAAACCAAATCCTGGTGGAGTTCTAAGTACATCTGGAACGATTTGGCTATATGCATAAAAAGAACAAGCACAGTTGACTCTAATAAATTTCCTTATAAATTTCACTCAAACAATGCTGCTTTTGTGCATTTAGACTCTATTGTAGAGGCCACAGTCATGCAGGAAATAGAGATCTAGGGATTTGTGGCGATAAGCAAGCTAAACAGGTTTCATGCCATTAAATAGATGCTGAAACTAAGTACTCTTCTTTAAGAGGCCATGTCAAAACACAGCACAGAAGTACTCCTGGGCCTTGGACAGGCTAGTGCTGTGGGATTTTTCTAATTAACATTTAATTAAGAACATTTTTCACATAAAAGAAAGTCTACTGTCAAAAGAATACACTTTTTGGACAGGCAGTGATTGCTAGGATCAGCTACTACATCTAAGTAGATGAATGAATATTTTATCTGCAAGAGACAAATGAAGATTTCTTTTTGGCAGAGACTATCTTTTGAAATAATAAATAATGACAGCATCAACATCTTGCAATATAAAGTTAACTTGGCTTGAAATGTGATGGCATTCGTGGAATAAAAATCATCAGGCGTTCTTCATATCCTTTCATCAGTCCTTCTTTTTAAATAAAAGGGTCATTACAAGGGAGTCATCTGCTTTCTTCTGCGGTCAACTTACATAACTCTTCAGTCCATAAGAATTTACACCAGTGGGGAATCATACATTTACAGAACATCTCTCCCAAAAAATCACATTGCTCTATCTTAGTAACAGCAGTAGCACCATGTGGATTTGAATACCCTGCCCCTTCCATCATGGAGCTTTTCTAGAAGCTGTAACTGTGGCCCCTGACACTAAATGATACACTTCAACTGTAATAAGTCTCTGACGCTGTTTCTAAGCTGTCTTAACTGCCAAAAAATATGGAAACCTTAACCTTAAACTTCTCTTATTTAGGCAGGCCATACATTAAGCAATTTTTTTTCCTTCAACCATGAGTTGAAATAAAGAATATACGGTAACTAGATTTCACCATCCACACATCCAGTGTTGATGAAAAAATACCTCCTGTTGACAGAATACAATGATTCTGTCTGGCAGCAGTATTCGCACAAAAAGACCCAACAGGCTGGTTGTACTGTCATCAACCAATAGATTGTCTTCAGTACAACCAGCCTGCCCATAAATTAATTGAAATTCATCCAATTACTGCTGAGCCAGGCAAATTTCGATACATCTATTGCCGGTTTTACTGTCTTACTCTATGTGATTGTTAAAGCAAACCCCCCGCCCAAATAAATTTGACCACAGCAATGCAATCTTAATTGGAAAATCAGTGAAGTTAGTAATAGTAACCGTCAGAGTTGATTATTGTGAATTAACCTACTGCACCAGGTCTCTAAGGCATATTGGTACAGTTCAGTATGAGATTTGGCACAGTTTATTATTGGATAATAACAAACCAAGCCCTTATGGTGCATGCACACGATTAGCTGAAATCTTCCTAGAAGGCAATAGTGGCGTAGCTTAAAAAACAGAAAGTATGGAAAAAGTTTACAAAAAACGTTAACAAAACAATTATTTTTGGATTTTTTAATGTGCAGGTAGAGCTGCATGTAAAGTAGAATCTTATATTGGAAGGTGGGGTAGACCTGTTTTAATAGTGCTATTTGTGAGTAATTGGGTGTTCTGGTGATTGTGTTTTTCATGCTGAGGTTGTGGCATAGCCATTGAGTGTATTTTTCATTAAGCAGCCCGCTTTTCGTGGTCTTTAAGTTTTCCAGAGTGCACCAGAATAAGTATTTCTTCTTCATCCTATGGGCAGCACACCCAATAGGACAAAAAGGTATATACATATACAGTATATATAGTACATATACATATACAGTGTATATAGTGTATTCTTGTGGGATCTTTTGGAAACATCTTGTTTGGGTCATAATAAATGCCACCCCCCTCGCAAGGTATTCCCTTAATGTTGAATGGTGTGTGGCCAAGTATGATTCAAGAAGGGGGATGCAGCATTCTTGCTACCCTCCTTTTCCTAATCACCCAGACTACATGCCTAGATAAGGACCCAGTATGAATTTAAGTGGGCAAACCCACACCATTTTTTTCCTCTTTTAATACGGGTGAAACTCAAAAAATTTGAATATCGTGCAAAAGTTCATTTATTTCACTAACTTAAAAGGTGAAACGAATATATGAGATAGACTCATTACATGCAAAGAAAAATAATTCAAAACCGTGATTTGTCATAATTATGATGATTATGGCTTGCAGCTCATGAAAACCCCAAATCCACAATCTCAAAAAATTAGAATATTGTGAAAAGGTGCAATATTCTAGGCTCAAAGTGTCCCACTCTAATCAGCTAATTAAGCCACAACACCTGTAAAGAGTTCTTGAGCCTTTAAATGGTCTCTCAGTCTGGTTAAGTAGGAATCACAATCATAGGAAAGACTGCCGACCTGACAGTTGTGCAGAAAAACATTATTGACACCTTCCGTGAGGAGGAAAAGCCTCAAAAGGTAATTGCAAAAGACGTTTTTGTTCCCAAAGTGCTGTATCAAAGCACATTAATAGAAAGTTATGTGGAAGGGAAAAGTGTGGAAGAAAAAGGTGCACAAGCAGCAGGGATGACCGCAGCCTGGAGAGGATTGTCAGGAAAAGACCATTTAAAATTGTTGGGGACTTTCACAAGGAGTGGACTGAGGCTAGAGTCGGTGCATCAAGAGTCACCGCACACAGACGGATCCTGGACATGAGCTTCAAATGTCGTATTCCTCTTGTCAAGCCACACTGAACAACAAACAACGTCAGGAGCATCTTACCTGGCTAAAGAAAACAAACCTGGTCTGTTGCTCAGTGGTGGTCCAAAGTCCTCTTTTCTGATTAGAGCAAATTTTGCATCTCACTTGGAAACCAAGGACCCAGAGTATGGAGGAAGAACGGAGAGGTGCACACTACAAGATGCTTGAAATCTAGTGTGAAGTTTCCACAGTCTGTGTTGATTTGGGGTGCCATGTCATCTGCTGGTGTCAGACCACTGTGCTTCATT
Organism: Rana kukunoris; assembly: GCA_029574335.1. Classification (NCBI taxonomy): domain Eukaryota; kingdom Metazoa; phylum Chordata; class Amphibia; order Anura; family Ranidae; genus Rana; species Rana kukunoris. The sequence goes on along the minus strand of CM056052.1, from coordinate 152,970,590 downwards.
AAGTCCAGAGTCACCACAGATATCTACCAGGAAATTTTGGAGCACTCCATGATTGCTATGTGGATGCTGACTTCATTTTCCTGCAGGACTTGGCACCTTCCCACACTGCCAAAAAGACCAAAACCTGGTTCAATGACCTTGGAATTACTGTGCTTGATTGGCCAGCAAACTCGCCTGACCAGAAGCCCACAGAGAATCTATGGGGCATTGCCAAGAGAAAGATGAGAGACATGAGACCGAACAATGCAGAAGAGCTGAAGGCTGCTATTGAAGCATCCTGGTCTTCCATAACACCTCAGCAGTGCCACAGGCTGATAGCTTCCATGCCACTCCGCATTGAGGCAGTAATTGCTGCAAAAGGGGCCCAAACCAAGTACTGAGTACATATACATGCTTATACTTTTCAGAGGTCCGATATTGTTCTATGTACAATCCTTGTTTTATTGATTGCATGTAATATTCTAGTTTTCTGAGATTGTGGATTTTTTTATTTTCATGCGCTGTAAGCCATAATCATCACAATTATGACAAATCAAGGCTAAAACTATCTTGCTTTGCATGTAATGAGTCTATCTAATATATTAGTTTTACCTTTTAAGTTGCATTAGTGAAATAAATGAACTTTTGCACGATATTCACATTTTTAGAGTTTCACTTGTATGTACACTTAGGATCCTCCTTAGAATTGAATGTGAATTTATATATATACTGTAGATCAAATGCTGAAATGTTATAACAATGAAGGTTATTTGGGTTTAACCACTTCAGACCCGCGGTATAGCCGAATGACGGCTACAGCGCGGGTCTGAATATCCAACATGCCACAAAAGACGGCCGACCCTTTGGGCGTTCCCAGCGTGTGTTCTATAGCACGCTGCAGGGAAGCCCTGTGTTGGCCGTGTCCCTTGGACACAGCCAATCACAGATTGCGGCGAACGGCCAATCAGAGTGGCCGTTTGCGATGCGATCTGTGCGGCATCTCTCATTGCCGTTTTTACACAGAGACAGCGTCCTGTCTCTGGAGAGGAGGAGACCGATCTGTGTTCCTTGTACATAGGGACACAGATTGGTCACCCCCCCCAGTCACCCCCCCTACCCCCACAGTTAGAACACACCTAGGATACATTTAACCCCTTCCTCACCCCCTAGTGTTAACCCCTTCAATGCCAGTCACATGTATACAGTAATTAGTGCATATTTATAGCACTGATCGCAGTATAAATGTGAATGGCGGCAAAAATGTGTCAAAAGTGTCCGATGTGTCCACCATAACGTTGCAGTACCAATAAAAATCGCAGATCACCGCCATTTCTAGTAAAAAAAAAACATAAAAAATAATAATTCTGTCCCCTATTTTGTAAGCGCTATAACTTTTGCGCAAATCAGCCGCTTATTGCGATTTTTTTTTTTACCAAAAATATGTAGAAGAATACGTATCGCCCTAAACTGAGAAAAAAAATGTTTTTTTTTTTTTTTTTAAATTGGGATATTTAATATAGCGACAAGTAAAAAATATTGTATTTTTTTTTCAAAATTGTCCCTCTTTTTTGTTTATAGCGCAAAAAATAAAAACCGCACGGGTGATCAAATACCACCAAAAGAAAGCTCTACTTGTGGGGAAAAAAGGACGTCAATTTTGTTTGGAAGCCATGTCGCACGACCGCGCAATTGTCAGTTAAAGTGACGCAGTGCCGGAAGCTGAAATTTCACCTGGGCAGGAGGGGAGTATATGTGCCCAGTAAGCAAGTGGTTAAGCACAGACACTTTTTCAGTTCAATATTAGGATAAAAGAATAATTATATCACAAGGGTAGAATCAGCCAGCCTTGGAACCAGTCTACAGCATATCCATAACTCATTTAATGGTGAGGGATCTGACACTATCATACATTAGAGGCGATTGTGAGAGTAGGTTTCCAACTATATCCTTCACCACACATCAAGCTCAGAAATCACATCTGTTTTAGTTACCTCATTTCCTTTTCCTCAAAGTTCACATATTTGAAAGCTGATTATCAAACAGAAGTTTTGTACTTGTTTACCTCCTCTGATTTCAAGAGGAACCCAAACTTAAATATTGACACAGGTGGGTTCAGCACTCGCTGTCTGTGTCCTTCCACTGCAGCTCTGTGAAAATTCACAAAACGTTATTCTTATGCCTATATTGTTACACTATAAAAAACAAAAACGATTGTAATGATTGCAGATAACATTTTTATTTTATGTTTTATATAAGTTTTTATTATAATCTTTCCTGCAATGTTCCGCACTTTTTTTTAAATCTTGCCACATGTCTGTCTTACGGTATATCATAGATATCAATAGTAGTAAATCCATTTGTCTGTAGAAATTATATATTAAAGTGCCCCTTTACATTCCATGCTGTGATGATGGTGCTGGCTTCTTTAACTCCCTTTTCCACAATCCCCTTATCTATCACAAGCCCCTGGACTCCTTGACATGCCCAGAAGATACACGTTTATCTTGTACCCTACTTCAGCATTTCAAAGGGACTGCAACCTAAAGCCTTGTACACACGATCAGAATTTTCCGTCAGGATATTACTGACTCGGCTAGCTGAAGTAGCCAGAGTCACAGAAAGTGATTTATCTTGGTTCTCCTCTTTTTTGGAAAACTGATCACAAATAGTGAAATTGGGACCTTTCACTTCTGAAAAACGCACAGTGTCGTGCGGAGTCCCTCAAGGATCCCCTCTGTCGCCGGTGCTGTTTAACATCTATCTTTGTCCTCTCTTGGAAATCATCAGCAGCCAAAAACTGCTTTACCACTCATATGCAGACGACACGCAACTGTATTTCCACATTTGCAACAAAAAGGATCATCATCTCAGTCTAGAGAAATGTCTCTTTTTGATAGAAAACTGGATGACAAAGAGTTATCTTAAACTCAACAGAGCGAAAACAGAACTTCTTCTGTTTCACGCCAAGCGTACAAATCAACCGGCAACAACTTGGACACCCCCGCCCATTCTGGGCCAAATCATCACCCCTAGCACCAAAGTCAAAAGTCTTGGGGTAATCTTCGACACCTACATGACAATGGATGCACAAATAGGTCAGTAGTCAGCGGATCTCACCATCTGCTGCGCCTACTACGCAGACTTATTCCTTTTATTCCCAAAGAAGACATAGCGGTCGTGGTGGGAGCAATTGTTAACTCCAGACTGGACTATGCAAATGCCATTTACCTTGGACTCCCAAAGTACCAAATATTTCGTCTGCAAGTCGTGCAAAATATGGCCGCTAGACTTGTGACTGGGAAAAAACCCTGGGAATCAATCTCACCTTCACCGAGAGCCCTTCATTGGTTACCAGTAAAAGACAGAATTGCTTTTAAAGCACTCTGTCTAACGCATAGATGTATCCATGGGAATGCTCCCCATTAACTACGCAAAAAAATAAAAGCTCACAACCCCAATCGCGTTCTGCGATCCACCAACCAAAATCTGCTCCAGATACCGAAAGCCATTTACAAGTCCAAAGGAGAAAGAAGATTTGCGCTCCAAGGTCCCAGACTATGGAACGCTTTACCAACCAGCATTCGGTTGGAGGAAAACCATTTAGCCTTCAGGAGAAACATCAGAACTCATCTCTTTTGATATCAAAGGAGACAGGAACAACAAGCGCCCAGAGGCAATTTAGTTTGCATGTGTTGCGCTATATAAGTTTTTCATTCATTCATTCATTCATAAACCGACTGATTTTTTCTGACGGAATTCCTTTCAAGCTGTCTTGCATACACACTGTCACACCAAATTCCGACCGCTAAGAACGCGGTGTCGTACAACACTACGATGAGCTGAGAAAAATGAAGGTCAATGCTTCCAAACATGTGTCGGCTTAATTCTGAGCATGCATGTTATTTTCTCCGTCGGAGTTCCATACAAACAGAATTTCTGATAGAAATTGTTTCCGTCTGAAAAAAAGAGAACATGTTCTCTTTCTAAGTCCGTCTCTATAAATCCGATGGAAAAACTCTGATGGGGCACACACACTGATGGGTCGGAACATCCGATGAAAAAATTCTGTCTGACTTTTTTCATCTGAAATTACCATCGTGTGTACAAGGCATAACAGGTAAAACTAGGTTAACCATGCAATCTGCCACCAGTGGTCCTCCATCGTTAGTAACAGGCCTGAAGCCAGCCAGGCCACATAGGCTAAGACAGCAAAGTCACAGGGATCACAATTAGCCCCTTATTACAGTACTATAGCATGTTTTTTTTTTTTTTCTAGAAAACCATAAATGGCTACAAGAAATGACATATTATTGGTGCAATGCACTAATGTACCTGATAAAACATTTGGAAAAAGCAAGATTTTGGTAATAGAGAATTCATCATACTGTAACAATGACTTTGGGTGGTGCATAACTGTACCTCTAAGCTATGTACTCCTGCCTTCCCAGACCATCGTGTTTGAGCCCTGGGTTCTTAAATGTAATAACAATTATTTAACTATATAATTATATAATTGATTTATACAGGATTATTGTAAACTGAAGCCTTAACTTTTCTTTGCGTTCAGGAATAGTTGGTTATACTGTATTTAGTACATGCTTGTTCTGCCTTATTAGGAATGTTACAATCACTTGAGAATTTAAATATCTTATTTTCTCTTAGGGAGTATACATTTATTTTGGATTGTTTGACCATTTGTGTCTGAACTTACATGTGGTTATATTTGCCATATGTTACAGGGTACTGAGTATTTTAAGTAATTTCTCTGTTAAGAGGGTTTTTGGCAGCAGATGAGATGTATAGGATTATTTCACAGACTCTTTGCTGTGCAGAGGTACAGATGTTCTACATGTGCATGATTATGGGCTGGTCTGGCTTCTTACAGTTATAATAATTTTGACCATGTTTTTACATAACCATGAGAAAATCTTTGACATTGCCAAGTCTAATCTGCTCTCAGGGAAATTTTTTAGCAACATTTCTCCGTATGGCCTATTTTAGTAAATGATTTCACAAGAATAAATAGAATAAATATCCTGTTATCAATAGACCTGACCTTATTTGTTTCAAAACGTATGATGTTACTTATAGCAACCAATCAAATGATTGTCTTTATATTCTGGGGAGCTTTGCATTCTGGAATTGAACCTCATTTCCATGGACATTTCCATGGACAAACTCAACAGCAACTATTTTGTCTTGAGAATGTTCAAAATATCTACATTGTCTCCACTGTTTGTAATCAGTCAAGAAACTGGACCATGGAAAATGTTGTAATCCACACTGACCATTAAAAACAATTGTTAAATGATATGTCTTCAAACTTTAAAAGGGTTTAAAAGGGTTGTAAGGGTTCATTTTTTTTCTAAATAGGTTCCTTTAACCACTTAAACCACTTAAACCCCGGACCATTTTGTAGCTAAAAGACCAGGCCACTTTTGGCACTGTGTCGCTTTAACTGACAATTGCACGGTTGTGCGACGTGTCTCACAAACAAAATTGGCGTTCTTTTTATCCCACAAATAGAGCTTTCTTTTGGTGGTATTTGATCACCTCTGTGTTTTTTATTTTTTGCGTATAAACAAAAATAGAGCAACAATTTTTTTACTTTTTACCCCAAAAATATATATATGAAAAAAAAAATCCTCAGTTTAGGCCGATACGTATTCTTCTACATATTTTTGGTAAAAAAATCGCAATGAGCGTTTATTGATTGGTTTGCGCAAAAGTTATAGCGTCTACAAAATAGGGGATAGTTTTATGGCATTTTTATTAATATATTTTTTTTACTTTTAATGGCGGCGATCTGAGATTTTTATCATGACTGCGACATTATGGCAGACACATAGGACATTTTTTGACACTATTTTGGGACCATTGTCACTTTTGCAGTGATCAGCGCTATAAAAATGCACTGATTACTGTGAAAATGACACTGGCAGTGAAGGGGTTAACCTGTAGGGGGCGCTGCAGGGGTTAAGTGTTCCCTAGGAAGTGATTCTTACTGTAGGGGGCGTGGCTTGGTGTGTGACATCACTGATCGTCATTCCCTATGACAAGGAACAGACGATCAGTGACACTAGAAAGCATGGGGAGAGGTTTGTTTACACTTACCTCTCCCCGTTCTTTAGCTCTTTGATATCGGCAACGATTGGGTCCGTGGGTCCCCCGGGCGCAGTCACGGTGCTCAGGACCTTGCGCGTGACCCACGGCTGGGATAACTTTTGCACAAACCAATCAATATACGCTTATTGCGATTTCTTTTTACCAAAAATATGTCGAAGAATACGTATCGGCCTAAACTGAGAAAAACTTTTTTTTTTTTTTAATAATTAGGATATTATTATAACAACAATTATTGTTATTTTGTTTATTTTTGTTTATGTTTTTTTGCGCAAAAAATGAAAACCGCAGAGATGATCAAATACCACCAAAAGAAAGCTCTGTTTGTGGGAATTTTTTTTATAAAAATGTAATTTGGGTGCAGTGTTGTATGACCGCGCAATTGTCATTCAAGCTGCTGAATGTAGATAGCAGGTGGTGGCGCCTACTTGAAGTGCCAAGAGTGTTGCCAAAATTAAAGTGCAAATAATGTGTAAAATACAAAATGCTATATAGTGCTAATCCTTAAAACGAAATATTGGTAAATACAATGTTAGTGATACATTAAAAAAGCAAAAGACAAAGGCCCAGATTCACGTAGATCGGCGCATTATCATTCCGGCGTAGCGCACCACTTTTCCGTTAGACTTGCGCAATCTAGCCGCGTAATCCGGCGATTCACGTAGCTTTTACGCAAGAGATTGCGCAAGCGTAAGGTTTTTTCCTGAGGCGTAAGGAGGAGTAATACAAATTGGGAGGGACGTGGGCGTGTTACATTGAAATGAGCCGTGACCCCATGCAAATGAAGGGCCGGCCGACTCGCGCATGCGCGCATGAAGGAAACCATGTCAGCTCCGTTGTGCGCATGCTCACAACTCGGGAGCGGCGCAATCAGTGAAATTGGAAATGGACTAGGGCAATGTTGTGAATTACGCAGACAGCATAAATAGACACACACAAACGCCCTTCCATTGCAAAAGTACTTCCCTTTGTGTCCCTTCCCATTGAATCAAGTGCTTTTGCTCTGTTGTTCGTTAGAGTGTGTTTTGTACAGTAGTTGTGAGATTAGTGTTCTGTGTGATATAGTGCTTGTTGGTAGTTTTGTGAAAGTGTGTTTTGATAAGTGTTTTTTGACTGTTTGTTTGATTGATAGATTTCTGAGCGTTTGTTTTCTTGCTTTATTTTTTCATCTGATTTTTTTGTGTCTGTTTCTTGCTGAGTGCTAGTGTGATTTTTGGCTGTTCTTTTTCTCTTTGTGTGTGTTCTTGTCTGATTGGTTGTGCTTGTATTTGTGACAGATTTTTGGTGACTGCTAGTGAGTTTGTTTGGAAGTATGACTGAGAGAAAAAGAAAGCTCAATTTTACTGTGGGGGAAAAAAGAATTCTTGCCCGGGCCATTACCGACTATGGGCGTTTTCTCCACGGCCCGCAGAGTGCCACCACCACCCCGGCCAGGAGGAGGGAGATATTGGATATGATCACGGAGCAGGTCAATTCATCGGGGGAGGGGGAGACACGGACCCGCTCTGGGATTGAAAAGAAAATAAATGACCTCCGGCGTGAGGTAAAAAAAAAACTGGCCGCAATAAATGCCCATGCCAGGGGCACAGGAGGGGGCCCACCATGCCGGGTTAGATTTACAGCGACGGAGCGTGTGGTGGCCCTGACCTTTCACCGGCATGAAGTGGAGGGCCTGCCAGGCTTTGACACAAGTCCGGTCCCCGCGGTGCCAGGTAAGGTTTTTATTTCTCTCAGGTGTGTAGCATGTGTGGGGGAGGGGGTGAAAGGGAATATGTGGCAAGTGTGTGGATCCTCCAACCTGTGAATGGTTTGTGTCATCCACAGATGTGCAGGAGGGTGCAGGGCCATCTGGCCTGACCGCTCCAACGCCAGGACAGCAGCCGAATGAGGCCCCCCCAACAAGGCCAGAGTCCGCGGAGGAGGAACAAGGGGAGGAGGAGGATCATGCGGAGGACGATCATGAGGAGGAGGATAATCATGAGGAGGAGGAGTCCATGGCAGGCACTGGACAATTGGTTTCTGCGGACTCTTCCCCTCTGGCTGCAAGAAGCCTGCCCTCCCTAAGGGTGAGCCCCCCCCCCTCCTCCCCCAACATGGCTCCCCTCACAAGGGCCTCCCCTTCTCCCCGGCCACAACCATCAGCTGGAGCCAGGAGGTCATCCCAGAGCACCAGGGGGGCGCCCAATCTCCTGCCCGCCTGTCTGAGAAGGAACCTGGCCACCCAGACCCGCCTTCTGAGACAGCTCTGCCAGACTATGGGGCGGGTGGATCAGAGCCTGTCCTCCATTAACGATAGCCTGGGTAACCTGGACTCCCACTCCCGGGCCTCCACAACCTGCCTAAATGACCTGCAAACTACAGCAGCAGGCGTTGGGCAGGATGTGAGGGCCCTTACCCAGGCTATCCAGGGCAACATGGCAACACTTGGTGCTGCCCTGGACAGAATAGCCGTGGCCTTGGAGGGCAGGCCGCCAGGTGGGCAGATCTCAGGGGCTGCTCCTCCTTCCCCGGCTTTTCCCCTCCCCCATGCGTCTCCCCTGAGGGTCCGGGGCCATGGCCGGGGGCGCCCCAGGCGTGGCTCAGGCAGAGGGCATTAATTTTTTTTCCCCCTTTTGTTTGTTTTGAAAGCATTTTTATTTTTGTTCTCTGCTTATTTATTTTTTTCGATGCATTTTTTGTTTCTATGCATTTTTTTTTTCCCTGACATTTTTGGCATATTTTGGGTTGTGAATGATGTTTGAATGTGGGGGTGACATTCCTGCTGGAAAAGGGGTGTCATCCTCAATTTTGGTGGAGAAGGGTTCCCCAGGACCAGGGAGAAGTGATCTCCAGGTCCGTGTGAATGGTGTATGAATGTACAGTGACATAATTGGAGCCTTGACGTGGCGTTACTGCTCACCAGTCTAGCATGGTGGACTGGTGCCAATCCAATTTGATGAGGATGTGGGGTGTGTGTGCTAGGGACCATAGTGGTGTGCATGCATGCATTCTCATTGTGCCATGATTCATGTGTGTGTTTAACGTGCAAAGATGCCCAATATGAGCTGTCTCCTGACTGCTCTTCCCTCAGAAGACGGGGTATCCTCGGTTAGGGGTTGATTGTCTGGTTGGGGGGTTAGGTCATCACGTTCCTCTATCTGCAGGCCCTTCCTCACTGCGAGATTGTGCAGCATGCAACATGCAACGATGATATGGCACACGAAGTTTGGGGAATACAACAGTGTACCCCCAGACTTATCCAGGCATCGGAAACGTGACTTCAGGAGGCCAAAGGTGCGCTCCACCACTGCACGGGTTTTGATGTGTGCTTCATTGTATCGTTCCTCTCCTGGGGTTTGGGGGTTCCGGATAGGAGTCATGAGATGGGGTCCCAGGGCATATGCAGAGTCACCTGTAAAGGAAAAGACAGGAGAATGTTAGTCATGCATGTGCCACTTCTGTTGTGCATCACGGGAGGGGATAGTCATGCCTGACTCCCATGTCACTCACCAACCAGCCAGGTGTTCCCATACACGTTCTGTTCGAATTCCGTTCGGATGTGGCATTGATTGTAGATGTAGCTGTCATGGGTGGATCCGGGGTGTTTGGCACGAACGTGCCATATGAGGCCTTGGGCATCGACTATCACCTGTACGTTGATGGAGTGCCAATTCTTCCGATTGCGGTACATGTGCTCGGTCTCATGGGGGGGCTGGAGTGCCACATGTGTGCAATCTAGGGCCCCGATGGTGCGTGGGAATCTGGCAATTCGGTAGAAATCTGTCATTGCCTTCAGCCGCAGCTCCTCAGTGGTGGGTTTTATGATTTGGTTGGCCAAGCGTGTGAGGATTGCAGGGACAACCTGGTGCACACATCTGCTCATGGAGGATTGTGACATCCCAGCCACCACTCCACTTGTACGCTGAAAAGAGCCACTGGCAAGGAAATGGAGTGTTGCCAGGACCTTGACCAGTGGCTGCACTGCATGTGAGCGTTGTGTTGGGCTGGTGATGTCCTCCTGCAAGGTTGTGGTTAATTCCAGGATGGCATGAGGGGGGAATCTGAAGATGCGAAAGACCTCTGAATCATTCATGCCAAACAGGTGTATGCGGGTGCGGTATACCCTCTCCCGTGCCATCCTCCGTGCCCTCCTCCTTCTTTGGTCATCTATATTCACTAGTGCAGCTATGAGCGACGATGCCCCTAGCATGTTGGCAGTCAAATTGTAGTGCAACACGTGTGTGTGGTCTGCTCCTCAGTAACGGTGTTGCTTTCTGTGAGATGTAGACGTTTTTTCAAAAGTTAGACCAGCTTTTAGGTGCTCTAACTTTAGACAGGACATTTTGCACTTGCGCACATCGCGTAGCCTGCGCAGCAACTGCGTTTTTTTGTGGATCCCCGTAAGTCCCTCATTAGCATATTTGACTAGCAAATCAATGGTGTGTCTAGCGCAGTTTTGCGCGAAGGGAAGCGCATGTCTAACTCAATTACGCCGGACAAAAAAACGTAGATTTCTGGTGTATATTGTTTTGTGAATCGCGTCCAACTATACGCACGCGCACATTTAGACTTACGCACGCGCAACAGCAGTTGCGCACGCGTAATCGCTCTGTGAATCTGGGCCAATGTGTATTCGGTACCAAAATAATCCAAAAATAATCAAAGAAATCAAAAATGTCAAAAAAGTCAAATATCCAATCCAGATGACATCAGCACGACAAAACCCGTAGAACGATCGTTCCTCTGAGCTACAGCACTCGTTTTAAGGCTTTTATACTACATGTTAAATGTGGGTACCCATTTTATGAGAATAAAGTATATCTTTTGTGAAGCGGTATCACGCTATTGGGCGCTTTCATTTGTCTCCTCTATGAGCGGTTGAGCGGTTGGAAAGATTCCATATGAAAAAACCTGACAGACATAGCAGTGTGGATACTTATTGTGAGAGCCTGTTACCCCTGTAGGGGTGATTAGATTCGGTGAGTGCGGGACCAATGGGGAGAGCACTGAGTGACCCACTGATGGTTGTACCTGCATGAAGCACCCAGCACTTTACTTTGCATGAAGCAAGATTGAAAATAGTTTTAATTATATTTCTGCATGAAACAAGATTGGATATTGGACTTTTTTGACATTTTTGATTTCTTTGATTATTTTTGGATTATTTTGGTACCGAATACACATTGTCCTTTGCTATTTTTATATGTCACTAACATTGTATTTACCAATATTTCATTTTAAGGATTAGCACTATATAGCATTTTGTATTTTACACATTATTTGCACTTTAATTTTGGCAACACTCTTGGCACTTCAAGTAGGCGCCACCACCTGCTATCTACATTCAGCAGCTTGAATGACAATTGTGCGGTCATACAACACTGCACCCAAATTACATTTTTATCATTTTTTTACCACAAACAGAGCTTTCTTTTGGTGGTATTTGATCATCTCTGCGGTTTTTATTTTTTGCGCAAAAAAACATAAACAAACATAAACAAAAAAACAATAATTTTTATTATAATAATATCCTAATTATTAAAAAAAAAAAGTTTTTCTCAGTTTAGGCCGATACGTATTCTTCTACATATTTTTGGTAAAAAGAAATCGCAATAAGCGTATATTGATTGGTTTGTGCAAAAGTTATAGCGCCTACAAAATAGGGAATAGATTTATGATTTTTTTTTACTAGTAATGGTGGCAATCTGTGATTTTTGTAAGGCCTGCAATATTGCGGCGGACATATCGGACACTTTTGACACTATTTTGGGACCATTCACATTTATACAGCGAACAGTGCTTTAAATATGCACTGATTACTGTATAAATGTGACTGGCAGGGAAGGGGTTAACCCTAGGGGACTGGGAAGGGGTTAAATGTATTCACTGGGAGTGATTCTTACTGTGGGGGGAGGGGACTGACTGGGGGAGGTGACCGATCTGTGTGCCTATGTACATGGGACACAGCATCGGTCTCCTCTCTTCCTGACAGGAAGTGGAGCTTTGTGTTTACACACAGATCCACGTCCTTGCTCTGTCACTGCCGATCGCGGGTTACGTGACGGACATCGCGGCCGCTAGACATGTGCATCGGCAACAGGTGACATGCCGGGCACAGTTTTTCCCCGCTGCGCTGTAAATAGCAGGACGTCCAAGGACATCCACCCGGCAGTTAAGAGCCACGCTGTGGATGTCTTTCGTCTATAGAGCGGCTTTCAAGTGGTTAAAGTAGAATTATAGACAACATTTATTTTCTAGTTTTGAATATAGTGAAGGATGATTAGAAAACCTGGATATTTTTATTACTGTCTCCCTTAGGCTCCATGGACACTGGGCTTCTCCTTCTGTCCCAAGCTGTGATATAATGAGGCTTTTTGGTGAAGTGACACACATGGCTGGCCTCCTGAATAAGTAGTTTTTGGAGTCCCTTCACCAAAAGTACAAATTAGTATTTTATGGGGGGAGACACAGGTTCTCAAAATTACAGCTGCTTATTAGGTTATCTCATAAATGTGTGAATGAATGAATCCTGTTTGCCTTTTAAAATCCACTTCGTTTGCACAAACAAATCATATTTTCCTCAATGTTTCTCTAAACAATGTTTTTGGCCAAATAGCCACGTCCAGGTGTGATGTTCCCGGACCCGCGGATTTTGGAGAAACTAGGTGATGGAACGATGTTGCCTACGATCGTGGCAAGTCATCGGATTTATTAGACAAACATTACTAAGTTTACAATGCAGGGGTTCAAAAATACAAGCAGGCCAACGAGGCACATGGCGAAATAGACATGGCAAAACATTTGAAAAAACAATAGGCACTCCAAAGACATTTTAAAGTACTTACTTTTTTCTATGATTTTCAGGATTTTGCGATACTGCTTTGGCTCGCGCAGTTTTAAGTCGGACCAGCTTTTCCGGAGCTGCTCTTTTGACCTGGTGACCCCAAAAATCTCAAAAAGTTTCATCGCCGCCTTATCCATAATTTTGGACTTCCTCCGGTTAGGGGTGCTGTATGGCCCATGCTCACCATCATAGTCCTTCCGTTGCAGTATGGACACCATCTCCACCATCTCTTGTAGAGACATGTTTGTGGCCTTGTATCGTTTTGGCCTGGATCTGGACGTTCCGGCCTCTGTCCCTTCCAGATCCCGATCAGAGGCTAATGTGCGCTCGTGTGACATCGCCATATTTTCCAATCTACATTGCATAGGGGCGTGGAAAACAGGAATTGGTACGTCATGGGCGGAGACGAGGGCAGCGCTTCTTGATTGCGTGGGGATATAATGGAAACGACGTGATTACGTAGGTTACGCGGAGATTACTCGAGCGGAAACGAGGAGAGAGAGAGACAGAGGTAAATGAAAACATCGGATCAGAGGCCTAGAATTTGAACAGCCATGGGGGGATGGGGCTTTTCAATGTTGTTTGCACCCTTTTAGTGCTACTGGTATTCAGGCATTTTGGGGCACACCATATAATTTAGAGAGCCAAGTGCTTGTACACATCACTTCATCAAGATATATGTAGAGAATGCTCTATCCTCTTTATTTGGATTTTAAAGTATGCAGTCAGATCATGCAAGTATTGTTGTGTGTTGGTTGTACAGAGATAAGTAGTTAGTGTTTTCTGCCATCAATGCTGAGGGGCATGATAGCTACCCACAGGGCCGCCATCAGGGGGGTACAGGCATTACACCTGTATAAGGGGCCCGGGGGTCCCCAGGGGCCCGGATGGGAACCACCCAAAAAAAAAATATATTACTAAATATTGTATTTTTTAGTAATTTTTTTCGAGGTCCGGAGGTCCCCAGGGCCCCGGATTGCTACCCCCCTTTTTTACATATATTTTCCTTTATTGCTGATTTTTGTAAAGGGCCCCCCCTCTTCTCAATTCGCGGCAGCAGCCCCCCCCGCTTCTCTATTTCATCATGCTGCAGCACCCCCCCCCAGTTCACCAGTTCACTGCTCCAGGGGGCCCATGCCTGAAGCTGTGTAAGGGGCCCCAAAATTCATGATGGCGGCCCTGGCTAAACATGAACTAGTGCCTTGATGAGTACTAGCATTAATATTCATGGTGGATGTGTTCTTATCTACATGCTACATGCTACAACTTAAACAAATTGCTCTGCATGACACCTTTTTTGGGGGCTACAACAATGCGGCAGAGCTGGCCAGCTATGTAGCAGCAGAAGACACTGTGTTTGTATACTGTAGTTGCTCTAAAATGAATGAATGTGCACATACTTTGAGAATCTCAAAGCTGAGCCTTTTTTAAGTTGTGCTTTGTGTTTGTTTGTCTTTTTCGATTATAGATATTACTATTGAAAGAATTTTTAGGAGGTGAAAGCTGGTCAAGATGGATTTGCTGAAAGGGAAGGAGGCAACAATGCAGCTAATAACCCGCTATCGGGATATGTCCCTTCTTTGGGACACCAAGCACCCAGAATATTTAGATACCCAGAAGAGAGCGGCAGCACTTGATGAGATTGCTACATACCTGCACACTTGGGTGCCAAGTTGCACAGGCGACATGGTGAAGGATAAATTTAGTAACCTCAGGAGAAGCTACAGAAATGTGTATAAAAAACGAAAATATCAGAAATCAGGATCAGCAGCAGCTAAGAAAAAGGAACCCAAGCTCTGGTACTACAAAGAGCTCAGTTTTTTGAACGATGAACTGGATGGCAGGCCTTCAGATTCAACACTACCTTCCAGCCTTCCTCCCAGCGGAACTTCCCCGGATCCCAGGAGCCCTGCAGAATCTGAAGCGGGGCTGGCTGACATGGAGCCAGATCTGGCCATCTTCGATGAGGTATAGTATTTTCCAACATATTTTGGTGCTGCTATTTATTTTGAATTAGTGAGTTGATCTGGTAAACAAAAAAAAACCTTGGGAAGAGAAACCAAAGTTGTGGGCCTACAAATAGGTGTCAGGGATGCCAAATGCAGGGGTCAGAAGTACAGTCTGTTTAATTCAAATTAATACTAACTAAAACAGTCTAGAGAAAGAAAATGTGTGTGATTGATTGTGCAAAATATTACAACATGTACCTTTTTTATACACAGGAAGAAGAGACCAGCCAGGAGGTGGCAGCTCCTGCGGCCCATGTCAGCCAGGCAGAAGGGGGGAGTGGCAGCCAGGAGGAAGCGGGGCCAAGTGAGGTGCAGAAGGTCCCCAGGCCCTGGCTGAGCACCATCAGCCAAGTTCCTCCACTCCAGATGAGGCCACCAGCTGCAAGGAGGCGCAGGAGTGTGGTGCACGACGAAAAAGCCTGGAGGTTATACGGGAGGCTGCAGAAATCATGAGGGCCCCCCTCAACCCAACAGAATGCTATAGTGCATTTGTGGCCAATGAGCTCAACCAAGGGGGGGAGGAGCAAAAAAGCCTGGCCAAGGACCTGATTAATCAGGTCCTGTTCAAGATGAAAAGGGACGAGCTGAGCAGGGACACTGTGCTGTGTGACCCGGCCTGGCCTGCTCCCCATCATCATCATCCTCCTCCTGCTGCCACATCACCCCCACCTGCAAGGGTCCGTGGACAGACCCGTGGAAGTTTCGCTGGAAGGAAGTCTGGAAAGAAGTCGAGAAGATGATTCCCTGCCATCCAGTTGATTGTCCAAAAAACTGAGCTCGTTGGAGTAGCACAGCTTGGGTTCCTTTGTTCATGTGCTGCTGATTCTGATTTTTGATATTGACTCCTGAGGTTACTAAATTTATCCTTCATCATGTTGTAATTCCCAAGTATGCATGTATGTTGCAATCTCATCAAGTGCTGCCATTCTGGTGATTTATAATTTCTTTTTTAGCCGGAAATAAATGGCTTTTGTAGTTACTTTCAAACCTTGTCTAATGTGTTTTATACTGTGGTGAGTAAGCATCAGACATTTGTAAAATAAAATGTGGCATTTGCAAAGGACACAAACTCCTTGGGGGGGGGGGGGACCTTTTGTGGTCGAACTTGGTAAACCCAAAAGAAGCCTAAACATTTTTCAAACCCCCCCCCCCCACAAAATAAGGAAAAAAATTAAGGATGAAACAACAAAATGACATAAGTTGGGAAAATAAAAGGGAATTTAAACAGAAAAAAAAAAACATGAGGAAACAACAAAAATAACATAATTTGGAAAGATTCCTAAACCGTAAAATACAACTCAAAAAAATAACTCAACAAAAAAATAAATATGATACCCTCAACATTAAGTCAAAATAGACATAATAAAAATGTGGAGAACCAAAACAAATGTGGGGAAATCTGGCTAGCAAACAGTGAGAAATAGAATAAACACTAACGAAAATGCAAACTTTCAGTATGTGACATCGGGACAAAATTGCATCAGCAAGAGAACGGCTTGCTTCTAGCAAGAGAACAAAGAACAAAAATACGCTCGAAACAGGACACTATATAGAGAGTTTAGGTGACGAATGTGCCAGGTCCCAAACAAACGCGAGTTTTACCTGAACGAGTGCTCCCGTCCCATCGTTTTGACTGAGCATGCGCGGGTTTTTGGTCCGATGCTTATGTGTACTCACGAGCGGACATATCCGATGGACATGTGTCCGGCGGAAATATTTCAAAGCATGCTTTGGAATTTGTCCGCAGGAGAAATCTGGCCAAAACGGTCCGTTTGCCCATACAGACGAGCGGATTTTTCGGCTGAAATGGTCTGTCGGACCAGTTTCAGCGGATTTATTCCCTCATGTGTACAAGGCCTCATGGGACACAGATAGTGAACAAGAAAAAAAATGCCAGGGGTTATAACTTTTCCTTTCTCTATCCAAAAATTATAAAACAATTTTGCCTTTAATTATACCTAAAAGTGATTCTAAAGCCATTATATATATATATATATATATATATATATATATATATATATATATATATATATATATATATATATATATATATATATATATATATATATATATATACATACACACACAGTCCTGATCAAAAGTTTAAGACCACTTGAAAAATGGCAAAAAATCATATTTTACATTGTTGGATCTTAACAAGGTTCCAAGTAGAGCTTCAACATGCAACAAGAAGAAATAAAAGTGAGACAAAACATTTTTTGAGCATTCAATTTAATGAAAACAGCGAATAAACTGAAACAGGCTGTTTTTCAGCTGATCAAAAGTTTAGGAACACACCTCCAAAAAAAACCTTAAACTCCCCGAAAACAGAAATCCAACTTCCAAACATGTACTCATGATGAGTAGCTCTGCCGTTATTGTTGATCACTTCAAAAATTAGTTTCCATGAGGTGAGTGGGAAGATTTCTCCAAGTGGTGAAAACAGCCGCACGAAGGCCATCTACTGTCTGGAACTGTTTTGTAAACTTCCCTTGCCATCCATCCCCAAAGGTTCTCAATTGGATTTAGATGAGGGGAATACGAAGGATGGGCCAAAAGAGTGATGTTATTTCTCCTAGAAGAAGTCCCTTGTCCTGCGGGCATTGTGTACTGTAGCATTGTCCTGTTGAAAAACCCAGTCGTTACCACAAAGACGAGGGCCCTCAGTCATGAGGAATGCTCTCTGCAACATCTGGACATAGCCAGCGGCCGTTTTACGCCCCTGCACTTCCTGAAGCTCCATTGCTCCACTGAAGGAAAAAGCACCCCAGAACATTATGGCGCTTAGAAAACATCTCAGGTGGGATCTGCTTGTCATGCCAGTAACATTGGAAACCATCAGAACCATCAAGGTTACATTTTTTCTCATCAGAGAATAAAACTTTCTTCCACCTTTGAATGTCCCATGTTTGGTGCTGTCTTGCAAAGTCCAAACGAGCAGTTATGTGGCGTTCAAGGAGACAAGGTTTTTGAAGAAGTTTTTTGTTTTTGAAGCCCTTCAGTCTCAGATGGTTAAGGGGCTGCAGTCAGCACCAGAGAGGGCCTTAATTTGGGTCGAGGATCATCCAGTGTCTTGATGAGAGACCCTGCTTATGCAGTTCAGCAACCCGACCACGTTCAAAAAGGGAGAGTTTTTTTGCCTTTGCCATCGCAACGTGTGACTACCTGACAGAGAATGACAATGAATCCACATCTTTGCACAGATTTGGCCTTTTAAAGGCATGTGGTCCTAAACTTTTGATCAGCTGAAAAACAGCCTGTTTCAGTTTATTCATTGTTTTCATTAAATTGAATGCTCAAATGATTTGTCTCACTCTAATTTCTTCTTTTTGCATGTTGAAGCTCTACTTGGAACCTTGTTAAGATCCAACAATGTAAAATATGATTTTTTGCCATTTTTCAAGTGGTCTTAAACTTTTGATCAGGACTGTATATACTGTATATATATATATATATATATATATATATATATATATATATATATATATATATATATATATATATATATGATACATATCTATATATATATAGATACATATATATATATATATATATATATATATATATATATATATATATATATATATATCTCTATATATATATACATATATATATATATATATATATATATATATATATATATATATATATAGATATATATAAAAAAACATGTAATACCTGCTTTGTGCACACAACCAAAGGAGTCTGATCCACCTCTACTGGGGGCCACCAATTGCGCTCTTAGCTTCTCCACTGAGTGTCCCCAAAGCAAGCCACAGGCTCTGTGTGTCAGGCTCAAAGCCAAATACTGCAAGATCCCAACTCCACCACTCGTGGGGCCCGAGAGGATGAGGGTGGCCTCTTGCACAATTCCAGTCCAAGCACATAGATCGCCTCCTCCTTCTAGGCGTCCAATAGCCTGACCTTTCAACCAACTGGGAAACGGATATCAGACCCGCACTTCCTGATTGGCGGAGAGGTGATTCAGTGTTAGAACAGTGAATATTCATTTGCTTTTCTAACACACCAGAGCCCAATGCTCTGCGCTCCAAATCCACCCTTTTTTGAAGCTTACTAGAGCCTACAGCTCTAATCAGGTGCTTAAAAACAAACACCCCCGCTGCTGTAATTCATGCTCTCTGGCATCCTGAAAGGGGCTGGACACATGACTAGGGGGTGGCCACCACGGCCGTAGATAGATTCATGTTATGCATGAATCTATCCATTAACCGTATAGGAGGCGACGTGGAAAGAGGGGGTGGCGCCTGTGCGTCCTTAATGGGCAGTGTAGTAGCAGCAACACACAAATAAGTAATCAGCTAAGCTTACTTTGC
Source organism: Rana kukunoris (assembly GCA_029574335.1). NCBI lineage: Eukaryota > Metazoa > Chordata > Amphibia > Anura > Ranidae > Rana > Rana kukunoris. The sequence continues at coordinate 152,951,322 of CM056052.1, read as the reverse complement.
TTACTCCTCCTATCAGCATGTTCCCAGTCGCTGCGTGTGCATGCAGCAGACCCTGAATAGCTATTTATGTGGGCCTCCCTCTCCCTGTCTGAGTGCTGGGGATGGCAGATTACTGATATTAAGACAGATTCAGGCATATATAATAGTGGCATGTAAAATACATACAATTATTTTTTGAGGAATAAACAAATGCATAAAATGCCCTTTTTAAATATCCTCTTGAAGTTTAGCTTTAACTTAATAATTTACCACATAATAGCGATCAGTTCCTACTGTCTGTGAGTGCTCCTCATTTATCCATCTTATATGTATATAGCTGCTACACTTTCCTTCATGGTACAAATAATTTTGTAAGCTTCTATATTATTGTCAATATACTGTATTGTATTTAGCTAATGTTATTGTTTTCTGGCTGTGCCTAGACTAAAATGATCACTTTGCATTGTGCTGATAAACTTTGCAACTAATAACAGCACATCCACTTGCAAACAGCAAATCAGCAAATGTGTAATCTGCACTGCAGTCTATCATCATTCAAAGAACATTCCTGTAAAATTCAGCTGAAAGCTTAACAAATGATTCCTTTGCATGCTAGGCATAGAACAGGGACATATGTTCAAGAGAATAGAATATGCAGGAGTTTTGGATAATTAGGGTCTTATAAATTCATCCTGTTGTGTACATGAGACATAAAGGTGTATCAGTTGTGAGAAACCAAAAATTCAAACTCACATTCTGTTGCAGACATCAGCCATAAATAATGAGTTTTTATATATCATAATATTAAAATGGTGGCCATTCGTATAAAAAAAGCAACATAAGCAACATGGAACAAGACTAGAAATGGTTAAATATCCTTAAATGGCAGGTTTTGATTTAAATGAGACAGAAAAGTATGAAGAGTGCATGAATGTGATGCTATTTTAGATGTCATTGTTATGCAACGTATACCTTTCAAGTCTGACAGCTGTCTATGTGAACAGGTGAGGTGCACCATATTTATATGACTGCTCACAGAGGCATTTTATGTTGCCACATTTAGCTGTTATGATTTTTAAGCAAACCAGTAAAATCCAATCGGTAATTTCAAAAAAGATATAAAAAAATATTATTTTTGATAGTCTCATAAACCTTCATGTTGGTGTGATCTGAACAATTGTAATAGGAACATTATTAGTTGCAATTAAAGTGACTTTGTCACTAAAAATCAATCTTCAGAATAAAGGGCTCCCAGCAAACAGGACAGAGAGTACCCACATCTCCATACTGGCAAGAAAGCATCCGGTGAAGATCCTCTGGAATCCAACACTTGCAGGAGTGTCTTTTTTTTGGTCCCCTACTATGTGCTGTGGTTCCTCCTGCTGACCCATGCATTCTGACAAGATACAGTAAGTGACATAGGTGTCTTTGGATGTAGCTAGGCAGTGGGATACCAGGAATCCAATAGAAGTGTCCGATTCTGCAGGATCTTCAGCTGGCACTTTTTTTTCACTACTGCAGAGATCTGCAGGGAAGGTGAACACTCCACTGAATTCTGCAGCTCCTCCAAGGTTACCTTAGGTCTCTCTGCTGCCTGTCTGATTAATGCCCTCCTTGCCCGGTCCATGAGTTTTGGTGTGCGGCCGTCTCTTGGCAGGTTCGCTGTTGTGGCATGTTTTTTCCATTTGGTTATGATAAATTTGATGGTGCTCCTAGGGATCATCAAAGATTTGGATATGTTTTTACAACCTAACCCTGACTTGTACTTTTCAACAACACAGAGGCGTTGCTGGGGGGTGCGGTCCGCACCCGGGTGAAACCCAGTAGAGGGGTGACACCCTCCCTTCTCTCCCGAGGGTGAGGAAAGTCAAAGCCTTGGTAATAAAAAATTGTACACTCCACAGCCCACTGAAACAACACCTCCAGCGCCGGGGCCGCACCTGGTGTGTGTCCTCCTTCTCTTCTTCCTCCTCCCTACCCTACTGAGCCAGCCTGTCACATCTCACGCTAACACTGCAGACATGATGTGATGTCACTCACTACACTACACACACGGCATGGCTGCACGCTGTGTGTGACGCTGTCCTCTCCAGTCTCCAGCTACCACCCGCGCCCAGATTCGGAACAGCCGACAGGTGTGTGAGTACAGACAGTACAGGCGGAAGGGAAGGGTGACATTGAGCTTACGAGGGGGGGAGGGGTTTGTTGCCATGGTACCGAGACGCCACCTAAGAGCTGCGTGGGATGACTCTCAGTGTCTAGCGCCCTGACCTTGTGCTGTGCAAGTATGATAAGGAAAGGTGGACACAGCTATAGATAATATATATATGTCCAGCTGCCCCCCTCCCCTCCCCCACCAGACCAGCTCATTCAGCTACTGAACTCTGCACCCTGCACCCACCTGCACTCTGCATCCATTTGTACCCTGTACCCACCTGCACTCTTCACCCTGTACCCACCTGCACTCTGCACCCTGTACCCACCTGCACCCATCTGCACTCTGCACCCTGTACACACCTGCACTCTGCACCCTGTACCCACCTGCACCCTTTACCCACCTGCACTCTGCACCCTGTCCCCACCTGCACCCTGTACCCACCTGTACGCCGCACCCTGTACCCACCTGCACTCTGCACCCTGTACCCACCTGCACCCTGTACCCACCTGCACTCTGCACCCACCTGCACTCTGTACCCACCTGCACTCTGCACCCTGTACCCACCTGCACTCTTCACCCTGTACCCACTTGCACTCTTCACCCTGTACCCACCTGTACTTTGCACCCTGTACCCACCTGCACTCTGCACCTGGTACCCATCTGCACCCTGAACCCACCTGCACTCTGCTCCCTGTACCCACCTGAGCGCTGCACACTGTACCCACCTGAATGCTGCACCCTGGAACCACCTGAACTCTGCACTCTGTATGTAGCACCCTCATTTAATAACCCTTTAGGACCCTCCCACACCCAGTTGCTGTGGCATGCTCAACCCCCCCCCCACCCCCTACTTTGGGAAAAGGTGTGGAACGTGGTTGAGTTCCTGCAACTTTTTCCCTGAGAAGACTGCCCTGGGTGACACTATCAATTAGCACTGCGGTAGGCTGGGGGGACAGAGACGTGAGAGGTGTGTAATGCCCTACTGCCTGTCCTGCTGGGGGGGAGGGGGGGTGACACCATTTTTTACCGCACCGGATGACACCAACCCTAGTGACGCCACTGCAACAACATTGTTCCTTACTTGTTTGGAGAGTTCCTTGGTCTTCATGGCAGTGTTTGGTTAGTGGTGCCTCTTGCTTAGGTGTTGCCTTTCAAAAATGTGTGTATATGTCATAATAAATCATGTGACTTATATTGCAAACAGGTGGACATTGTTTCAGTACCATATTTATCGGCGTATAACACGCACAGGCGTATAACACGCACCCTAACTTTTAGGCCGCGTACACACGAGGGGATATGTCCGCTGAAAACGGTCCGATGGACCGTTTCAGCAGACATCTCCGCTCGTGTGTATGGGCTAGCGGACAGATTTCTCCACCCGACAGATTTCAAAGCAAGCTTTGAAATCTATCCGGTGGGGATCTGTCCGCCCGACATGTCTGCTGGTTAGTACACTTACCAGCAGACATGTCGTCCCCCACCGCCGCCGCGCCGCTGCCGAATGGATTCGGCGCATGCGCGGAAGTGTTTTACTTCCTGGTGCGGTGACGTGGCGGTGACGCGGCGGCGTCAACGTCACCGCCGCGTCACCGCCACGTCACCGCGCCGTCCGGCGGCGGGGAATTTGATCCGATGGTGTGTACACGCCATCGGATCAAACTCCCGATCGGACATATCCGATGGAAATGGTCCGCGGACCGTTTTCATCGGATATGTCCGATCGTGTGTATGGGGCCTAAGAGGGAAGTTTCAGGAAAAAAACTTTCCATAGCCCCTTGCATATAACACGCAGGCACAGTTTACCCTCTATTTTCGGAGTAAAAAAGCGAGTGTTATAAGCCAATAAATACAGTAATTATGTGACTTCTAAAGGTAATTGGTTGCACCAGAGGTTTTTATGGGCTTCATAACAAAGGGGGTAAATACATACGCACATGCCAATTATAAGTTTTTTTATTTCTGAAAATTGTTTTATGTATATAGTTTTCTAATTTTACTTGACCAACCTAGACTATTGTGTTCTGATCCATCACATATAATTCAGATAAAAAAAAAAAATTGAACTAAAGGCTGTAATGTAACAAAATAGGTAAAAACCCAAGGGGGTGAATACATTTGCAAGGCACTGTATGTAGAAGGGTTTGTTTATTATCTGTGTATCACTTGAGGATAGACCCTTCTCTGGTTATATGTAAAGGTTTACAACCACTTTAAGCTGCAGCATAATGGAAAAGTGTAGAATTACCAAATTAAGTGCTACTAGCTTTTTCTGCATATGAATATTTGTATTTGTAGGCCTTTTATACTTATTGGGTATTGAACTTGTTAAAAAAAAGATTTATCAACAAAGAAGCCAAAAACAATAAAGCAGATTATTTTTTAATGTTGAACTGCATAAATTGTTAGGCCACGTACAGACGAGGTGTACACACGATCAAACCAAAATCCCAGCGGACAGACAGCGCGGTGATGTGGCGGTGACGTTGACGCCGGCACGTCACCGAACCAGGAAGTAAAATACTTCCACGCATGCGTCGAATCCAATCGACGCATGCGGGGGATTTTTGTCCGCTGGTTAGGTGTACTAACCAGCAGACATGTCGGACAGACGGGTTTCCAGCAGACAAGTTTTAAAGCATGCTTTAAAACTTTTGTCTGCTGGAAACTGTCTCATAGCCCGTACAGACGATCAAATCTGTTCGCTAAAACTGGTCTGGTATGTAATAAAATCTACTTTTATTACATGTTAAGCTTTACTTTACCTTGCTTTTTAATATTGATTTTTTAGAGTATTAAACAGGCATTATTTTTAAAAAAATTGCAAATTGTTATTCTATATGTAAATAGTTATCTCAGTGAGCATATTTTAAGCCAAAGGGAACTCATTGGTGTAATTATTTTATTAACCTTTATTAACACTGTTTTTTTTCAGTAGAATAACTCTGAAAAGATAAGATTGTTGCCTTGGTAAAATGGAGGGATGGTGGGAGGATCAGGGTGTAGAGCAATGATATACAAGCTCATTGCTTGTTTTAGTATTAGTTGGTTCATTTGGCAGAGCATAGCTCTGTTTATAACCCAATCTAGAGGGACTTGTGAGTTAATAGTTGATAGTTCCTCATTTTCCTATTCTCAGGGCAACAGCTGGAGACTTGAAGTAAAATCTAATGACAGTTCACGTTATTTTCTAAATTCTTGCCCAGCCTAATGTTCTGATTCCTGGAAACATAGTAATCTCTGCACTCGACCATTAAATATAAAGAAAAGAAAGTTATAATAAACACCTCTTTACAATATATACAGTATGTAAATATAGCACAGGTGACAAGCCGTGCTATGTTTTAATAAAACTGAAAAATAAAATAAAACCAGCTATGGCACCATACTGGATAAGGCGGATGTACTGTTGTGTTGTAGCCTTGGGATCCTGCATGGAACAATTTGCATATAATGGGTTTATATACCCTGCAGGTGCCTTGATATTTTTTATATTGCTCTACATGATATTTTTTAACTATTAAATATGATAAATTAAGTCATTGAGATTTTTTCATAGATTTTAACGCCCACCTAATCTGTTGTTTCTAAATAAAATAAAATCTTCTAAACTCTATATTAGTTATTTGGATTTGCAGTTACCCTTCACATCCACTTTTCCATTGCTCTGCTGTTTCTCTGACCAGTCAGGAACAGAGGAAGAAAGAAATGACCCCAGCCTGTCATGGGACTACCATTTTGAGTAATTATTTGTAGTCTTTAGTTAGATTTTTCACTTCCAATAAACCTTTATTTCATTTTCAATGTAAGTACAGTAAGTAACATGCAATCCTGACAACTGTATACTACAGACAGCAATAGAGAATTGAACCAAGCCCATACAGAGTTCCTTTTGTGTTCTATAAGTTATACCACCTGTGGAGAAGAGTACCTTGGTATGAGGAAGCCAGCTCCAAGCTACATTGCTGCCTAACTTAATCTGCCTACACATGAATCAAACTTTTCTTCTGAACCAGCCAAATTTCAATGTATGGGCAGGCTGGTTGTACACAAATTGATCTATCAATCAACTTGTGCACAACCAGCCTGTTGGCTTTTTCCCGAAAGATCAGTATCTGCCAGCTACAGCCGGCAACACTGATTATTGTATTGTGATGGATTCAGATTTGGTGGCTCTGAGATCATCCTCCCACATGGAAACGTAAAAGTGAGACATTTTTGTGGGTCGGCAATTGAGTTGGGAATGATTGACACTGATTTTCTTAGGAGAGAGAGGTGCATGGTAGCAGATGTGCTCAGAAAGGAACAGTTGGGTAATAAGATTTTGGCTTGTAACTAGCAATGAAAGTCATCGAAAGGTTTCCAGGTGGGAAGCTTGATATTTATTTCTGATTTCTGACCAAGTGTAGATAGAATTATTATTAATAAAGGAATACAAGTTATTTATTAGATAGCCTATTAGCCACCAGTTAAATGCTCTAAGGTATTCCATACCAGTTAGGAATAATGGATTTCATAATATTAGTAGCAAAGGTAGATTATTGGAGTCTTGATTGTGACAGGAACCAAGGAAGTGCTTAGACATAAACTGGTGAGCAACAATATGACTGTATTCCTACCCATAAAGGGACAGCTCCAGATAAGAAGAGGGAGGTTAATGGCACAATTTTGGTTGTTTTGAAATGTTTTTGGACATTACAGACATTAAAGACTTTGGCCCAGATTCACAGAGCGATTACGCCTGCGCAAAAGGAGATGCGCGTGCGTAAGTCGAAATGTGCGCGTGTGTTTCGATGCACGGCATCCCCAGAACGAGATACGCAAAAAATCGTCTTTTTTTTGTCCCGCGTAATTTCGTTAGACTGGCGCATCCGTCCGCGCAAAAGTACGCTAGACAGACCATTGATTTGCTAGTCAAATATGCTAATGAGGGACTTACGGGGATCCACAAAAGAATGTTGGGGCAGCGCAGGCGACGCAGTGTGCGCAACAGCAAAATGTCCTGTCTAAAATTAGACCATATAAAAGCTGGTCTAAAAAGAGAAAAAAGTCTACTTGTTAGATAAAGCAACACTGTTAGTGAGGAGCTCAGCAGTCACACGTGTTGCACAACAATCTGTATGCCAACATGCCAGGGGCATCGTCGCACATAGCTATACTACTGACTTTAGATGAACAAAGAAGGATGAGGGCACGGAGGATGGCACGGAGGATGGCACGGGAGAGGATATACCGCACCCGCATAGACCTGTTTGGCATGAGTGATTATGAGGTGTTTTGCATCTTCAGATTCACCCCTCATGTCATCCTGGAATTAACCACAACCCTGCAGGAGGACATCACCAGCCCAACACACCGCTCACATGCAGTGCAGCCACTGGTCAAGGTCATGGCAACACTCCATGTCCTTGCCAGTGGCTCTTTTCAAAGAACAAGTGGAGTGGTGGCTGGGATGTCACAATCCTCCATGAGCAGATGTGTGCACCAGGTTGTCCCTGCAATCCTCAGACGCATGGCCAACCAAATCATCAAACCCACCACTGAGGAGCTGCGACTGAAGGCAATGACAGATTTCTACAGAATTGCCAGATTCCCACGCACTGTGGGGGCCATTGATTGCACACATGTGGCACTCCAGCCCCCCCCAGGAGACAGAGCACATGTACCGCAATCGGAAGCATTGGCATTCCATCAATGTACAGGTGATAGTCGATGCCCAAGGCCTCATATGGCACGTCCGTGCCAAACACCCCGGGTCCAGCCATGACAGCTACATATACAATCAAAGCCACATCCGAATGGAATTCGATCAGAACGTGTATGGGGACACCTGGCTGGTTGGTGAGTGACATGGGAGTCAGGCATGACTATCCCCTCCCATGATACACACATCACAAGGGCCACATGCATGACTAACATCCTCCTGTCTTTTCCCTTACAGGTGACTCTGCATATCCACTGGGACCCAATCTCATGACTCCTATCCGAAACCCCCAAACTCCAGGAGAGGAAAGATACAATCAAGCACATGCTCAAACACGAGCAGTGGTGGAGCGCACCTTTGGCCTACTAAAGTCACGTTTCCGATGCCTGGATAAGTCTGGGGGTACCCTCTTGTATTCCCCAAACTTTGTGTGCCAGATCATCGGTGCATGTTGCATGCTGCACAACTTCGCAGTAAGAAAGGGCCTGCAGATTGACCTACGTGATGACCTGACCCCTGAACCAGACAACCCCCCCCTAACCGAGGCTACCCCGTCTTCTGAGGGAAGAGCAGCCAGGAGACAACTCACATTGGGCATCTTTGCACGTTAAACACACACATTAATCATGGCACAATGAGAATGCATGCATGCACACCACTGTGGTACCTAGCACACACACCCCACATCCACATCAAATTGGATTGGCACCAGTCCACCATGCAGGACTTGTGAGCAGCAACGCCACGCCAAGGCTCCAATTATGTCACTGTACATTCATACACCATTCACACGGACCTGGGGATCACTTCTCCCTGGTCCTGGGGATTCTCCACCAAAATTGAGGGTGACACCCCTTTTCCAGCAGGAATGTCACCCCCACATTCAAACAGCATTCACAACCCAAAAAAAAAAAAATTACCTGCAAAAGCAAAAATTTTCCAGCTAAAAAAAAAAAAAAGAAAAAAAGGGGAAAAAAAATTAATGCCCTTTGCGTGAGCCACGCCTGGGGCGCCCCCGGCCACGGCCCCAGCTTCTCAGGGGAGACTCATGGGGGAGGGGTAAAACTGGGGAAGGAGGAGCAGCCCCTGATCTCTGCCCACCTGGCGGCCTGCCCTCCAATATTCTGTCCAGGGCAGCACCAAGTGTTGCCGTGTTGGCCTGGATAGCCAGGGTAAGGGCCCTCACATCCTGCCCAACGCCTGCTGATGTCGTCTGCAGTTCGTTTAGGCAGGTTGTGAAAGCCCGGGAGTGGGAGTCCAGGTTCCCCAGCGTATCCTTGATGGAGGACAGGCTCTCCTCCATCCGCACCAATGTCTGGCTGACCTGTCCCAGATGGCGGGTCTGGAGGAACTGGTCCCTTCTCAGAGTGGCGGGCAGGAGATCGGCCACCCCCCTGGTGTTCTGGGATGAAATCCTGCCTCCAGCTGATGCTTGTGGCCGGGGAGAAGGGGAGGCCCTTGTGAGGGGAGCCATGTTGGGGGAGGAGGGGGGGGGGCTCCCCCTTAGGGAGGGCTGCCTGCTGCCAGCCAGAGGGGAAGAGTCCTCAAAAACCAAACGTCCAGTGCCTAACATGGACTCCTCCTCCTCATGATTCTCCTCCTCCTCATGATTCTCCTCCTCCTCTTGAACCTCCTCCGCGGACTCCGGCCTTGTTGGGGGGGCCTCATTAGGCTGCTGTCCTGGGGTTGGTGCGGTCAGGCCAGATGGCCCTGCACCCTCCTGCACATCTGTGGATGACACAAAACATTCACAGGTTGGAGGATCCACACACTTGCCACATATTCCCTTTCACCCCCTCCCCCACACATGCTACACACCTGATTTAAAAAAAAAACTTACCTGGCACCACGGGCTCCAGACTTGAGTCAAAGCCGGGCAGGCCCTCAACTTCATGCCGATGAAAGGTCAGGGCCACCGCACGCTCCTCCGCTGTCAGCCTAATACGGCATGGTGGGCCCCCTCCTGTGCCCCTGGCATGGGCATGCATTCTGGCCAGCTTCTGTTTGACCAGACGCCGGAGGTCATTGATTTTTTTGTCAATCCCAGACCGGGTCCGTGTCTCCCCCTGCCCCACTGAATTGACCTGCTCAGTGATCCTATCCAAAATCTCCCTCCTCCTGGCCGAGGTGGTGTTGGCACTGTCTGGGCCGTGGAGGAAACGCCCATACTCGCTAATGGCCCGGGCAAGAATTTGTTTTTCCCCAACTGTAAAATTGAGCTTTCGTATTCTCTCTGTCATACTTCCAAAAAAACTCACTCCCAGTCAACAAAATTCACTCACAAAAACAAGCACAACCAATCAAGCAAGAACACACACAAAGAGAAAACTACTCAGCAAGAAACAGTCACAAAAAAACAAAACAAAAAAACAGCAGGAAAACAAACAAACAGAAATATATCAATCAAACAAACAGTCTCTCAAACACTTATCAAAAAACACTTTCAAAGATCTACTAACAAACACTTGATCACACAGAACACTAATCTGACAACTACAAAACACACCGCAACGAACAACAGGACAAAAGCACTAGGTTAAATGGGAAGGGACAAAGGGATGTACTTTTGCAATGCAAGTGCGTTTGTGTGTGTCTATTTATGCTGTTTGCGTAGTTCACAACGTTGCCCTAGTCCATTTCCAATTTCACTGATTGCGCCGCTCCCGAGTTGTGAGCATGCCCACAGCGGAGCTGACATGGTCTCCTTCAAGCGCGCATGCGCGAGCCGGCCGGCCCTTCATTTGCATGGGGTCACGGCTCATTTCAATGTAACACGCCCACGTCCTTCCCAATTTGTATTACTCCTCCTTACGCCTCGGAAAAAACGTTACGCATGCGCAATTTCCTGCGCAAAAGCTACGAGAATAGGGTGATTACGCGGCAAAATTGCGCAAGTCTAATGTAAAGGCGGTGCGCTACGCCGGTCCAATAATGCGCAGATGTACCTGAATCTGGGCCTTTGAATCCTCCTGGGTATTTATGTATATAAGTTATGTGTTTAGTGATTTTAGCTTTTTTGTTGGCTCAAACTAATTTTAAGATGTGGTTTTGGAGTTAGCTAAGTGCAAAGAATGAAATAAGGACCCAGAAGGTATGAAATAAGTGTGGTCATCTTTATGGCATTGATTTTGACACCTATGAGATATTGGAGGTTATTTATAGTGTTGCTCACGAATATTCGCATTGCGAATATTCGCTACGAATATTGCATATTCGAGTATTCGCGAATAACTCGAATATCACGGCGAATATTCGCTATTTCGAATATTCATATTTTTTTCGCAATCAATTTTGCAATCAATTTCGCATTCGCACTAGCGAAATTTCGCAAATTTTTTTTATCGTGATATTCGTGATATTTTATAAAAAAAAAAAATTGCGAAATTTCGCATTAGCGAAATTTCGCATTGGCATTGGCAGTGTCTGGCAGGATTGAGTAAGATAATTGACCAGGTATACTATGTGGGCTCACATGTGCCATTAACCACTTGCCGACCGCGCTATAGCAAAAATACTGCTACAACGCGGTCGAGCTACTGTGACACGACGTTCCTGGGACGTCGTCCTTCACTTCCGCGATTGTGCGTCCCCTGGGACGCGCTCGTGGAAGTGTCCGTGCGATCACTTGTAAACAAACCGGCGTCATTTGATGACGCCGGTTCCTCCCTCTCCTCCCTCTCCTCTCTGTACCGTTCGGTACAGTGTGCGAGGAGAGGGGGGAGGGAGCAAGGTGTCAGCAGCAGCGCTGTGGCTGGATCTGTGACAAATGCAGTCACAGATCCAGCCATCCCTCCATCCATCCCTGCTCTGCAATACCCCAGTACCCTGCAATCCCCAGTACCCTGCAATACCCCAGTACTCAACAATACCCCAGTACCATGCAATACCCCAGTACCCTGCAGTACCCCAGTACCCTGCAATACCCCAGTACCCAACAATACCCCAGTACCCAACAATACCCCACTACCCAGCAATACCCCAGTACTCAGCAATACCTCAGTACTCAGCAATACCCCAGTACTCAACAATACCCCAGTACCCAACAATACCCCAGTACTCAGCAATACCCCAGTACTCAGCAATACCCCAGTACTGAACAATACCCCAGTACTCAGCAATACCCCAGTACTCAACAATACCCCAGTACTCAGCAATACCCCAGTACTCAGCAATACCCCAGTACTCTGCAATACCCCAATACTCTGCAATACCCTGCGCGATACTCTGCAATACCCCGCACGATACTTTGCAATACCCCAATACTCTGCAATACCCCAATACTCTGCAATACCCTGCGCGATACTCTGCAATACCGCCTATGGGGATTTTTAAGTAGCGAAGTTTGGCGCCATTCCACGAGTGTGCGCAATTTTGAAGTGTGACATGTTGGGTATCTATTTACTCGGCGTAACTTCATCTTTCACATTATGAAAAAAAATTGGGCTTACTTTACTGTTTTGTTTTGTTTTAAGCACAAAACTGTTTTTTTTTTTTTTAAACGCGCGTTCAATAAATGTCTGCGAAAATACCATGCGAGATAAAAAGTTGTAACGGCTGCCATTGTATTCTCTAGGGTCTTTGCTAAAAAAGCATATATAATGTTTTGGGGTTCTATGTAATTTTCTAGCAAATAAATTATGATTTTTCCATGTAGGAGAGAAATGTCAGAATTGGTCTGGGTGCTCCAGAACGCCTGATGGCGTTCCCTGCATGTTGGGCCTCTGTATGTGGCCACGCTGTGTAAAAGTCTCACACATGTGGTATCGCCATACTCGGGAGGAATAGCAGAATGTGTTTTGGGGTGTAATTTGTGGTATGCATATGCTGTGTGTGAGAAATAACCTGCTAATATGACAGAAACAAGTTTTTTTTTTTTTTTTTTTTACAGAATTTTCAGTCGTTTTTCTTTTATAGCGCAAAAAATAAAAAACCCAGAAGTGATCAAATAACACCAAAAGAAAGCTCTATTTGTGTGAAAAAAGGACAACAATTTCAAATGGGTACAATGTTGTATGACTGAGTAATTGTCATTCAAATTGTGAGAGCACCGAAAGCTGAAAATTGGTCTGGTTAGGAAGGGGGTTTAACCTCCCTGGCGGTATGATTCTTTAAGATTTTAGGTGCTGAAAGCGGTACCATTATTTGCAAGGGAATTTGGCGTTTTATACTGTAGGCTTGTAATTCTTAGGAATCCTGGGTATGATTTTTTTTTTTTCTTATTAAAAATTATAATATAATAAATAATTATAAAAAATTATAACAAATAATAATATAATTATAGTAAAAATTATTCAATAATGTAATCAAATCAAAATCCCTGAAATTTGCTCAGTTGCAGAATTTTTGCTGTCATTATTTTTTTTTTTTTATGACGAATTTCCCCATAAATCGCTATCGCTAAATTCTGCAAGTGATTCTGATTTATTATCGCTGTTTTTTAGCTGCTCTAAAACAATTTTTGCCATAAAGGGACACTTTTGGTTGCTATGGGCAATCTACAGTTTCCAGGGAGAAAGAACAGTTTTTATTATATAAAAGGACATGTAGTGTACAGGGCAGACCACTAGGGACATGGGGGGTGTGTATTTTTTACATACAGTACTGTAATCTATAAGATTACAGTGTACTGTATGTATAGTGTTTGTTTACTTTTTTAAATTTGGCGCCGTTCCCCCCCCTACGTCGCGACGCTCGGAGGGAAGGGAATCGCACACAGCATCAGGCGGACATCCGCCCGCCGTGTACTGCGGGGATTCATCGCTGGATCGCAGAGAAAAGGTAAGTAAACTTTTTTCTGCATCCAGCGAGGCAAGTCCGTGTGTGGCACGGGGTTACCGATCGTAGCTTTAAAATCTCACCCCGTGCCACACACGGGAAGACCGCCAGGGAGGTTAAGTGCCCAGTGGTCAAGTGGTTAAAGCCTAATTTAAGTTTTTCCAATTACAGTAAATTCAGTAAATTCCATTACTTAATAATATGTTGTCAACACTGTATAAACTATATGTAGCATCATCTATAAACCATATATAGTGTTGTTTTCTGGCAGCACTCCCTGTCCTGTTCCCGGAACAAAATGCAGTCAGGCTAAGCACTGCTAGGTTATTGTCACAGGGGTTAGACTCAGAGATCATTAGCTATAGCAGTTGAGAGGCTCCCACAAACTAGCAGGATAAAAACACAAGCAGATCACCCTGGCAGATGTTGTGGGCTTATCTGGGGTGTGAGGTCTAAGCAGCTGGTATTCACCAGAGTTCCGGATGGTAAAGATAGGTTTCGCTTCATGCATTGGCCAGGTCACGGTCCTTGGGATTACCTGATCAAGAGGTGAGCAAGCTAGGGTCTGGTAGCTGATGTAGCAGGTAGGGATCAAGCAGAAGTATGTCAGTAACAAGCCAAAGGTCAGTAATATGTGGTTGCAGGTTGGGATCAAGCAGAACTGTAGTCAGGGAACATGCCAAGGTTGGTAACAAATGATTGCATCTTGAGATCAGGCAGAACTTTAGTTGAGGAAAAAGCCAAGGTCAATAATGAGTTGTAGTTGTCAGGTCACCTGAGGCCAGGTGACAAGTGCACCCCGTTGGGGACAGGGATGCACCACAGGGTAGTGAACCCTTAGCAGACTGCTGCGATCAGAGAGGAATCGTGAGGAATCGTGAACCCAAGATCCCCAAGATCCCCCAGGGCGTGGAATCTAAGACCCAGCTTTGTGTTCACCAGAGCCTCTAGTGGTGAGCATGGGCTTCGCCGCATATAGTAATATAGCAATAGTGATGGTGAGCCGAGGTCGGGGCAACAGGCAGACAAGGGTAACCAGGGGACAGGCCAAAAGGTTGGGGTCACAGGCAAGCAAGGGTAGTCAGGGACGAGCCAAATCTGTACACAGGAAGTTAAACTAGCACACAGCGGACAGGAACTCTTAGCTACAAACAAAGGTTGAACAGCACTGCAGACCTGCAGTGCAACAGTTAATATAGACTTCCTGTGATGGCCTGGGTGGGGCCATACAGGAAGGAAAGGTGATAAAGAGGCAGACAGAACAAAGACAGGCCTCTAATGCACACATGGACAGATTTTATTGCATATCCATGACAGTAGTGAAGATACCGACAGCAACAGGAGCAAAAGGAGCAAGATAGTGGCTGGTTAGGAGCACAAACATCTGGCAAACAGGAATTGCAAAGGCATGGTTTAAATAGAAAGTTCCTGGGAGGAGCAAGGAGTTCAAGGTTCACCAGAAACAGGATAAAAAATACATTTATCCAATGATTCAGGCTAGGAGCCATCCAGCATCTCAGGTGGCCCAGCAAGAAACTCTACTGCCAAATGCTGTAGAGATTGTGGGTTCACATTTTAGTCCTGACAGCTATTCAGGGACACCTTGTATTTTTATAACTGAATACAAGGCTTTCTTTAATTGGCTGAGGTGTTTAACTAACCCAGAGCAATCAGATTGAAATCGACTAAAATCAATGTGCTAAAAAAGGAATTCAGATTGATTTGGATGAATTAAAAGAGAAGTACGAGATAAAAAAAACAAAAAAAAAAACATTTATAATCACCTAGGTGGATGTAGCATTGATCTAATGCTGCATTTGTCCCCTGATGTCTCTGCAGTGAGAATTAAGCAATAAAGCACTGCTGATCGCTCAGTTCTCCCCCTCTGCTCTCCCCTCCAGCGCTGTATCTTTCCCAAGCCTGGCCTGGCTAAGTGATCTCAGCCAACAGCAAGCTTTAGCCTAATGCTGGCTGAAAACCGGTCACAGGAATGCAGAACAAACTGCACTCCTGTAATCCATAGGAGAAGAATGACCAAAAAAACTCCATACTTCTCCTTTATGGTACTTTCTGTAAAATAATATATAAAATAATGCTAGCAGTGCTAGTTCACACTGAACTGATGACTTTTCTTTTAAACCTATTTAATTTAATTAAGGTGAAGAATGAAGAAAGGAAACAAGTTAAGTACTTGAGGTAAAATGGATAATCTTAGGTAAGGAACTGCAAGGAGGAATCAAGGAAATTGCTAGTTTTTCACAAGTTTTTTTTTTTTTTTTAGAGTCAGTAAGTCAATTAAATAGTTTCAACCCTGGTAATAGTGGCACTATAAACAGAGGAAACAACTCTATTTGCATATCATGATACAAAGGCATGCAAAAACACTGTAGCTTTAAAACAGAATCAGAGTGAGTAGCGTTAGCACCTGTTACTATCATGAAACCCAGCCAAATACTGTAGTTCAAATAAGGTCCATGTAAATATGAGGCGGCTGTGCAAAATGAAATACATCTGATTATGTTGAGTTCATTTATCTTTATGTTTGCATGCTATGTGTGATCAATTTTATTTTTTTATTTATGGTGCATGCAATAATTCATTCTGGATTTCTTTCAAACACTTTATTCTTTCCATTCAGGTATTATATTAACAAAATATCTGAAAGTTGAATTCAGAAAGTTTATTCAATATTTTTGAGGATTTTTTTATCAGAGCTGTGTTGTTTACAGACCCCCACATGTAGGTTTTCCATTTACTGACATGTAAATCCTGATTTACTAGGATGAATTACTGTATTTATTGGTGTATAACACTCACTTTTTTACCCTGAAAATAGAGTGTAAACTGTGCCTGCGTGTTATACGCAGGGGGCTGTGGAAAGTTTTTTCCCTGAAACTTCCCTCTTAAAGTTGGAGTGCGTGATATACGCCTGTGCGTGTTATACTCCGATAAATACCGTAATCAATTTAACTCCTTTTGTTATTTTACTTACTGATATTTTTTTCCATAAACGTTTAACTGACAAACATAATAGTTGGTGATTTGTTAATTTGTCACATAAAATGGGCCAATAATTATTCCGTATTCTCTCATTAATAGTTATTTTATCTCAAAAGTAATTATTTTATCACAACCTTAGTTGACTTTTTCTTCTACAATCCCCAATATACACTTCAGTAAAACTTTATAAGCAGCAATAGCTCATGCAATAGCTCATGTTATTGTGAACTCACTTCTATCTGCAAAATACATAAAATATTCCCTACAAAATACCTAACATAGCATACATGTCAGAAATTTAACATAAGTGTGGTTGATTTATCTGTTTGTGTGGTAATGTGTTTATGCATTGAAACATCTATCTGTTTTTTTTACAAAAGAGAACTGTATATATGGGTGTTGTAGGGGCAGGGGAAGAAGTCTCTATAGATGGATGTTTTAAGGGCAGGGGAAGACGAGGACTTTATATATGGATGGAAAAGAGATAATTTTAAATAAGGCTAATGTGGAGCAGGAAGAGAACTGTTTACATTAAAACCTTGGTTTGAGAGTAACTTGATTTGATAGAGTTTTATAAGACAAAGATTTTTTTTAACACATTTGGACTTGATATACAATCGATGTCCTGATATACAAGTAGCGTCATGTCATCACAACTGAGTATAAAAGAGAAGTGAGGCACCGCTAAGTGTAGTAATATGGTTACATTAAATGAAGGTACAACATTTAGCAACTCTCATGGTTGATAATTAAAACAGGCACATCTAAGTATACAGGCATCCGGGGTAAAGCTGTCCACATAGACCATCCCCCACACAGCCATTGACATTGTCCCTTCCACTCTGCGCTACACGAGCACTTCAAGTCTTGCTTTTAGATCACTCTACTGCAGGTTTGTCTTCCTGGTCACAATTGCAGACTGACAGCGGTGAGAGCCAGCGGTGCAGAGGACGGTCTATGTGGACAGCTTTACACCGGATGCCTGCATACTTAGATGTAACTCTTTTCAACATCAACCATGTGAGTTGCTAAATGTTGTACCTTCAATAAATGTAACCATATTGCTACACTTAGAGACAATGTGTACATTGTACATTGTTTACATGAATCTGTTGACATTTCAAAATACAAATATCAGGCTAAAATATAATTTAACAGGAAAATCCAGATCGCAAATCATATGTTAATAAATACATTGTAATAAATACATTCACAGGAGTCACCAATAACATACCCACAGGAACCCAACTGGGATCTCTTTACCTTCTCTCTTCTCTTTTAAACTCTGTAGCTCTTGCTGGATTTTGCTCATAATCCCCTAGTGGAGGCTTCCGTTTTTAGATGGATGTTTTATTTTATCACATTGCTATAATCTTTTTATATGCACTATAAATGGAAGGACCTGTGAATAAATGGTTGTGGAACAAATTATTTGAGTTTCCATTATTTTAATGGGGAAATTTGCTTTGATATACAAGTGCTTTGGATTACAAGCATGTATAAAGAACAAAAGCCCCTATTAAAAGTTTCGGAGTTCAAGAGTAAAT
This sequence comes from Rana kukunoris, assembly GCA_029574335.1. Classification (NCBI taxonomy): domain Eukaryota; kingdom Metazoa; phylum Chordata; class Amphibia; order Anura; family Ranidae; genus Rana; species Rana kukunoris. The sequence continues at coordinate 152,933,159 of CM056052.1, read as the reverse complement.
ATTTTACCATAAAAGTCTAAAGAAAGCTCATACACAACCAACTTATGAAGCATGCTTTTGGATTAAAGCAGTTTGTTCCTAAATCCTCTATTAACATACACATGTCCAACATTTAATTAGAACCAAAACAGTTTAAGCCAAAGGGAAAACCTTATAGCTGCCAGAACACACTGGCTTGTTGTCTTTGGACAGGCATGATGAAACAAATACTCTTAATATTACTCCCTCTGAACTTAGAACTTTGTTTACCCTTAAAATTAACTCTTAACCTTCATCTTAACATGTGAACTTAACACATTTCCTTAGCATACAAATTATTTATTAACACTTGACCATAATGCCTGCAGAATATTTTTGGAGTTTTCCCTGTACTTCCTGTCCTTTAGACAAAGTATGTTTTTGAAGAGCAGGTTTCTTCAAAGTTATCACCAGAAAAAGTGTCCCATTAAAAGATTTCTCTTCTACTGCTGTTCTGGTAACAACTCAAAATTGTGGATCTTGCCACAGTTTCAGTCTTGTGGCAAATGGTCACTAGGAAAAATAAAACAGTGAATCTCATCCAAAGGGACACAGACTGCAAAAAAACCTGATAGGGGTTCTAACCCCTCATCACTCTATCAACAACGCAAAAAAAAAACATTTGGGGCAATAGATGCACTTTAATCCCTGAAACTGAGCCTCAAGCTAAAAAGCAGACACTTTCTCCTTAATGCTACCTTAACCCTAAAAACTTAAGTTTCAGACCCAAAAGCCTAGGAAAAGGAATTGCTCCACTGTGGCACTGAAAACCCACAGTTCTCCAAAAACTAAGGCCGCATTATTTTTTATGTTTGATACAATCCATCATATTGATTACATTTATTATATTGGACTTAGCCAACAGCCACGTCATTTTGGAGTCTAATGCCGCGTACACACGATCCGAAATTCCAACAAGAAAAGTCCGATGTGAGCTTTTGGTTGGGAATTCCAGCCATATGTATGCATCGGACTTTTGCTGTTGGAATTTCCTCCAACAAAAGATTGAGAGCAGGTTCTCTATTTTTCCTATGGAAAAAGTTCCTTTTGGAAAATCTGCTCGTCTATATGCAATTCCGAAAAAATTGGGGGAATCTCGCGCCAAAATAAAGTGGGGGGGAAAATTACCAGTGCAATTTGATTAGGAGCTGCTCCCTAAATAATACAGAGTGCTGGATTATACGTGTGAACAAGTGGAAATAAGGGGCGCTGACTAATGATATATTTACCATATATTATGCAACATTAATGTGAATGATATATGTGAAACCCGTGCTACAATAATATAACAGCAAATCAATAACAAAACAGTGAATACAACAAAAGTGCAATGGCGGTGGACAATGAATGTCTACCCAGAGTCCATAAATAAGATGTGCAATATTGTGCTGGAAAACAATAGTGATCCTATGGAGTGCTCCGTGTTAGATCTTCCAAATAATATATTCCACCTTCACCAAAGTGCCACCACAAGTGAGGATAGATGGCTCCTTACCCGATGGTGTTGACCTATTATTTAAAATAAGGTCAAATGAGCTCAGGAATCAGCTGCTACCCGTGGGAAACTCGATTGCAAACCAAGTTGTAAACAGATCTCATAGAAGGAGAAAAACAGCTTCCATAGTGTAAAACCTTTTATTGGAGTAAAAATACAGTGCCGAGTGGCCTCTTACTTGGAGTGGTGCCCGTAATCCCGGCACTGAGGCTGTAGACATATAGGGATTGGAGAGAGATGGTGTGGTAAGCTGGTGAAGCCGGCGTGCGTTCCACCGCCGTCAGCTTGAGAACCAGGAAACCGGAAGTGAGCTAGTAGTGCGTGCCCAGCTACCGCCTCGACGTACGTTTCGTTGTTGTCGTCATCAGGAAGCGTACCTGGTGCACGCTGTGGGCTACTATTAAAGGTCTGTCAATCAAAAATGGGAGGGGCAACTCAATTAAACGACAGCCTCTGTCCCGGTCACTGTAGCAACCATGTATACAACTGCGGAGATCAACAGCAATCTCATACGTGGATCAAATCTGCAGTTACAGCATATGTATAGATACAAATACAAGAATACAAAAAATAGGTTTGCGATTCTATTTTGGACCAAAGTACCTCATGTTTTTCTGGTCTATTTTGAGGGCTCAATACCGTTATAAAAAATTCTTATATTTTAAAAAATATACATTACAAAAAATATACATTATAAAAAATACACTTTATAAAAAATATATTCTATGAAAAATATATTAAAAATTATATTATAAAAAATGTATTATAAAAAAATGTATTATAAAAAAACCAACCTAATAGATAAACATAATTAATAATAATAATAACATTGACTATGATATTAGTCGGTTGTACACCTGGTATTAAAACTTTTGGACAAAAATCTTGGACATTGGTCAGCTCAACATTATCCTTAACTATCGGTTAAAAAACAATTAAGGTCCAGTTCTATGTTGAGGCCCTGAGGCCTCATTGTTCTGAGGCGATGGATCCACTGGGTTTCATTTTGTGATACTGCCTTAGTCAGATCTGTTCCACGCCAGTGGCTGGTGATTCTGTCTATTCCATAAAATGTTAATAAACTGGGGTCTCTGTTATGACAGAGATCAAAGTGTTTTGACACACTATGGTCAGGGAACCCCTTTATGATATTGGGCACATGTTCATTAATTCTAATTTTTAGTTCTCGAGTAGTGCGGCCTACATATTGGAGTTTACAGGGACATACCAATACATACGTGACGTACCTAGAATGGCACGTGATCAATGGTTTGATGGTAAATTCTTGTTGGGTTACGCTTGATTTAAATTTGGTAACCTTTTTACCTTGCCTATTTGTTTTGTTGCATGACCTGCATCGGGTGCAGTAATGAAAACTGGACCCATCAAGGAAGGTGAGAGGTTTTGCCGGGGGGTCTGGGACATTTACTGCAATCATGTTTCTCAAACCCGGTGCTCTCCTGTATATAAAGGTAGGGTGTGAGGGTAGGATTTTAGCCAAGTCGGTATCTTTTAGTAAGATTGGCCAATATTCTTTGAATATTTTTTCTATATTTTTATATTGTCTGTGGTACCCAGACAAAAAAGGCACATCTTCTTTCCTTGGTATTTTAATCCTATTTTCCAATAGAGATTGTCTGTCCATACCCAGAACTTCTTTTTGGGCCTTGTCTATTTTATTTGGGCTGTAACCTTTTTCCACAAATTTCTTGGTTAGTATCTCTGACTGTTGTTCATAGTCCACTATATCGTTGCAATTACGGCGTATTCTCATGAACTGTCCTTTTGGTATGGCACCCAACCATTTGGGATGATGGCAACTTAAAGTCGGTACATACCCATTTCGGTCAGTTGGCTTAAAGTAAGTCTTGGTGTGAATTTGATTTTGTTTCTTGGTTAGTATGAGGTCCAAGTAATGGATGGAGGTCTTACTGGATTCAGCGGTGAAGCTAAGGCCATATTCATTGGTGTTCATTTTAGTTAAAAATTGATTCAAGGAAAATTGAGACCCCTCCCATAGGAGTATAATGTCATCTATATATCTACGGTAGTAGACCAGAGATGAGACATTATCTTTATAGATGGTTTCCTCCTCCCATCTGTTGAGTACCAAATTTGCCACACTGGGTGCATACCGAGCCCCCATTGCAACTCCTCGTACTTTAAGCCAACTGACCGAAATGGGTATGTACCGACTTTAAGTTGCCATCATCCCAAATGGTTGGGTGCCATACCAAAAGGACAGTTCATGAGAATACGCCGTAATTGCAACGATATAGTGGACTATGAACAACAGTCAGAGATACTAACCAAGAAATTTGTGGAAAAAGGTTACAGCCCAAATAAAATAGACAAGGCCCAAAAAGAAGTTCTGGGTATGGACAGACAATCTCTATTGGAAAATAGGATTAAAATACCAAGGAAAGAAGATGTGCCTTTTTTGTCTGGGTACCACAGACAATATAAAAATATAGAAAAAATATTCAAAGAATATTGGCCAATCTTACTAAAAGATACCGACTTGGCTAAAATCCTACCCTCACACCCTACCTTTATATACAGGAGAGCACCGGGTTTGAGAAACATGATTGCAGTAAATGTCCCAGACCCCCCGGCAAAACCTCTCACCTTCCTTGATGGGTCCAGTTTTCATTACTGCACCCGATGCAGGTCATGCAACAAAACAAATAGGCAAGGTAAAAAGGTTACCAAATTTAAATCAAGCGTAACCCAACAAGAATTTACCATCAAACCATTGATCACGTGCCATTCTAGGTACGTCACGTATGTATTGGTATGTCCCTGTAAACTCCAATATGTAGGCCGCACTACTCGAGAACTAAAAATTTGAATTAATGAACATGTGGCCAATATCATAAAGGGGTTCCCTGACCATAGTGTGTCAAAACACTTTGATCTCTGTCATAACAGAGACCCCAGTTTATTAACATTTTATGGAATAGACAGAATCACCAGCCACTGGCGTGGAACAGATCTGACTAAGGCAGTATCACAAAATGAAACCCAGTGGATCCATCGCCTCAGAACAATGAGGCCTCAGGGCCTCAACATAGAACTGGACCTTAATTGTTTTTTAACCGATAGTTAAGGATAATGTTGAGCTGACCAATGTCCAAGATTTTTGTCCAAAAGTTTTAATCCCAGGTGTAAAACCGACTAATATCATAGTCAATGTTATTATTATTATTAATTATGTTTATCTATTAGGTTTTTTTTTTTTTTTATATTACATTTTTTTATAATACATTTTTTATAATATAATTTTTAATATATTTTTCATAGAATATATTTTTTATAAAGTGTATTTTTTATAATGTATATTTTTTGTAATGTATATTTTTTAAAATATAAGAATTTTTTATAACGGTATTGAGCCCTCAAAATAGACCAGAAAAACATGAGGTACTTTGGTCCAAAATAGAATCGCAAACCTATTTTTTGTATTCTTGTATTTGTATCTATACATATGCTGTAACTGCAGATTTGATCCACGTATGAGATTGCTGTTGATCTCCGCAGTTGTATACATGGTTGCTACAGTGACCGGGACAGAGGCTGTCGTTTAATTGAGTTGCCCCTCCCATTTTTGATTGACAGACCTTTAATAGTAGCCCACAGCATGCACCAGGTACGCTTCCTGATGACGACAACAACGAAACGTACGTCGAGGCGGTAGCTGGGCACGCACTACTAGCTCAGTTCCGGTTTCCTGGTTCTCAAGCTGACGGCGGTGGAACGCACGCCGGCTTCACCAGCTTACCACACCATCTCTCTCCAATCCCTATATGTCTACAGCCTCAGTGCCGGGATTACGGGCACCACTCCAAGTAAGAGGCCACTCGGCACTGTATTTTTACTCCAATAAAAGGTTTTACACTATGGAAGCTGTTTTTCTCCTTCTATGAGATCTGTTTACAACTTGGTTTGCAATCGAGTTTCCCACGGGTAGCAGCTGATTCCTGAGCTCATTTGACCTTATTTTAAATAATAGGTCAACACCATCGGGTAAGGAGCCATCTATCCTCACTTGTGGTGGCACTTTGGTGAAGGTGGAATATATTATTTGGAAGATCTAACACGGAGCACTCCATAGGATCACTATTGTTTTCCAGCACAATATTGCACATCTTATTTATGGACTCTGGGTAGACATTCATTGTCCACCGCCATTGCACTTTTGTTGTATTCACTGTTTTGTTATTGATTTGCTGTTATATTGTTGTAGCACGAGTTTCACATATATCATTCACATTAATGTTGCATAATATATGGTAAATATATCATTAGTCAGCGCCCCTTATATGCAATTCCGACATGCAAAAAAACATGCATGCTCAGAATCAAGCAGAAGAGCTGAACTGCCTATTGAACTTCATTGATCTCGGCTCGTCATACATTTTGTATGTCACCACGTCCTTGACGGTCAGAATTTCCGACAAAATTTGTGTGACCGTGTGTATGCAACAAAAGTTTGAGCCAACATTCCGTCAGAAAAAATCCATGGAATTTCCAATCATGTGTACGTGGCATAAGAATGTCACACTTAAACATACAGATAGATTAGATTACACAGACCCTTCAAGTAGGGCTGTGCAAATTAACTTTTAATTGATCGATTAATCTTTAATTTTTTTGATCGATCAAAATATTTTTGATCGATTCAAATTATTTTCATTGGTACTCACCTCTCCGCCGGTTTCTGGGCCTTCAGGGAGTTCCGTCGGAGATCTGCTGATGTCACGGGCTTTCCGTGTCCATCTGAAGGGCTCCTTTGCTGTGCCTTCATATCTGCATGCCGGAGGGACCTTACTATCTGCCACACACAAGGCTGTTACACTTCCCTCTATAAGTTCCCTCTATCAACCTGGGATTCTACACCCATCCACTGGGAGTTGTGATAGTTCCCTTCACTGGACATCTACATGCCGACGGACTGATGTTAACCTCTCCTCATCTCGATTCAGCAGTGGTATCGTTGTACACATTTTTATACCAGTATCATACTTTGCTACATTTTTTTATGACTACTTTTGGTACCATTTGGTATTACTCGCACCATTTTTACAGTTTATGTAGCTACATCGATTTTATCTCCAGTGCAATATTTATTTTGTTACCTACTTGAAGACTATAAAAGTTTTCCTGACGCCAGACATGGCAGCCTCTATATCCGCCCACAGGACACGTGACAACTCTCTATAAAACTCTGACTGAGAGCTACCTCCCCCATTCTCCTTTTTTGTCCTTAATATCAGCCTACAGACAGTTTCATTCAGGATACGCTCTTACCTGCCGACTATTGTCGAAGTTCCGGCTGGGTTCAGCCTCTCCCAGTTCGAGGTCCCACATCTTAGGCACGCTAAATGCACCAACAAGGTGGGGAACCCCTTCTGGTGGTCTTCTGGGGTTGAGGTGTTCTCTAATCAGAGACGACAGTCCTCCTTTGGCATTGCCGGCGATGGAGTCTGATTTGAGCAAGCTGGGACTGCATGATGACTTCTTTCCTATGGAAGCCCTTTTCCAGGTCTGTCAGTTTTCCTTCTTGTTCTCATGTCTTTAAAGGCCCCATACAAACTGCAACTTTTGTTGTCTGATTTCCTTTAGAATAGCCAGGACCATGTAGTTCCTGCCTGATTGCATACAGGTTGAGGCTTTAGGCTTTGGCCTCATGTTGTGTGGTTTTGATAAATCTGAAGGGTAAAATCTGCTGAAGATTGTATGGTGTGTAGCCAGCTTAAGGTGTCCTTTTGTGTGGATGGGTGTTGGCCTTCCTAATTGTATTAGAGTAGAGGTAGGAGAGGACTGAGTCTCAGGTGTAAGGAGCAATGTTTTACTAGGGGGATGGGGGTTCTGCCAGATTATTTTTACTATTTGTAAAAATGCTGAGATATATGTATATTTTTCTCTTTCACTTCCCTTATTTCTGTGGTCATGCAGTCCCCCATGCACCTTTCAGTAACTCCCATCAGCATGAGCCTACTGCCACATAACAAAGACCACCCCACTATCAGGTAGAGGGCCAACTTTTGGTAAGTAAGAAGACGCTGGAGAAAAGAGTGCATTGAGCCCTGACGAGCGTGCCTTCTTATCTGTTGCAACCCCGGCCGCTCACACCCGCTCAAGGAGATTCAGAGACCCTCTCTGGATCATCAGGATTTTCAGGGCGGAAGATGTCTCCTCCAGTCCTGGCAGACCCCAGTACAAAGGGTTCAAATGTACGCTTAAGAGAACGCACACAGCTTCTCCTCTGAGGGCTCAGCGCCCGAAAGGCGAGTGTTGGTCATGTGGAGATGACCCTATGCCTGGAATGCTACTTTGCAGCGACTGCTTCAGGCAGCTTGCCAGAGAGGAGTTTGGGAGTCAGCAGGCGTCACCTTGCTCAGCAAAATAGTCTCCAACCCCCTGGCTGAATTTTCCAGTCATCTCAGGCAGCCAAGGACAGAAGTGGATGGACAGTATGGGCTACACCAGGTCTAAACCAAGCCATTCAACCCTCTCCAACTGGAGGGGTACCAGGCACTTCGGGGGTGACTCCAGCCCAGCAGATTAAGCAGGCTAGTTCCCCAAACCCAGTATTATAGCCAACCTTTCAGGCAGAGGGAGATGATATTGCCTCCTCCTCAACAGAAGATCCTGAAGGTTGAGGCTTTGTTTTATGCTAATATCCTCATTTGTTATTGCAGTAAAGCTGCACTGTAATGGGTGGATCCGGTACCTCCTCCAAGGAAGGAGAAAACCAGTTATTACACACCGTACAATCTGATATAAAATTGTGTGACAATCGCTGTACAATATGCATTAGGTACCGTTATTCTTTCAGGGCACCCCAAATGCCATGCGATTCTGCTGTGATAAGTCACATTGGAGAACGCACCTTTCAAAACATTGTGCAAAGTTGGTCGTCCTCAAATAGGAGCAGGGGCTTCTATTTGCGCACATAGGGCAACCAAGTGAATGGGCCGCACCCATGCGATTTGCAACATTGTGTACAAATCGCTCTTTGAAAATCGCATTGCATATACATTGGTCTACTCTAAGTGACAAATTCAGATACCTCTAAAAGGTGACCTAAGCACAGATTGCCTTTTAGGGCAATGGCAGATCATGCTGCAAGTGTGTGCAAGCCTTTGGGTTCCATAGAAGGAATCTAAAGAAGCAGGTAAGCTACCTTTCTTCTCTTATGACGGAAATAGGAAGCCTGTTTTCAGAGAGGACTGAGAAAGGGAGAGAGAAAATCCTCCTCAACCAATAGGTTGCAGAAGTTGTTTCCACTAATGGGGAAGGATGCGACTCCTTTATCTACCCTCCAACAGTGGATGCGGCAGTCGCCAGACTGACCAAGAATGTGACACTTCCGATGGAAGGCCCTTCCTACTTTCACAAGATCCTTGTGAGACGCATTGCTTTAACATCCATAGCAAGTGCTATGTGAGTATGTGGGCGCAGAACTTGGAGTATGCGATTAAAACCAGCTGCCAAAGAGAAGAGTCATCAAGGCTCTTGACGAGATAACTTTCAGCGGACCCTACAGGTGAGGCAGCTATAGACATCATTCGATGGTCATCCAGAGCAATTCCTTGGCTCAGTCGCAGCCAAAGGTGCACTGGGGCAAAATCCTGGGCGGCTGGCTCATCCTCAAAGCTGAATTGCTGTAAGCTGCCTTCTGATGGGAAGGCGCTGTTTTGTCAAAATACTGGAAACTATCTTCTCCAGGCTTATAGGAGGAAGATCAGATCTTCTGCCCCAGGATCGAAGAGCCAGAGGGGGCAACCATTCAGAGGAACACCAAACAGGTACTGCGATTTTGGAGGCTTTTGCCCATCCAAGGGCGTCAGAAGACCCATGCGGCTCCCCAAGATACTCAGAAGCCCTTTTAACGCCAGGCCTGCCCAGGAGGCAGTTGGAGCCAAGTGGCTCAAAGTGACCCAGTTCCGGTAAGTCCACTACCGAAGAATGGCGGTTTCAGGCCATGTAAGAGAAGAAATGGCTGCGCATCCAGGAATTTCAATATTCCTTTTATTGTCTAAAGTGATGACCCCAAAAACACCAACACAAGGTCACATAGACGCTTTTCACACATTCGTTTTGTGCTTAATCATTTCCAATGGCAAGGCCGTTATTGGTTATTTAATCGGCAGCCTCCAGAACTACCTCAAGAGGCTGAATCAATCTATACGGATAGACTCAAGATGGAGTCTCTCCATACCATAAATCCAGGTCATTCAACAAGGTTACTGGAGGATTTCAGTGGACCTGCAGTATACCTATCAGCATGTCCTGGTCCTTCAGTCATACCAACCGTTTTGAGCCGGGGGGCAAGCATTGCCAAAACTAGTTGGCGCCTATGCGGAATATGCTCTACCTAGGGGCCTGGTTTAGTACTCAGGCAGCCACAGTTTCTTTGCCACCTCAAACTCCCTAAAGTCAGGGAGATGTTCCAACAGGCGTTGGCTGCACCAGTGATGTCAGCATCCCAGTGCATGAGTCCTCCCGGGACAATGGCTTTTGTATTCCGAGGATCCTCTGGGTTCACTGGAAACTCAGTTTTCCAACAAGACGTCCTGAAGCATTTTGTCTAGCCAGAGGCACCAGAGTTCTGGTGATTAAAAAAATAAAAAAAAATAAACTGCTAAATGGCTTAGTCTATTAGGGCTGTAGCCATGGATCATTATTGCTACAGATACCAGCACAGCAGGGTGGGACACCACCTGCGACGAGCATCTCAGGATTCAGGGCAGGTGGGAATTTCCCACTCAGGGCCTAGTTTCCATATTCTGGAACTCCTACCAGCATTGACATTGAACACTTTACTGCCACACACATAGGGTCTGCCAGTCCTACTCTGTCTGGACCACATGGCAGCAGTCCCATATACAGCGACAAGGCGACATGCACAGCCAGTCCCTCCTGGGAGAGATGGAACCAATCCTGGCTTTGGCCCAGCAATATCTCCCAGATTTGAGGGCCATATATCTTCCAGCCTATCAGAATTTGGAAGCGGATTGTCTATCCGGGCAATTCAAGGATCCCAACGAATGGTCCCTTCACCCTGAAGTGTTCCAAGGGATCATCCACGAGTGGAGGTTCGCTCAACTGGATCTGTTTTGCCTCATCGGCCTGCTACAAGGGGAAGCCTTGGGTTGGGCAACTGACCTATACCTTCCCTCCAGGAATTTTAGGATTAAAGAAATTGTTGAGCCTGACAGTCATCACAGGTTTTCCTTACTGGCCTCACAGATCTTGGGTCTCTCTGGCAATGGGTATCACCGTGTGCACACTGATAATTCTGCCTGTGACTCCTCATCTCCTCTTATCTGAGGGAGATGCACTACATCGGCAACCATCACGTCTAAATTTAGCAGCCTGGAAATTGTAAGGCAGAGGTTACAAAAGTTTTTTCCAGATGTTTTCCAGAGGGGATTAGAACTATGCAGAGTTCTTTGAAGGGATCAATCGATGCTATCCACTCCAGAGTATGGATTAGGCCCACAAGCTTTGCAGCTGGGCATTAGTTTGACTCTTGTGACCCAAATTTATCTCAAATCCTGTCTTTTCTACAATCTAAATTGGATTTGGAGCTCAGTTTGCGTAAGGTGAAGATTTCTGCCATCTTGTTTTTTTCCCCCAAAAAAAAAAAAATGGGCAGCAAACCTGCCGATGGATCACTTCATGGGAGGTACTTGGACTATGCCTTCCCAAGAGAAATAGGTTTCCTTTAATGGAACCTGGCAGTAGTCCTCAATTTTTTTTAGCAAACCCTCATTGTACTCTTGACAGAAGACTGCTCTTTATGGGAGATCTCCTTTAAAATCGGCCTTTTATTAGCCTTGATTTCGGGGGAGAGTGCGTCGACTCCAAAGTTTGGGGCGACAGAGCCTCGTTCCATGTTCTTCCGAGACATGGTTGGGCTGAAGTCTTTTTGTTCCAAAGCGTGACATCCCTGTTTTGTCTTTTCAGTGAATGGGTGCTTCTAGCCTTCCCAGTGCAATCAGATGCCGATCTGCTCAAGTTAGGCTTTGAGGACTTTGGAATGTCCATCTCAGGCTACTTCTACATTCAGAATGATTAAGATTTAAAGAGTAGTGGCTTCGGCCCGAACCATCTCGGCCTGAATCGTGAAAATACTCACTGGGCATGTGGAGGCTGTAAGGATCCTCCAGAGATGGTTAGAGCTCATCGCTCAACCAGGGTGATGTCATCTTCTTGGATAGCACAGGCAGGGTTGTCTCTGTAGACAGTCTGCAAAGAGGCTAGCTGGTCATCACATTATATGTTCTTAATACACCACAGAGTGGATCTGGCAGCTCTTACTACGGTAGAGTTTGGGAGGAAGTTTATCCAAGCTTCTTTGTCTTTTTTAAGTTACAGCATTAAACCCTCCCTCTAGAAAGCTCTTCATGTATCATAGGTATGCTGCCATGTCTGGCGTCAGGAAAATGGAAAATTGTATCAAATACTTACCGTAATTTTCCTTTCCTGATGCCAAGACATAGCAGCATACGAACCCTCCCTCTGATATTTGTACTTTATACGGAGAATGGGGGAGGTACTGTAGCTCTCAGTCAGAGTTTTATAGAGAGTTGTCACGTGTCCTGTGGGCGGATATAGAGGCGGGGCTATATCATAGGTATGCTGCCATGTCTTGGCATCAGGAAAGGAAAATTACGGTAAGTATTTGATACAATTTTCCATTTTAATGCTATTCCCATCGAGCGCTGCCTTTGTGTGTGTTTTGTATCCTGCTATCCATTTTCCCAGTGGTTGGGAGCTGCACTGGGAATCAGCCTGCAAGGAGATCAGCTAAAAGTAGTTGGATCTGTATGTGCGTTATAATTAATCGAAATTAGTCGATTAATCGATTAAAAAAGTAAACGATTAATCGAACACAAAAATTTTGATCAGTAACAGCCCTACCTTCAAGCCCTTTTACTTAATACACTGATTTCTTAATCAAAAAGCTTAAACATGTATAGATAAATATTTGTGTGTGTGTGTGCGCACAGCTAGCTAAACATAATTGAGGCACTGACATGATAAAAACATGCCAAACCTTGGCTTGAAATGAATACAATTTCACAAAGGAATGTAGCATAAAACTACTCATCTATTATTTTTTTCAGCCTTCATAAATGACTTCCTTTGTAGGATCCAAGACTGTGTGGTTTCACATCAACTCCAGATGGGGAAAATACAGGCATATATTCTGGAACAGGAAGGACCTTCTTGTGTGAAGCATTCCACTGTCACACTTACATTTAATTTTAATTATTCTTTTCCATATTTTCCCTGTTTTCTGCAGCAACTACACAGATAGGCGATAAAATATTTTTTCAGAATTCGTTGCAAAATCTGCCAAAATGTTGATTAAATTTATGTAGATAATCTCTGTAAAAAATAGAACTGTCCATAGTATACTGTATATTTACCATGGTAGGAAATTGTATAATATGTTCTCTCTGTTTATGAATTAATAAATAGTTTGTGAAAGAAGTTGTGTTAAACTGCACAATTTACATTATGAAGATTTTATAAATTATCATAACTTTTTGTATAACACAGCTTTCAATATAAAATATATGTACACTATTTTAAACAACATACTACACATTTACCAGATATTAAATAAAAAATATGCAACAAAAGTAATTTACTGTTTGATAAACATACTACACTTTCTAGTAAGAACATTTATTTGCTACATACAGAATCACATATTTTACACTACAATGGTTTTATAACTTTTTTAGAAATGTCATTTTTTTCCTGCTATTAAGAGGTGGCCACCTTTGCTTTTTATGGTCCCACTGTAGGCAGAAACATAGTCACCCTCTCTTGCCCACTACCAAGATCAACTATGGATTATGTATAAATGAGAAGGGGAAAAGAGAGGAACTCACAGAGGGCATTACAAGAGGCAAAAAACAGTAATGAATGATTTCACTAAAAATAGATTACAGGGTCATTAAGTAGTGTATGTGTATGAATTCATTTGGAAGGATACGGATATTTTTTAGTAACCCTTTTATGGACTTTGCTCTATTCTAAACATGTTCCCAGTTTTTAGATTTAAAGCATAAGTTGTGATTGAAGTGAAGAAAAGATGAAAAGTAGACAATCTATAGAAAAGGGTAAACATTTGTGTAAGTTGCTTGGGTCTTTTTACAAACTGATTTTGAAGTGGTAATTAAGAGAGGATCATTTGCCCAATCTAGAGCTTGCATTGATAGCCTGGACAAACCATTCCCTTCTTTTGTGAAACGCTAAAGTGTCCCTTTGAATCTCTTGCCAGTTTATCTGCTGTAATTTTACAGGAAGCTCTGGCTCCTGTTCAAGCTCTCCACCCCTTACTGGTAGCTTTTATAGCTAGGGTTACAGGTTAATTAGCTTTTTAATTATTCAACATTGATTGGTCGAATAATAGCTTGATCTGCAAAATTCATTATATTAAAGTTCAACCAAAACATTTTTATTTTGGTTAGAGTGGTTGGAGGAAAAACTTTTGTCAGATATTTACTGATATCTGGAGATTTCTCATCACTTTTTTTGTGTGCCGACTGAAGCAGAAAATGAAAGGAAATTTCTCCAATGACAACACATCCATGAAAAGGCTTTGTTATTGAAGTATATAAGGTAAAGAGACATTGTTTACTGCTGTTTGTGTCCCTGTTGGGAATGTTTCCATTCACATTCTTTATGATTGGGGACAGAAAAAGACAGGATATCTCATCATTAGGGACACTGATAGCTATAAAATTCTATTAGTGGTTACTTTGGGTAGTGTCTTGCTACCCGGCTTTTAATCCTTCAACAAAGAAAACACACAAATTGTCCAGCGCAAAAAAAACATTGCTCTGATGGTATCTAACAATGATGGGAACCAAAAGTATAATTTAAAAATTGTTAAAAAATAGTAACAAATAGTAAAATAAAAATTGTTGTTGGACAGACCTGGATGTGGTCCATAAACGGTGCAATGCAATCGGTCCGTCAATGCGATAAATTATGTAAACCTTGTATACAATTTAGAAACCATGAATTAAACAGAACCCAGTCCGTCCTGACTTTTGAAGGGATATGAAGCCTTTGAGACCTTCTAGTCTGTAGATGGCCAAAAAACAAGCAACAATTAAACAACAGCCAGCTGGAAGGTGGAGGAAACACAGACATGGATGGGTAAATTCTTGGAACACCTCTTGGCCAGAGTAATAGATGTTATGTGGAGCTGTTCGGTGGGTGGAAACACCAATGCCTTGGAAAGCCAACCTCAAGGAGGGATATGCCGTACCGCTCGGGGATGCAAATGCTAGAACCAATGTCTCGCAGGCAGATGTTGATTCTGGCGGCCATCCGCTAGAACCAGGAGTGAGCAGGGCCAGCAATGACCGTGCTGAGAGGTGTCTCAATTGTATACAAGGTTTACATAATTTATCCCATTGGCGGACCGATTACATTGCACCATGTATGGACCACATACAGGGCTGTCCAACATCAATTTTTCTTTTACATTTTTTATCAATTTTTAATTACACTATACCAGGATTTTTCACCAGACCTTCAAAGACAAAGAGCGGCTTTTAGACCGATCAAGCAAACCCTTCAACAACACAAGATGACTTATGCCCTGTTATACCCTGCTCGCTTACGAGTAACCACATCGGATGGTATACGATTGTTTGACTCCCCAACAAGTGTAGAAAAATGGCTAGAAGAAAATAAGAGAGAGACATAGAACTCAAGAACTAGAAAATAAGAAACTAAGATAACCACCTCAAGTTATTTTTTTTCCTCTCTCAATTAAACCATAATGGGGGGGGGGTGGTAAAACACAGCACGAGAAGATAGGGGTGAGGGAGCACTAGGATAGCACCACTAACAAGGGGGGGGGAGGAGCCCCAGATTAGGGCTCCCAGGATGAATGTCAGTGAGAAAGAGAGAAGGGGTGGGTGGAATGAAATGGTTATAGCCCCAAGGGTAGGCCCAGCTGGGCAGGGGGGGATGGGAGGAGGGGGGAAGGGGGGGGCTGGGAGGGAGAATGAGAGGGGAGAAGAGGGGAGGGGAGGGAAGAGGGGGTCACACCACTAATATATATTGATATAATGTTTAAATATAAAGATCGCTATGCAGATTATATAGGTTTATCAGATGTATGGAATTGTGTCACAAATAAGTACTGGAAGAAGGGGCAACACAAGGTATTATCACCACATTGAAAAGGTGGGAAAGGTTGTAGACTATATGGGAAACGTATTTAAAGTTTATTCATCACAATTTATTTATTTATTTATTTTTTGCTTCGGTGGTTTATATAGAACGTTTTTTGTCAGGGGTAATGGCTAAAAGGAATAACAAGGGCATAATGTTGATGTCATGGAATGTCAGGGGGCTAGGGGACAAGGTCAAAAGAAAGGCGATATTTAAATATTTTGATGAAATGAAACCACAGGTAATTTGCCTACAGCAAACACATATGCGGCCTGATTCGGTACATTTATTGAATTCACGGAAATACCCAGTGCAATACCACTCAACACACTCCTCCTATTCCAGAGGAGTAGGTGTGTTGATCTCAGCTAATGTAACTTTTGAGTGTCTCCAAAAGCAGATAGATAGAGAGGGCAGATATGTTTTCTTATTGTGTAAGATTAATGGCCTGGTGTGTATTATTGCCTCAATATATGTCCCTCCACCGTTCACGGCAGCACCACTTAGTAATCTGGCGCAATTTATGGCGCTCTCCTCAGACGTACCGGCATTAACACTAGGCGACTTTAACAACACACTTGATAGAAACCTGGACAGAATATCTCTCGCATCTAGAGGGATAATGCAGAGGGCTAACAAAACAGCCTTTGCTTCACTGTTCTCGGAAATAGGACTTCATGATGTCTGGCGAGAGAGGCATGTAGACGAGAGATGTTATTCATGCTACTCTACCACACATGATGGACTCTCCCGTATTGATTCAGGGCTGGGGAACGAGTTGCTAACGCACCGGGTAGTGGACTCGGCCTACGAGCCCCGTCTACTATACGACCATTCGCCATTTTGGGTAAAGCTCAATGTCACTATGACATCGGACCGCATGCCCTGGAAAGTGAACCCATATTGGCTGACCCTGTTACCACCCACGAATGGTACAGGGGAGGCTATACGGGAGTTCTATCACTTTAATAGGGGTTTTGCTAGCGCAGCGACTGTATGGGATGCACTTAAAGCATTCATGAGGGGCTGTAAAAGTGGGGAAAACAACTGCGCTAATTATCAAAGAAAAGCAAAAAACAATGTAGCAGCCAGCACACAGACAAACAAAGTCAAAGTAAACGTGGAGAAAGAAAGTGCAGCGCTATACTAATTAGTTTTGTGAAAATGCTGCCAAATTCACATGACATAATAATGTGAAATCAAACAAAAATTGTATGTAAAAACATAGTACAAGACAACTGTATTCAACATGTGTGGAATACTAATAAAGTCCATACATATGTTAACAAACTGATGAGTGAAGAAACCAACCAAACAAAATAAACAAAAATGAACAGTTCATAGGTGTGTCCCAAATGGATGAATGAAATCTTCACATATGATGCCAGTTCAAGGAAATTAAGACAACAATGATGGCTTGTCTGTAGTAACCTTCAGACTATCAAAATCAATGGAAATGGATACTCTTACCAGCTGTGGTGGACTCACATGTTAGTACTAACAGCAAGTCGGATCAGGCATGGTGGTCACAACGGACCCTGGGCTCTGTGCGTGAAAGGTTTTGCAGCGATGGTCACTCCGGCTGAGATTATGGATTCAATCTTGGTCGGATACCTCACTTCAGGGACAGAAACCCGGATAGCATAGGGCCAAAATGGAGGAATGGCCAGGCTCATGTATCAACACAACATGTGTGGCATGGGAAAAAGAAAAAAGAAATGCTCCCAATGGTGCAGATCAAAAAAACACTGAAGGCTTTATTTAAAATAAATGAATAAAATCACGTGAAAAATGTATCTAAAAGCAGTATGGGGTACTATGGATGTTAACCGACGCGTTTCGGCTCAAAGCCATCAACAGGGGCATCTGTCTGTACCCCCACACTGCTGAGTTTAAATAAGACAAGTAGTCCGGAACTCCACCCCTGAAAGGGAGGAGACAGGAAGTGGACAATCTTGACAGGATATAGTACATCAAAACAAATGCTCTAATATACAAATATAAAGCAGGATCTGTCATACCAATATTTGACATGATTGAACAATCAAAAAGGTAAACGTATAAAACATAAAGCATATACAGTATATATAATGGCATGTAAATAGTAATGAGCATCTAATTCAAACTTTACCGAAACATATATCCCAATGGACAGCAAAGCAGCATACAATAAAACATAAAAAACATGCATGCCTTATAAGTAGTGACCAGTAAGGGGCCGTGATCAGCTGCCATAAGCAACACTAAGCCACTCTAATGGACCACAGCACTACCCCATACAAAAAGGTCTGCCCAAAAACTAAGTTAATGCAGTGCATGACAATAAAGAAACAGGAACCACATAAAAATCCGTCTGTTGGGGACACACAGAATAACCAATGAGAGCAAGGGAAGACGTCACCGTGCTTATCCATTCAAATCAATGGGCGGAAGTTTAGATGACGTTTTTGACGTCTCGCCCACCCATTGGATTGCATGTCTGGCTGCTCAAGCCTGTCAGTCACGGATGCGGTTCCCCTTTGATTGGTTGTGAGCGGCGGTGTCGATGACGTTATCGGCGCCGCGCCCACCTACTTTGGATTGGCCATAGATCTTTGTGCTGTCCATCGTCTAGTTCTCCACATGACATTGGGCAGGCATGGGGGTGCGGTTAACTACGAGTGATGCGGATTGGATGTATTTCCTTCCTACATCACCAGACCCGCCCCTCAGTCTTCCCTTGCTCTCATTGGTTATTCTGTGTGTCCCCAACAGACGGATTTTTATGTGGTTCCTGTTTCTTTATTGTCATGCACTGCATTAACTTAGTTTTTGGGCAGACCTTTTTGTATGGGGTAGTGCTGTGGTCCATTAGAGTGGCTTAGTGTTGCTTATGGCAGCTGATCACGGCCCCTTACTGGTCACTACTTATAAGGCATGCATGTTTTTTATGTTTTATTGTATGCTGCTTTGCTGTCCATTGGGATATATGTTTCGGTAAAGTTTGAATTAGATGCTCATTACTATTTACATGCCATTATATATACTGTATATGCTTTATGTTTTATACGTTTACCTTTTTGATTGTTCAATCATGTCAAATATTGGTATGACAGATCCTGCTTTATATTTGTATATTAGAGCATTTGTTTTGATGTACTATATCCTGTCAAGATTGTCCACTTCCTGTCTCCTCCCTTTCAGGGGTGGAGTTCCAGACTACTTGTCTTATTTAAACTCAGCAGTGTGGGGGTACAGACAGATGCCCCTGTTGATGGCTTTGAGCCGAAACGTGTCGGTTAACATCCATAGTACCCCATACTGCTTTTAGATACATTTTTCACGTGATTTTATTCATTTATTTTAAATAAAGCCTTCATTGTTTTTTTGATCTGCACCATTGGGAGCATTTCTTTTTTCTTTTTCCCATGCCACACATGTTGTGTTGATACATGAGCCTGGCCATTCCTCCATTTTGGCCCTATGCTATCCGGGTTTCTGTCCCTGAAGTGAGGTATCCGACCAAGATTGAATCCATCATCTCAGCCGGAGTGACCATCGCTGCAAAACCTTTCACGCACAGAGCCCAGGGTCTGTTGTGACCACCATGCCTGATCCGACTTGCTGTTAGTACTAACATGTGAGTCCACCACAGCTGGTAAGAGTATCCATTTCCATTGATTTTGATAGTCTGAAGGTTACTACAGACAAGCCATCATTGTTGTCTTAATTTCCTTGAACTGGCATCATATGTGAAGATTTCATTCATTCATTTGGGACACACCTATGAACTGTTCATTTTTGTTTATTTTGTTTGGTTGGTTTCTTCACTCATCAGTTTGTTAACATATGTATGGACTTTATTAGTATTCCACACATGTTGAATACAATTGTCTTTTACTATGTTTTTACATACAATTTTTGTTTGATTTCACATTATTCATGAGGGGCTGCCTGATAAAGGAGATCTCGGGTATCAAAACTCGCTCTAAGGAACGGGAAAAAAGGGTACGAGATGAACTGAAAGCTAGGGAACAAGCCCTAGTTGCAGACCCCTCTCAAGCTAGGCATGACTCTTGGAGGGAGGCACAATCCCTCTATAACTCCGTTCTATTAACGGCAGCAGAGAAGAGCAGATACTTTCAACAACAAAGCTATTTCGAGGAAGGGGAAAACAGGGGATGCCTCCTTGCCCTTATAGTAAGGGGGCAGCGGGAAACCTCAAATATTACAGCAATAGAGGCGAATACAGGGGAGTTGTATACCACAGGGCCCGATATCCTGAAGGATTTCCAAAACTTTTATGAGGAACTATACTCCTCTACAGCTAGATACAGCCCATCAGATATGACTGACGTCTTGCAATCATGTACCTTTCCACAGCTGTCTGAACCTGATAGGGAAATGTTAAACTCGCCCATCACTATGATAGAGCTGAAGAACGCCCTGCACGAGACTTCGCTACATAAGTTCCCAGGACCAGATGGCATACCGGCAGCGGTATACTTTCAGTATGAAGAGATGCTTCTGCCGCCCTTGCTACAGACTTTGCAGGAGGTAACTGAAACAGGTACCCTACCAGAGAGCATGCAGGAAGCCATAATTATCATCATATTAAAGCCAGAAAGGGATAAACTGTAAACTGCTAAATGCAGATGTCAAGCTATTGGCCAAAATATTGGCCTCAAGGTTATCACGAGTGATAGGAAAACTGATACATAGAGATCAATGTGGCCTTATACCATCTCGCTCCACGGCGGATAATATTCGGCGACTTTATTTGAATTTGCAGATGCCGGTAGACAACCCGGGAGGTAGGGCCATCCTGTCGCTGGACGCTGCTAAAGCATTTGACAGTGTGGAGTGGCCCTACCTCCTGGAGAACTTGGCAAGATTCGGAATGGGAGACAGGTTTATAGAATGGGTGAAGGTGCTGTACTCTGAACCCAGAGCCAGACTCCGTATCAATAACAATCTTTTATCTGGGTTTAAGCTTTATAGAGGTACCCGGCAGGGGTGCCCATTGTCCACATTGCTGTTTGCATTGGCGATTGAGCCCCTGGCCATCTCTATTCGCAACTCCACCAAGGTGGTGGGATTCCGTAGGGGCCAGAGGGAAGATAAGATATCATTGTATGCAGACGATGCGCTAATCTACTTAGGCGACTCTTCTGCATCGCTGCAGGCAGTGATGCAGATCATTGGGAAGTTTGGTTGCTTTTCGGGGTTTGCCATTAACTGGTCAAAGTCAATCATGATGCCTATAGACAAAATGGAGGGACCACTGCCACATGGAGCAGAGCAGATTGTTATAAGCAATAGTTTTAAATACCTAGGAGTGGTGGTATCTCCAGATCTGGTGGAGTATCTCCAGCTAAATCTGGGCCCACTATTGGCCAGACAGAAGGAGAAATGCAACAGTTGGTGTAAACTTCCACTATCGGTGGTAGGATGAGCAAACCTAATTAAAATGATATGGGCACCACAGCTCCTGTACATCTTCCACAATTCCCCTATGTGGATTACGAACAAATGGTTTAAACAAATTGAAGCATTGATGAGAGGCCTGATATGGAAGAAGAAGACAGCCAGGATTAGCCTAGCTACCCTTCAGTACAGAAAGGATAGGGGAGGCCTTGCTGTCCCACATCCTAAAACTTATTTTTTGGCTGCTCAGACTCAACACCTAGCGGGATGGGGACGGAAAAGAATGAGGACTCTATTTGTAATATGGTAACAAGTTGTGCCCCTACATTAGTGGCAGCATCTCACCTGGAAATGGACCTCCCTAGCATACCAGGCTCTGCCCCGACATGTATTTTGCTTAAAAGGGTTTGGGGGGAGGTTAGGAAAGCCTTGGGAATAAAAGGACCGTTGCCCTTTACCCCGGTATGACATAATCCAAGATACCCGGAATTACAGGAACTAAAGGGATTCACTGTGTGGAAGGAGAAAGGGATACATTTTGTTGAGCAGTTGTATGAAGGGGAGGTATTGAAAACATACGAACAGTTGTGTCGGGAATTCCAGTTAAACCCAAAGGGATTTTATCAGTACCTCCAACTTCGACATGCGTTACAGGTACAACAAAAAACACAATCCCTAACAACATCGGCAGCCCCCTTAATCAAGGCAGTACTTGGAATAGAGGATCGGAAAGGACTAATTTCTAAAATATATAGGGAACTACTATATAGGGCTCAGGATTATACATCCTTAAAATGTCGCAGCAAATGGGCTGAAGATGTAGGGAATATAGACGAAAGCCTCTGGAAAAGGGCCGTAGAATGTATTCCTGTAGTATCGATATCAGCATCACATAGATTGTCACAGCTATTTATTTTGCACCGGGCATATAGAACACCAGAGCAGATGCACAGGTGGGGAGGAAGAAACTCCCCGCTATGCCAGAAGTGCAAAATACATCAGGACGATTTTATACATCTGATCTGGAGATGTCTAAAACTACACCGGTATTGGGAGGAGATCTCCCAGTGCATAAGTAGACTCGCACAGACACCCATCCCACTGGACCCCCTGGTATATATATTGGGGTCTATAGAGGTGGATACCTTCCCAAAAGGAATTTATATAATGTTAACTAGAGTATTATGTCTAGCAAGAAAACTTATAGCACGATACTGGATGGCACCAGAGGTCCCCACGGGAAGGCAGTGTATTCTACTAGTGAATTCCTTACTTCTTAGAGAAAGAGTAACATTTAGTCGTAGGGGAGAAACCGGGAAATTTGATCAGATTTGGCAAACATGGCTGAGCGACGACAGATTTTCTCCACCACAGTCGATAAGGGATAGACTACGGAGATAAATATAAGGAATAGGGTGGAGTAGTGTACGAAAACAAGAAAATAAATGAGAGGTAAAATTAAATGTTCATGACAAGGTGGTGTGGGTAGGGAAGGGCGGGGGGGGGGGGGGGGGGGGAGGGTGTCAAATAGAAACACGCACAAAATAATGCACAAAGGGATATAGACAAGAAAAGGGAGCAAGTCTGGGAACTAGAGTTCTAAAAATTTTATTATCTATTTAATATGCACTGTATTTTGTATTTGTATATCCGCACAAAGTGTATGATAAATGTAAACATTGAATTAAAAGGAAATGATTTAAAAAAAAAATGTTTAATTACACTTATGGTTC
Organism: Rana kukunoris; assembly: GCA_029574335.1. NCBI lineage: Eukaryota > Metazoa > Chordata > Amphibia > Anura > Ranidae > Rana > Rana kukunoris. Next base: position 152,910,284 of record CM056052.1, on the reverse strand, counting down.
TCATCATTCTTAGATACCAGCAGGGCGATGTTTTTTTGTGCTGGAAAATTTTTGTGTTTTCGATGTTATATACAGTCTTGTCTCCGTTGACTTATTCAGCTGCAGACTAATTGCCTTGGTCATGTGTTACATCTGAATCTATAGTGCTGATCCTTTCCCCATTGGGGACTCTTTTGGTGTTGAGTCCTTACAATTAATCCGTGTGTATGCTCTGTAGCACAGTGTAATGGCAATGGTTATTTGGGAAACTATAGACAGGATTTCTGATTTCTCTCTTTCTCTTTCTCTATCTGTCCCTTAAACCTCCTTCACACTGCAGCAATAGACCTCTACAGCAGTGATCTTTTGCTTTTTCAGGACAGCATAATTTCATCATTAAAGTTGATCTGTTGCTATGAGGTGCATAGAGTGGCTGGTCTTGGCCCTCCATGATCTGATTTAGCCTCCTCATGAAGAATAAAAGTATTTAAAAAAACAAATAAAATAGATAAAAATATCCTTATAAACCCCTATCACCCAAATAAAACACCAGGCACTTTGGATGACGTTTGAGGATATTGTTTGCATATCATCTTCAAAAATCTACAAAATTACAGCCTCAAAAGAAAAAAGTGAATTGCTAGCTATTAAATTTATGAAAATTTGTTTCAAGTTAGTAATGTAAATGTTTCCAAATGGAAACATTTGTTTTACATGGATTTTACATAGATCACTGGTAACCGCAGGCATGCAGGGGTTATTGGTCTGGTATCTGAAAAATAAAGTTGTATTCCTGTTTTTGCTGATGGCACAAAATGACAGAGATTTCTTAAAACTTAGCAGGATACTGATATATTACAGAACAATCTTTGCAAAATTGCAGCTCGGACAGTTAAACGGAGAATGAAATTTAATATTGATGTGTATGAGGTTATCCACCTAGACCATGGTAGAATCATTGCCCTCTGTGCATTAAACGGAATACAGTTGGGACAATCAGAGCTGGGGAACAACTTCAGAAGATGAACAAATTTCTTAAAATTGCCCAATCTGCCCACTTTAGGGCTCCTTTCACGGTAGATGCATTGACATAAACTTTGTAGCATTTTCCAATGAAATCATGTTTTCAATAGAGTCTGTTTTCACCAAGGCTTTTAAAGCTGGATTTCTTCATAGCCCATACAGATAGTGTTCTAGAATGGCAGAGCTGCCAGGGGTGTCAGTAAAACATCATACTGGGTTTTCAGTGCATTTTTTTAAAATCTTGTAAGCATCTACAATATATGTTAACATGTATCAATGCAAGGGCAGTTAGTGACATAATAGCATAATATTTGGGATTAGTGCAGTAATTTTGGCAAAACTGGTTTGCTGAGAATTTACTGATTTCACCAACAATAAAATTTAGCAAAACTAAAAAAAATTCAATTGTGCTCATAATGCTGCTTGTGAAATTTATATATAAAATTTCAGCACTCCTACATATTAGAAAAAACAAAACTTTAACTCATCTGAAATTAATAAATGTCATAATACATAACTACAACATATTGATTTAAATTGCTCCTTAAAGCAAATGAATGGAAAACAAATAAATGCAAGAAAATGCATAAAAAACTCTGTCCCCAAAATAATAATGGTACAATTTAGACTCAAAGACCACCTCAAGTCCAAAGTCTGAAAGCTTCTGTATGTATTTAACTAACACTTTTTGAGAATATCACATAATGGGGTTGATTTACTAAAGGCAAATACACTTTGCACTACAAGTGCAATGCAAGTGCACTTGGAAGTGCAGTCACTGTATATCTGAGGGGAAGATCTGAAACGAGGGGAAGCTCTGCTGAATTTATCATCCAATCATGTACAAGCAAAGATGCTGTTTTTTTATTTTCTTTGCAAAGCCTCGTACACACGATCCAATTGTTGGCAGGGGATTGTCTGTTGACAGACTGTTGTCCTAAAATCTGACCGTTAGTATACTCAACTGTTGTCCAACTTTCTGCCAACAAATGTTGGATGACATGCTAGTAAATTTTCGGCGGACAAGGGTTGGTTGTCAGATTTCTGATGGTCAGTACACAAGTCTGTCACACAAAAATTGAAGGTACAAACATGCATGCTTGGAATCAATACTCACCAAACACAAAATTAGCAGATGGGGCCCAAAGGGTGGTGCCCAAGAGCTGAAATTCCTCATAGTACATCACTACGTTCCTGTTTGTCGCATGAAAATTGTGTACCATTAGTATGCAAGACAAGATTGGCCAACAATTGGATCGTGTGTACTAGGCTTTACTCTGTATAAGATACTGAGGTATATTGGAGAGCTGGAGGCATCCCACTGCAATTACAGTATATTGTTGAAGTGCATATAATACCCAAATATCAGTCATGTACATGCACTTTACAGATATCGTTAATATTGAAAGTGTATAAATATTCTTGTGGAAATGGAAGGTCTAGAATGATATCAGGAATTTATAACTCCTAAAATGATAAGTGTCTTCAAACAAAAGCAATCACTTCAATTCCTGGTTGAAACAAACGAGAACTTGCAACACCAACATGGTATATAATCATGAACGGCTTCAATACAGAAGATGTCTGTGTTGTTGTCATTGAAAGCACATACATATATGCTGAGTTGAAGCATCAGCCAAATATACTGTTAAAACATTATCCTTCTGGGGAAGTGTCCTGGCTATGGAGGAGTGAGGACGTGCATCTCCTTAGCTCCGTCTCACTGCCGCATCTTTTCATAGCTAATGGGGAAAATCTTACCCCATCCGCCGCCCACAATGTCCCAGAGATACCGATCCACCTCCCAGCCACCAAGGATGGACCGGACCAGGCAGGGGCAGCTAGATTACTTCACCGGGAGCAGCACTCGCGGCCGTGAGGCCCCAAAGATGGCGCCGGTGACAAAGGCCTCAAAAACACCTAAGGCCTCCCAGCACACCCGATCGCAGGCGCTGGAAGAATCCCCGATTTCCTCTCTAAGGTCGGTGAGTGACTCTCTCCCTCGGAACTCCCCCGGTTCCTCCATACACGGAGGGGATGATCAGGCGGCCCCCGACCCCCTGGAAGACATGGATATTAGGCGCCATATCTGGTCCCTCCCCACAAAGGTAGACCTGGAGCGATTTGCTGACAGGGTGGAGAAGGCCCTCAAGGAGGACATTGCACAGCTCAAGGCTGATACCACACATCTAGGGGGAGGTTGGAGTCCCTGGAGCAAAGGTTTGAGGATTCCCTCCCGGTCATCTCCATGCTCCAAGACAAGTGTACTACACAGGACCTCCAGATAGAGGCCTTGCTCTGTCAGTTAGATGACATGGAGAACCGCAGCCGCAGGGCCAATATTCGTGTACGCGGCCTACCCGAAGCTACTGGTGCAAGGGACATCATCCCCACTCTGGAAGGCATCTTTAAGGAAATACTGGGACTGCCTGCAACTGCCACCATTGAAATAGACCGAGCACACAGGGCCTTGAAACCCCCCTCCCAAGACGTGAACAACCCCAGGGACATCATTTGCAAACTTCATAAATATACTCTTAAAGACCGTATCATGCAGAAAATGAGAGGAAAGCCTTTTTTGATTTTGATGGCGCACACCTAGCCTTCTATCAGGACATCTCCAGACGCACTCTCATGCAGCGCAGGGCACTCCGCCCCCTCCTGGCAGATATTTAGGCAGCAGGCCTAACATACCGCTGGGGATTCACCCTCTACCTTCAAGTTACTAAAGACGGCAAGACTGTGACACTCTGCACCAAAGATGACCTCCCGGATTTCCTGTCCTCCCTGGACCTGGACCCAGTGGACTTCCCTGACTGGAGAGGATCGTCGGACCAATATACACCCAGACTGCCACATCCTCAGCCATAGCAATCGGCCACAAGCCGGAACCATAAGAGGAACCGGAGACGCCGTCCCACTGATCCTCTTGATGTCCCGGCCCTTTAGATGATTGTCAGCGCGGTTGCACGACACTCTTGCTGCTCACAGTGCTGCTCCCCTGACTCTGGAGACATTGACCTTCCTGCCCTCACTGCACTATGGCCGCAGGTTCTCTCTCCCCCACTTCTGTTCAAGCAACCTGTTTAACCTTACATTCTTCCCTGAAAGATATCGTGGGGTGTGACTTTGCCTGTTGCCCTGGCCTTGACCACAAACACTGAATCATACTGCCCCTCTAACCTCAAGCCGGCTTACCCACTGGGCAACCCCCCTGCTATCCCCTTCCCACTACACAATGTTAGGTAGGGTGGACGGAGCTGGGATTTTTCCCATCTTCCCCCATGTTGGCTCAAGTACCCCCAATAGGCCATCCCTTTTGAGGTGATGACCCCTACCGGGATCGCGGGGCAAGGGCTGGGAACCCCCCCATATAGGGGATGGGGCCCTGGGCACGGCCTTTAGATGTGACTTTGATTGTAGTGGCTTAAGCCACACTGTTTTGTTTTATTTGATGTCTATTTTCCACTTACCTCTTGTGTTTCCCTCCCCCTCTCCCTCTAATTTGCTTTCTTACCTCTACCCTTGCTCTCTGCCTCTCACTTCTCCCAGGTGTGCCATGCTGTCCGATCTCCACACCAAGCACGTCACCATTCAGCAAGATTCGTCCATCCCCAACTTCTCCTATGGCCTCTCTCCAGGTAAGCTCTGCAGGCCTCTCTCCAGATCTCACCGCCTTTTTTTTCCTCCACTGACCACCGCAAGTTCTAGGAGCTCTTCCTGTTGGGTCTGAAAGAGTGACCCTCCCCCAGGGCGAGAACTGTCCCAGTAGTAATCGGCGCACGTACCTACCAGTAGGACGTGTGGCTCCTGGGCTCCAGACAGGCAGGGTTTTCCACCCCCCCGCCCCAGCAGGCCTTCTCATCCGCCTTCTCTGGCTGCTTCTCACCCTCCAGGTAAGCCCCTGCTACTCAGGGCGATCTTCACCTCCCTAGGACCCGTAGGTGGCCGTCCTTGTTAGGACAGCCACGGCGGCAGCCTAATCTCCCCCAACGGAGATACAACTCCCCCGCGATCCGCTTCCTCCAGCTCCGGCCCCCCCCAACAACCAGCCGCTCCCCCGCTCCTTCACTCTGGTCCATACGCCCCCCATACAGCCATCACCATTCAGAGGCACCTACTTGCGACCTCTCCACGGCAATTTTCGCCATTCCAGGTCGTTTTTCGGGACCTCCGCGCCAGGCCTCTCTCAGACGCGGGGCCGCGATCCAGGAAAGTCCGCGGCTTCACCTGCGGCCTAACACCGCGCCGCAATTTCATACACAGAATCCCCTCCAAGCCACCAGAAACCTCCCAGGAGTTCGCCCCCAGCCCCCTGCAGGATTCATCCACCCCTCAACAACCAGTCCCCCCCCATCCCAGTCCTTCCAGCTGACTATACATCAGCCTGGGTCCCTGGTCCTGCTCCGGTCGGCGGCCATCTTGGTACACCCCAGCAGCAGTGACAGCTCTCACCCCCCTGTTTCATAATTTAATAATACTTGATCCAGGGGCTTCGCCCGATCGCCATTCAGGGATCAGGAAGGAATTTTTTCCCCTACCAAAGCAAATTGGCACAGCACGGCTAGGGGTTTTTTGCCTTCCTCTGGATCAAGCTGGGAGGATTCACTGAATCCTCCCCCCATCGTCACCAAAAAATAACTACTTTGCCCCGGTGATTGGCTACCATGGCTAATCTGCGGTACTCTGCAGAAACCATTTGGGATCTGAGGAGTTGCGCCGCAATACTGCCAGCCATCACCAAAAAGACCCTAAGAATGGAGCAACTTTTGAGGATCGATCGACGATCGGCCATCAAAAATTTTAGCCATTTACCCCAGCCCAAGCACATTTTATGTGCTTTGATCAACACAAGATCGGCAGTAAAACATAGACTTGAAATCCATGACTTCATTCTACAACACGATTTAGACTGCCTCTTTATTACAGAGAGCTGGCTCGCAGCCGACTGTAACACCATTCTAGGAGAACTGGTGCCAGAAAACTACCGTATTATCACAGAAAACAGAATAGGGCAAAGAGGGGGTGGCCTGGCGGTGATCCACAAGACTCATCTTGCGATCACAAAACCAGCCCTTCAAAACCCTCTTCCATTCATGGAAACCCTTACTCTGCAACTGCAAGCAAATTCAAAGGAGACCGTCCACATTCTGCTCTGCTATAGGCCACCGGGCCCAAAATCGCAGCTGCTATCATCATGGACAGATTTCTTCTCCACTTATACCCTCAACAGCAAACACCTGTTGCTGTTAGGGGATTTCAATCTCTGGGCCAATTCCTCACAAGACATCGTTGCGGATGCCTGTATTGACCACCTGGAAGATTTAGGGTTACAGCAACTAGTATGTGGGCCCACACATGCTTCAGGCCACACACTTGATCTTATTTTCAGACAAGATCTGGAAATAAAAATTTTGGAAAATGAAAAGTTGCCATGGACAGACCACCATGCAATTAAATTCATTTCCACAATCCCCCCCACAACAAAAACATCAAATCCAGTGACAACACACTGGACTAGATGTCAGAAGAAGCTCCACTCGGAACTCTTCAGAACGATTTTAAGGAAAAAAAATAGAAACAACTCAGCCGCATCAAACGGCCGTTGAAACATTGGAAGCCATCAACTCGGCCATGCTACAGTCAGCCGATTTGGTAGCGCCGAAACGAAGAACCCGCATTCGGAAAAACAACCGCAGCTGGTTTAACAACCAGCTGTCGCTACTGAAGCAAGAACGTAGAAGGGCAGAATCTGCCTGGAAAAGATGTTCTTCAGAGCTAAACTTATCCATCTACAAGGCGACAACAAGAAAATACCACAAAGGAATTTTCCAAGCCAAGAAGAATTATTTCTCGGAGGCTATCAACGGGGCCCTTAACCGCCCCCGCGAACTCTTCAAGATGGTCACCCAGACCATGAAACCAGGATGTATTGAAGCCCCCAGTTCTGACACACAAGAATTTTGCAATGAGCTATCGGATTATTTCGTTGATAAAATCGAGGCAATCCGTGAAAGCATTCAGCAAAACTTTTCTCCCCTCAGCCCCCCCTGTAGCCTTTCACACAGCACCCATAGTAATTCTTCGATATCAGGTAAGTTTACCCTAGAACCCATCTCCGTTGAGTCCACTAAAAATGTCATTTGTACTCTGCGCAATGGCGCAGCGCCAAATGACATTATCCCCATAAAACTGCTGAAGGAATGTGCCGACATCCTGGCTCCTCCCATTACGCAGCTTATCAACCAGTCTTTCTTGGAGGGCATAGTGCCCTCACAGTTGAAAGAGGGTATAATCCAACCCATCCTGAAGAAACCCTCCTTGGACCCCAAGGACCCACTCCACCGCCGTCCCATAACAAGCCTCAGCGTATTCTCTAAGATAATGGAAAAAGTAGTGGTACAACAGCTGCAACAGCATCTAGATACCCACAAGCTACTTGATCCATTGCAATCAGGCTTCCGTCCCGGACATGGGACGGAAACAGCATTGCTGAAAGTATGGGACGATGTTCTCAAGGCCGCAGACGAAGGAGAATCTTGTCTCCTGGTTCTGTTGGACCTAAGTGCAGCTTTTGACACTGTAGACCACAATCTGTTACTGACTCGGCTTACTGAAGTAGCCAGGGTCGCAGAAGGCGATTTATCTTGGTTCTCCTCTTTTTTGGAAAACCGATCGCAAACAGTGAAGCTAGGACCGTTTACGTCTGAAAAACGCACAGTAACATGCGGAGTCCCTCAAGGATCGCCTCTGTCGCCAGTGCTATTCAACATCTACCTTCGTCCTCTTTTTGAGATTATTAGCAGCCAAAAACTGCTTTATCACTCTTATGCAGACGACACGCAACTGTATTTCCGCATCTGCAACAGACAGGATCACCACCTCAATCTAGAGACATGTCTCTCTTTGATAGAGGATTGGATGACAAAGAGTTATCTTAAACTCAATGGAGCGAAAACAGAACTTCTTCTGTTTCACGCCAAACGTAGGAATCAACTTTCAACAGCGTGGACCCCCCCGCCTATTTTGGGCAAACTCATCACCCCTAGCGCCAAAGTCAAAAGCCTAGGGGTCATTTTTGACTCCTTTATGACAATGGACGCACAAATAGGGTCAGTGGTCAGCGGATCTCACCATCTACTGCGCCTACTACGCAGACTCACTCCGTTCATCCCTAAAGAAGACCTAGCGGTCGTGGTGGGAGCTATTGTAAACTCCAGGCTGGATTATGCAAATGCCCTTTACCTCGGCCTCCCCAAGTACCAAATCGCTCGTCTGCAAGTCGTTCAGAATACGGCCGTCAGACTTGTGACTGGGAAAAAGCCCTGGGAATCCATCTCGCCTTCACTGAGATCCCTTCATTGGCTGCCAGTCAAAGACAGAATTGCTTTTAAAGCTCTCTGTCTTACGCATAGATGTGTCCATGAGAGTGCCTCCCTTTACTTATGCGAATTAATAAAAGCGCATAATCCAAATCGCGTTTTGCGATCCACGAATCAGAACCTGCTCCAGGTTCCGAAAGCCAACTTCAAGTCCAAAGGAGAGAGAAGATTTGCGATCCAGGGTCCCAGACTATGGAACGCTTTACCAACCAGCATTCGGTTGGAGGAGAACCACCTAGCATTTAGGAAAAAGGTCAAGACTTTTCTCTTTTGATATCAAAGGAGACAGGAACAACAAGCGCCCAGAGGCGATTCAGTTCGCATGTGCCGCGCTATATAAGTTTTCATTCATTCATTCATTCATTCATAATGTCAGGGGGCTTTGCTCCTCCCACAAACGCAGGAAATTGTGGTGGGAACTAAAGCGACTGAAGACACAGGTGCTCTTCCTCCAAGAGACCCACTTCACACCCCAGTCTCTTCCTAGGCTCCCTACCCACCTTTTCAACCAGTGGTTCCTCAGCAACTCCCCAAAGTCTAGAGCAGGGATCCTCAAACTACGGCCCTCCAGCTGTGGTGGAACAACATTTCCCATGAGGCATTGTAAAAATCTGACATTCGCAGACATGACTAGGCATGATGGGAATTGTAGTTCCTGAACAACTGGAGGGCCGTAGTTTGAAGATCCCTGGTCTAGAGGGACAGCTATCGCAATACATACATCCTGCCCCTTTCAGCCCACAGGCAATGAAATAGACTCTCGAGGCAGATATGTGTTCCTCAAAGGTAGTATCGCTGGCCAAATGTACACAGACCAACTCACTTTTATTGACTCTACCCTGGACCGTCTGACAGGCTTTAGAGAAGGCCTATTGATCTTGGGAGGGGACTTCAATGTCAGCCCTGATCCCCTACTAGATACCTCCCATGCGAAAACCCTGCATTCTTATGCCTTTCTCAGACATTTCCGTAAAACTCTTCAGTCCCACCTCCTCACTGACTGCTGGAGAACACTACACCCCACAGACCGTGACTTTAGCTATTACTCCAAAGTACACAATGTCTATACCCGCATAGATCACATATATGTTGATCTCAAAATACTAGACCGCCTCCAGACCGCAACCATTGGCAACATCTCTATTTCAGACCACGCCCCAGGCAGGATCGCTCTAGACCTACCGTCGGACCTGCGTAAGGCTTGGACGTGGAGGCTGAACGATAACTTATTAGATGATTTGGGAGCAGTGAAATGGGGGTCCCACACGCTGTCCCACTACTTTGCTGAAAACTCGGTTGACGGCTTGAGTGACGGCCTGATATGGGAGGCCCACAAAGCAGTAGTTAGAGGGGAGCTGATATCCCAGGGAGCAAGAACGGGACCCCTGAAGCCCTGAGGGAACTGACAGAGTTGAGAGAACTGTTTTAGTGCTTATTAGACCACCAAACCTGTAAGCGATTCCGCTATATGGCCCACAAATTTTATGAGCACGGGAACAAATGCAGTCGCATGCTTGCGCGTGCAATCAAGAAACAACACGCCCTGTCCCACGTTCATAAACTGCGCTCCTCCTCAGGTGAACTGGTGGTACACTCCTCTAAGATAGCTTTGAGGTTCAGCGAGTACTACATTGGCCTCTATAACCTGAGATCTGACCTCTCCCCTGATGTACAGGACGCCAGACGGCAGGCGATCCGGGACTACCTTAGCTCAGCCAACCTCCCCCCGCTCATGGACAACCCCCCCCCTGATCACTGCAGCGGAGCTTGGGGCCACAGTGGAGTCCTTGCCTAATGGGAAGAGCCCTGGCCCAGATGGGCTGACTAAGGCATATTACAAGACTTTTTTTTCCACCTGGCGGCTCCCATGTGCAAGTACTTTAACTCATTGGCCGGTGGTAATAGCATCCCCTCGGAAGCCCTGCTGGCTCACATTACTGTGATCCCTAAGGAGGGCAAGGACCCCGCTGTTCCCCAGAGCTATCGCCCCATCTCCCTCCTCAATTTGGACATAAAACTCTTGGAATTTTTTTTAGCGAATAGGCTCAAACACCTCCTACCTGAGATTGTGCACCCTGACCAGACGGGCTTCATAGTAGGTAGAGAAGCCAGAGATAACTCCCTTACGGAGGTCCAGCTCATCCATTAGGCTCGTACCTGCCCAAACCCCCAACCTTATATTATCCTTTCAACAGACGCTGAAAAGGCCTTCGATCGTGTGGAGTGGCCTTACATGATGGAGGTACTACGATCGATCGGCTTAGGCCCGCGCATAATGGTGACGATTCTGGCCTTATACTCCACACCTTCTGCTCAGGTTAAGGTAAATGGGGCCCTTTCTTCTAGGTTTCCCATCAGAAATGGTACGAGGCAGGGGTTTCCCCTGTCGCCCCTTTTATTTGCTCTCATCTTGGAACCCCTGCTTCGTACCGTGCGGGCCAATCAAGGTATCCAGGGCCTGAGGGTCGGAAACACGGAACACAAGCCCTCGGCGTACGCCGACGATATCCTTTTCCACCTATCGAACCTGCTGATATCATTACCTAACCTGATGAACGAATTGAAGCTATTTGGAACCTTGTCCAATTTCAAAATTAACTTAACAAAGTCAGAGATTCTCCCCATCAACCTCCCCACCGGTGTAGCTACTAGCCTCCGGGCCTCCTTCCCCTTTGCCTGGACCACGACTTCCCTGTGCTATTTAGGGATACAGCTCACCGACAAGTTTGATACCCTGTATGGTGCAAACTATACCCCATTGTTGACCACGGTTAAAAATGACCTCCTACATTGGACCCGCTCGGCTTTCACTTGGTTGGGTCGAGTGAATATTATAAAAATGACTGTCCTGCCGCGCATACTCTTCTTCCTACAAATGCTCCCGATCCACTTACCCAAACAGTTCTTCGACCATATTTCTAGCATGATATCCACTTTTATTTGGAACACGCGCAAACCTAGAGTGGCGCTTAGGATACTGCGACGCTCGAAACGGACGGGGGGCCTGGGGGATCCTGATATTAAACAATACTACCGAGCAATAGCCTTACAGAGGATGCTCAACTGGCATTTCCATACCCGTACTAAAGCTTGAAAAGAGCCTGGCAGGCAGGAACTTATCCTATGCACCGTGGTTGTCCCGGGAACACAGGGGACTGTCTGAAACGACTTCCCCTCTGATGTCCCACACATTGTCTGTCTGGGACAGGACTAATGTTGAATTGGACCTGGCCCCCCCTGTGTCCCCGTTGGCTCCCTTGGGGGGCTTCCAATGGTTTCCCCCGGGCGAGCAAATGGCCTTCTTTGAATCCTGGGTCGATGATGGAAACGCCAGCTGCGGGAAACTCATAAGAGCAATAGGCTCCTGAACTATGAGGCCCTCCCAGTAGGCCAACAAGGATCTTGCATGAATTTTTGGAAATATAGACAATTACACCACTTCTTTGAAATTCATGGTCGCAAAATTAGAGACCCCTCATCCCTTACACCGTTTGAACGTTTGTTCACGGGCGATACTCCCACTCCCCATATAGTGTCAGAACTGTACCGACTTCTTAACTCGGCTTTGCCACAAACTAAACCCGCCTATATCCGATGATGGGAATCTGACTTAGAGACAGAGTTTACTGAAACACAACTGACCCACATGTACCACCTGACTCACTCGTCCTCCATTGACTTGAGAACACAAGAAATGAACTTTAAGTTTTTGTCCCGTTGGTATAGGGTCCCGGCAGACATGGCCCAAATCTACCCCTCCACGTCACCGTTGTGTTGGCGAGGTTGCAAACTTAGAGGTACACTACTCCACATATGGTGGGACTGCCCCCTAGTCAAACCCTTTTGGGAAGACGTACGTGAACAAATTAAAGTAGTGACCGGGGTGGAGGTCCCACTGTCCCCAAAACACTTCCTTCTGCATGTCCCCTCGATCCCCCTCCAACACTACAGGAAAAGCGTGCTACCTTACCTGCTTAATGCGGCGAGGCGCCTTCTGCCGATACATTGGAAAAAATCCAGAATACCCACTCGAGAGGAGTGGATCGATGGGGTGAATGCAGTCAGGGAAGCAGAAGACTGGATAGCGTCCTGCCGTGACACTAGAGACCGGTTCAATAGCATATGGGCTCCCTGGTCGGAATACACTTCTGACCCTTCCTTAGTCCCGTCCAGCCTGGATATCGCTTTACTAGAATTATCAGATCCCTCCCTTAGGGCCCGCAGACTAGCAAGCGCTTAGGAGACACCTTTGCTTTCATACAATTGGTCATGCCAAAAGACAACAAGATCCCTAGAGAGACTGAACCCTGATGCGTTGGGCCCGGCGTGGAGTAACAAGCAGCTGTTTACAAGATCACAGGTACACCTGAACATTCATTGCATATTCTTCTCCTTTCTTCTCTACTCCCCCCTCCTCTCCATACCAAACTCTCCTCATATCCTTTCTCTTTCCCCACACCTTTATGTTTATTTGTTATGTTCGCAACTGCAATACCGACCAGAAGACTAAACAAACGGGTGGGAACAGAATTAGCTATGCAAAATATCAGGGTCTGTGGGGCTGCCCCTTAGTTTTATGGGGGCACTGGTTGCCCCACGCTTGGACCTTGATTACCTGCATATGGGTGCCTCGGCTATGCGGACGGGGGCTGGTTTGTTGGATGCCTTTTTACCCCCCTGCCCTGTCCGTGGGTCGAGACCCCTAGCATCCTGGTGTCCTGCGTGGTCGACTGCTAGGCCTACTAAAAAGGGTCCGGGGTCGCCCACAGGGGACCCGTGGTGCTACTTACGGTATAAATACTTGCTTGGATGCCCGACATAAGAAGCCCACTGAACAATAGTACCTCCCCCTGGTTGGGATTAGATCACGAGCCACCTGCTGTGCTCGTTAATTTGGCACTACTTGTTTATTTTTTGTCTGTTCACCGAACCCCCTCGAGATAATGATGATCAGACGACCCTGCGTGGTCGAAATTTTTCTCTGTTTTCAGTATAACTGTTGAACATGTCATGTCTGTGTTAAATGATAAATGGTTAATAAACTTGATTATACAAAAAAAAACTTTATCCTTCCCACAAAATGATGTATATATTCTAAGGGGAAAATGTTCTAAAACTGGAGCACTCAGAATCTTGTTCAGCTTGTTCAAATTAAGCTTTGACAATAGAACCTGGATTGGTTCATATGCAGATCTGCACCAGATTTTGCATGCTCCAGTTTTTGTAAATCTCTCCCTAAGAGACATTAATGGTAATAAACAGCATAAGCAATGTCTTTCAAAAAAGCGTAATAGAATATATTTCCTTCTCATTTGTTGACAACTTTATATGTATCTTCAGTGAGTGTAGCAGTCAAAGCGCTCATCCATAATTCAATATTGAGCCTGCCATCAACATAATGCTGAAAAATCCACATGGTGTTGCCAAATATACCACTTCACTTTTTAGCATTTATCCACACTCAGTAAACAAGCACTGTCAGTGACAGATATCTACAAATTATTGAGATGTGAGAAGAAAAAAAAAAAAAACTTCTAACATCCTTTCTATGTGATGTTAGAGGAGTATAGCCCTCATAGCGCATTAGAACTTGTATCTGCTGTGGATTGGTGTTAAGATCCTCACATTGGGCTAGATTCAGGTAGATGGGCGCTTCTTTACTTTAGAGTAACGTTTCTCATTTACGTTACTCCGCCGACACTTTCGGCGCAAGTACTGTAATTCACATAGCACTTGCTCCTAAACTTGCGCCGGAGTAACGAAAATGCGCTGGCGTAACCCGACGCAAGTGGAAGTGGGTGTGATCATATGTAAATGATGATCATCCACGGAACATGCGCAGTAAATGAGGCTTCACTCGGCCCCATGTGCGCATGCTCACAACTTCCGTCGGCACCACTTCACGGGAAACGCCAGCGCAATGTGTTCCGTTGCGCGTATAAAAGCGCCAGCGGAAGGGCCATTCCGGCGCAAAAGTACTTCCGTTTCCCCCCACCCCAGGGAATTTACTTTTGCTCTGTTATGGCTGCTCCCGCTACCCCCAAAGAGAGGAGGAACCTCAATTTTAATGCCCAGGAGGTCTCTGTGGTCATCTCGGCTATGGAGACTTACAATGATTTCCTGCATGGGAAGAAAAGTAGGAAGACCAGCAGGGAGAGGAAGCAGGCCATCCTGGACACCATTGCTGGCAGGGTGAATGTGTTGGGGTACTCCACCCGGACTGCTGGTGATATCCAGAAAAAGATCAATGACCTGCGGCGCAAGGTCCGTGCAAGGTGGCCACCATTCGGAGCCATGAGCGGGGCACAGGTGGTGGACCCCCATGTCCGGTCAGCCTGACCACAGAGGAGGAGGTGGTCGCCCGCTGCCTGGAGAGGGAGCAGTTGGAGGGGGTCCCTGGATATGATTCCGTGGAGGAAGGCTCCAGGACAGGTAAGTGTTTTTTAACCCCTATTTGGTGTGTTGCATGTGGGGGGGGAGGGTACATGTGCCAAGTGTGTGGGACCACCAACATGTGTCTGCTTTGTGTCATCCACAGATGACGGAGCTGGGACATCATCTGTCGGCGGCCAGTCCACCCCATCCCCCCAACGGCATCCAGTGCCCGTGCCCCTGGGTGGTCAAGACACCGAGGTGGAGGAGGAGAGTGCCCACACCTCACCTGCAGAGGTCGTTGAGGAGGAGCCTGTTGGGGCAGAGCAGGACATAATTTTATATTTGGACGAGTCGTCCTCTTCTGCAGGGCCCTCTCAGATCCCCTCCCCCATTATAGGAAGCCCCTCAAGGGCGACTCCATCCCCCCGGGGACAACCATCTACTGGCCCCAGGAAAGCCACCCGTAAGACCAGGGGGGTGTCTGATCTGGTCCAGGACCAGGTGGCGAGGGATTACGCCAGGCAGACCCAGCAAATGGGGGACATAGTTGGGCACCTGGACAGAGTGGCTGACAGCCTGTGCTCCGTGGCCCAGATATCTTCGGCAGTGCAGGATGTGAGCTGCAACTGCGCTGCAGTGGTGACCAGCCTGGGGGAGGTGCAGGGTGAGATAAGGGACCTCACTGCAGCCGTCCAGGCAAACACTGCTGCCATCCAGGGAAACAGTGCTGCCATCCGGGACCAGGGGAGGCAGAGTCGGCGGGCCCAGCATTACCAAGTCACCCGGCAGCTCAGGATGCAGGCCCAGCAGCTCAGGGTGCAGGCCCAGACCAATTCATACCTCGGTCGGATTGCCGTGGCCTTGGAGGGCATGCAGGCCACACCTGCCAGGAGTGGCCCACCCAGGGATCAGCCACCTCCAGATGCCCCCCCCACCCCCACTCACTCCATCCAGGCAGCTGAGGAGCCAGAGAGAGGCCACCAGAAGGAGCCCCCGGCATCCCAGATGATTTTTATTTTTTATTTTTTTTTGTATGCTCAGGATATGAGATTTATATTTTTTGATTATGCTCAGGATATGAGATTTTTAATTTTTGATTATACTCTCGATATGAGATTTATATTTTTTGATTATGCTCAGGATATGAGATTTTTAATTTTTGATACTGCACACGTTGCAGTGTGAATGGTGTGTGAATGTGAGGGGGTGGCACTCCTGCCAGTAAGGGGTGTCACCCTCGGCCGTGGTGGTGAAGTTAACCCCACGGCTGTATGAATGACGTGTGAAAGGTGTATGAATGGACAGCGACATCATTGGGGCCTTGACGCTGGCGTTGCTGCTCCCAAGTCCTACATGCTGGACTTGGGCTAATCCAATGTGATGTGGATGTGGTGTGTGTGATCTAGTGACATCAGTGGTGTGCATGCGTGCATTGTCCGTGTGATCAATGTTTTGGTTTAGTGTCCAAAGATGCCTACGGCGAGAACCCTCCTGACTGCTCTTCCATCAGCTGAATGGGTCTCCTCTGGCAGGGGGGGGCTGTCTGGTTGGGGGGTCAGGTCATCACGCATGTCAATCTGCAGGCCTTTTCTCATGGCAAAGTTGTGCAGAATGCAACATGCACCGATGATCTGACACACAAAGGTAGGGGAATACAATAGGGCCCCCCCAGACTTATCCAGGCAGCGGAAACGGGACTTCAGGAGCCCAAATGTTTGCTCCACCACTGCACGTGTTTTGATATGTGCTTCATTGTATTTTCTCTCTCCTCTGGTTTGGGGGTTCCAGAAAGGAGTCATGAGATGGGGTCCCAGTGCATATGCAGAGTCACCTGTAAGGGAAAAGACAGGAGGATGTTAGTCATGCATGTGCCACTTGTGAGGTGTGCATCATGGGAGGGGATAGTCATGCATGACTCCCATGTCACTCACCAATCAGACAGCTGTCCCCATACATGTTCTGCTCTAATTCTGCTGGGATGGGGCTCTGACGGTATATGAAGCTGTCATGGCTGGACCCGGGGTGTTTGGCACGGACGTGCCATATGAGGCGTTGGGCATCGGCTATCACCTGTACGTTGATGGAATGCCAATGCTTCCGATTGCGGTATATGTGCTCTGTGGCACTGGGGGGCTGAAGGGCCACATGTGTGCAATCAATGGCCCCCACTGTGCGTGGGAATCTGGCTATGCTGTAGAAATCTGTCATTGCCTTCAGCCGCAGCTCCTCAGTGGTGGGTCTGATGAAGTGGTGGGACATGCGTCTGAGGATTGCAGGGACAACCTGGTGCAGACATCTGCTCATTGAGGATTGTGACATAGCAGCCACCACTCCACTTGTACGCTGGAATGATCCACTGGCAAGGAAATTAAGTGTTGCCAGTACCTTCACCAGTGGCTGCACTGCTTGTGAGCGGTGTGTTGGGCTGGTGATGTCACCCTGCAGGGTTGTGGTTAGTTCAAGTATTGCATCTGGGCTGAATCTGAAGAGGCGATACACCTCCTCATCCCCCATGCCAAAGAGGCTCATGCGCGTGCGGTATATCCTCTCACGTGCCCGCCTCCTTCGTTCCGGGGGACCCAGTACTAGTGCTAGGACCGCGACTGCCCCTGGCATGTTGGCACACAGAGGTGTTGTCCTTGCACGTGTGGTTGTTCAGCTTGCTAGTTTCGTCGGTAACGCTGCTGCTGTAGCTGCTCTCCTGCTGACCTGAGGCCGTCTGGAGTAAAGATAAAGCAGCTATTTGTAGAAATAACTTTGCGCCTTACGGACGAGATACGCACGGCGCATGTAGCCAGCGTATGGTGCTAATCCGTTCGCGAATCGGGAAATCTCCCTCATTTGCATATTTGCAGGGGAAATCAATAGGCGCGACAGATGCGCCCAGCGAAATTATGCGCTGACGAGACTCTGGCGTCGGAAAGTTAAGCCGATCGGAAATGGCCCGTTTTCTGTCGCATCTAGTTTGGTGGGTACGGCCAAATAGAAATGACGGTGCATATTCACAGTTACGCGGCGCATATCGAAATACTCCAGCGCAACTCTACCTGAATCTAGCCCATTGTATTTCTATGATCCTGTCCTGTGCTAAGGTTGACGCTACAGTGTGTTCTAAGGCCTCGTACACACGATCGGACTTATCCGATGAAAACGGTCCGCGGACCATTTCCATCGGATATGTCCGATCGGGAGTTTGATCCGATGGCGTGTATACACCATCGGATCAAATTCCCCGCCGCCGGACGGCGTGGTGACGCGGCGGTGACGTTGACGCCGCCACGTCACCGTTACGTCACCGCACCAGGAAGTTAAACTCTTCCGCGCATGCGCCGAATCCATTCGGCGGCGGCGCGGCGGCGGTGGGGCACGACATGTCTGCTGGTAAGTGTACTAACCAGCAGACATGTCGGGCGGACAGATTTCACCGGATGGATTTCAAAGCATGCTTTGAAATCTGTCGGGTGGAGAAATCTGTCCGCTAGCCCATACACACGAGCGGAGATGTCTGCTGAAACGGTCCATCGGACCGTTTTCAGCGGACATATCCCCTCGTGTGTACGAGGCCTAAGAGCTTCGTGAGCAGAGAGATCACTGGTTCTCTGTCATGGATCTGCCATCTAAGGGTTAACTTAGTGCAGACAAATTTCAGTGTTGGTAACAGGGTGCCTTATTTGAACACTTCAGCAGATCTGTGTCTTTGCTGTCTGATCTGCAGCTCTCTGTGACCCCTGCTCCTGTTTACCTACTTCTGTGATTGATCTCCCGAACAAGACCTTTGGACTTCCCTTGCTTTCTGCCTGCATCTGACCTTGGCTCACCTCTGACCTTTAACTTACCTGCTTCTTTAGACTCCACTCTGCCTGTCAGCTGTTGACCCAGCCTGTGACCTGACCTGACCTGTTTGCCTGCTCCAGCATCTCCTGTCTGTGCTATACCCAGCCTGCTTACTTCTACTTGAATCCACACCCCACTGAGCTGTGTACTGACTGTCAGACCAGACTTCTTGGTGTGTCTGAGTGTGGATTTTGGGTGTTCCAGCCTCCGGTCTGTCTGCTGTTTGGATCCTCCTTCCAGCTAGTTGTCACCTCTACAGCATCTGGGACTTTGGAGCTGCCCGTCCAACAGCTGACCCGCCAGGCACTCATACCATTCTGCACTGTGCCACCTGTCTGCTCTACCAGGGGCTGCGAGTCAGATACGTAAGGGAGTTCTTCCTCTGCATTGCATTGGCCTCATCAGTCAGGTATGTGAGAACTTGACACACTCTGCTCTGCCCCTCCCATGCTAAATAGAGCACTGGGCTGTGGAGGAGGCGGGAGCTGGGGCAGGGGCAGGATCTTTGGCTGTACTTTTCCTTCTAAGGTAATGCACAAGGCTGGTGTGCTCTTTTTGTTGTCTCTTTGTAACATAGACATAGACACTGTAAAATATATTCAAACCTTGAGTTAGAATAGTAAATAATAGTATAAAACTATTTCTTCTTTTTACTGCTGGTTTAAACGTGTGTATTGAATTATATTTGATTTAAAAAAAAATGCAAGACTGGATGCTTTTTTTTTTTTACAATTAATGGTAGCCACCGTCATAATTACAAAACAATTCTGCAGGTTACTGATTAAATCTGCAGGTATGGAGAAACCTTTGGCCTTTCCCCCTACTTAGCATGTGCCCATGGAATCAAAGTGAATTTAACAATGCAAAGAAGATGAGGAAAAGATCAGAAGGTTACTAAGAAGCTAGTTTTTCTTTTCTGGGTCTTGGTCAGTAATAAAGAAACACCAGTTCACCAACTCTCATACCACGCATCACTATGCCAATCTTTCATTATTCTGTAAATGAGTGTATCAATTTTAAAAGAATATAGGGCTACAAATAAGTTTCAGACTGATGTCCACTATTATTATAACTCTAATTATATTAAAATATATTTATCTTTACTAAAGTTCCTATGTAAATAGCTAATTAACAATTTAATCATTCGAATATGGCGATATTAACCTTCAGTATGTATGAATTTAAGTCTAATGTATACGTTTAGCAGATTAATTAACCTTATATGAAATAATATGTTTGCTATGTTTTCTATTTCTAAATAAACTACTTTTACATTGTGTTGTCTGTTATACACATTTTCTTGCACAATTTATCCAATAACTGCATTTTTCTTCATCTCTGGGTAATTGTGTGTATATTGTCTCTGCTTTCATCATTTCACCACACACATGACAGGTTATGGGATGTCTGTGAAATGATATTAATACAACTCTATCCAAGATATAGTTTCTGTACTGATGATACAATAATAGGGGTAGGTATAAAGAGGTTCACAGTTCAAGACTTACAGTGGTGGAGGAAATCTAGCAGAGGTGAGTGTGAGCATTAAATGTAGAAACAAATCCCATACAATGCTAAAGATATCTATTGCTCTTATCTGTGACATTCTCAGAGATTGCCATAAACAGCAGATAGAAGCAGACTGTCTTTAAGCAAAACAAGAGCAAGAACAGTATGCATCTAACCAACTTCCATATGAGGACTGGAAGTAATCCTTTGCCTCGACCCATCGCTTGTCTTTGGCTAGTAAGGCCTAAGAGACTTTTACATTTTAAACTGGTTTCCTGGTGATATTGGTCTTCTACTGTACTCCAGTGGATTTACCCATTGGATTCGTACCAATGCTGGTGCTGCCAAATGGGTGTTGGTTCCCTGTCGCACTTTTGGTGGGAATGTCCCCAATCCATGCTTTTTATGGTCTGGTTCTCCGGATCGGTTCTCCTGTTATGGACTCGACAGTCCGTAACACACTGATGGTTATTCTGCTCTCAGTTCTCCCGGTTCCTACCAGTGTATAAAAAGAGACATTCTATCTCAATGTCTGACAGCCGCCAGGCTGGGTATCACTTGCTATTAGCATATGACCTGTGTTCTGGCTCTGATGGAGTGGGTAGAGGAGATGGACCACATTGAATGCATGGAATCACTTCTGGCACTCGGTACCCAGGAACATTGTCCTTGTACGTAGCTCTCCTGGAATGTTTACAGAGAATCTTCTGAGCTTTGGAACATGCTATTGTGTTGAAGGCAGAGTAGCCTCCCTCATCGAATCCCTTCTGTGCCTAAGGACAATTTCTTTTGTTGCCTATTTTTCTTCTTCACCTCTTCTTTTTTTCTGCTTTCTTTCCTCTCCCCACCCCCCTTTTTTTATTACTATTATTTTGTCCTTGGTGGGGCTTTGGTTAGTTTTGCACTACTCTATCTACCTTATATGCTTGCCATTTTGGGGATATATATATATATATATATATATATATATATGGTGGTTCCTACATTGTCTATAGACTGATCACATGGATCAAATTCTGACACTTAAAGGGATTGTAAAGGTAAAACATGTTTCTCACTTCCTGTTCCTCTGTCTGTAACTCCACACAGTAATGCAAGGCTTTCTCCCTGGTGTGGAGCATCATGCTCTCCCCCTCCCTTGAGGCTGGAGGGGGCGAGCAGGAGAGTCAGGACGCTCTGTACCTTGCAGATGGAAAAAGGAGCTGTGTGTTAGGAAGTGAGGATTTCTCAGAAGAAATAAGAACTGCACTAAGGTAAAGGAAGCTATTTAGGGGAAAAAAATTGTACCTTTACAACCCCTTTAAGTTTCTGTTCAAGCTCTTGTACACTGGCCCATTTATTTTTGTACCAACACTACTGCCCCCTTGGAAATGCCTCTTATTATTGTTTTTTACACAGTACACTTACTTTTTTGACTATTTTCTGTGCTATTGGTTTTTTTTTGCACTTGCCCCATCATGTCAGAGAATATGTCTGGTTATTTTATATTTTGATGTTAAAACGTCAAACTTTTCAGTAAAATAAATCATCTTCTATTATATCACACATTTAATGCTTCCCCATGCCCAAAGATAAAAATGTACTATACATCAGTTAGGTATATTATCCCTGATTTAAAATTTCTTGCTGCCGACCAATTTTACACTTACAGTCATGGCCAAAATTGTTGGCACCCCAGAAATTCAAGTATTTCTCACAGAAAAGTATTGCAGTAACACATGATTTGCTATACACATGTTTATTCCCTTTGTTTGTATTGAAACAAAACCCAAAAAGGGAGGAAAAAACGCAAATTTCACATAATGTCACACAAAACTCCAAAAATGGTCTGGTCAAAAATCTTGGCACCCTTAACTTAATATTTGGTTGCACACCCTTTGGAAAAAATAACTGAAATCAGTCGCGTCCTATAACCATCAATAAGCTTCTTACACCTCTCGTCTGGAATTTTGGACCACTCTTCCTTTGCAAACTGCTTCAGGTCTCTCTTATTGGAAGGGCGCCTTTTCCCAACAGCAATTTTTAGATCTCTCCACATGTGTTCAATGGGATTTAGATCTGGACTCATTGCTGGCCAACTCCAGCGCTTTGTTGCCCTTTATTTCTGGGTGCTTTTTGACGTATGTTTGGGGTCATTGTCCTGCTGGAAGACCAAAGATCTCAGATGCAAACCCAGCTTTCTGACACTGGGCTCTACAGTGCGACCCAAAATCCTTTGGTAATCCTCAGATTACATGATGCCTTGGACACATTCAAGGCACCCAGTGCCAGAGGCAGCAAAATAACCCCAAAACATCATTGCACCTCCACCAAATTTTACTGTAGGTACTGTGTTCTTTTCTTTATAGTCCTCATTCAGTTTTCGGTAAACAGTAGAATGTTGTGCTTTACCATTTTCCCTGAACGATTTTCGCTTATTCAAGTAAACTGCTGAAAAAAATTGGTATAAAGCACAACATCTTAAGAACTGTTTCCTAGGGCAAGTTATACCGCTATAAAAGTTCAACTTTTTTTCTGCTGGCCAGCTCATTTGGGCTCAGCCATTATAGCGGAGCACACAGATTACTGTCTCTCTAAGGACTGATGTATTTTTTTTTAACTAAAATACATCCAAGACTGGAGTGCTTCCGCTATGTGTACGCCTAGATAATTGGAAGAAAAAAAAACAATATATGTTAAATATGTACTGCCAGCGTATGCTGTGACTGTCCTTGAAAATTGTACTGTTCTTTATCACCAAGTACAACTTTAAGCTATCCTCTAAAGGTTATTTAAAGGTTTAGAGTATCTTCAATGTTGCCTTTGAAACTGCCTAGAAATAACCTCTCCCAGCTGTACGCTATTTAAAAAAGAAAAAAAATGCATTGGCCCCTACAACCAGCTTGGCTGGCAGGCAGGATGGCTGACTTATCCTCCTGCCAGATTTGCGTAGGAGACACAGAAGCAACCCGCTGCACCAGAACCTACCATTACTCCTCCTCACCTGTCACACATTTTATACCTTTATCAAAATGAGTACATATGGTGAAAAAATTAAATAGCCAAAATTTAACAAGATTCACCCCTCATAGACTTCATTGGGATTTACCTCTAGGTTTAGCATGGCCAAATTTTACCAAATCCATGGCAAACTAAACCTAGGCAGAGTCGCACATTAGTAGCTATGACTATGGGGTCCATTAGTTGATCCATTAATTTGATAATCAGAAATTAACTGTTCTACTAGGAATATACTTAGAACCCATGTGAGTATAGTTAGTACCTGTTCACATTTTAATTGATATTAACTAAGGCCCAACTTCAGGCTGAATACAAAAACCTTTTGCACAGAGGCAGTGTTAAATACTCATTTAATTTGAAGGAGATGGAAAGGCTGTATTTCTTACTTTATCCCTGCTCAGGCCAGCTCTGCATTTCTCCCTCTGAAGTTTAAGGCTTTGTTTGGTCTTTCAGTGTCATAATTTGAAGTTTTGTAATTTGCAATGCAAGTGGTAGTTTTTTTCTTGGGCCCAGAGTTGGGCTTTTCTTAATTTCTTTATCCAGAAGGAAGATGCTCTAGTGTAGGGACACAGGTAATGTTACAATATAACACACAACAAGGTAACATTTCTTATAGCATGCACTCTTTGTACAATTGTAGTGCATGATTAAGTTACAGGTTCTCTTTCGCAATATATTAAATATAGAAAAACATTCCACATGATGTTACTATAATAACTTGTGTATACCAGTTTATTAGTTCATAATATTTATTTTTCTATTTTAAAGGTAGAAGGGTTTCCTGTAATGATTTATTACAAAAAAAAACTCCAGAGTGATATTGGAATCATATGGGTCAATACCAGTTTTACAGGATCTTCAAATGGCGTGGATGATTTTTTTTATGTTTCACATGAAGGGCAATAGAAAACAGATGAGGTAATAACATTTGCTCATTTAGCCTCTCAATAAAGCATTCTTCAAAGCTTTAACATAAGAAGTGATTACATTTTGGCTCAGTGTTCTATCTGAATACTATGGTTATTGACTCCTGATCAAATTGGCAGGCTGTAGTGGGACTACGTAACGCTTAGCACAAGTGCTTAAGTCCTACAGATGCAGTATACATCACAGGTGACATCTGTTCTTCCAAAATTGCTGTGCTGCAGGCCCTGAACACATATATACTTTGCAACCATGCAGAAATCTATTAAATCAGAGAAGTGGAGAGAGCAAGAGAGGCAGAGAAAAACAATATAGCAACAAAAAACTAACATGTGAAACTAGAGACAGAACTGGCTACTTAAAAAAATAGATACAGTGATTATTGCCGTCTTTGCTTAGGGCTGTACCAACTGTTTATAATTTACTGTTTTGCAAGCTGGGTGTTCTCATTTCACTCATGGTTCAGGAGTCAAAAACATATGCTACCTTTTGTAATGAACACTTCCGAAATGTAAAAATATCCACATTCTTGTGACAGAAAGTGTTTACGCAAGAGCAAAATGCCCCAATATCGATATAAATCAGAAAGCCTTCAGACTTTATATTTCCATATGCTCAGTTGATGGAATGAAATAAGGGAACCATTGCAAAAATGTAACTTAATTAAAAACAAAAATTAAAAAAAAAGAATCTTTTGTGCTGACAAGAAATTACATGTTTGAAGTTTACTGTCATTTTCTGTAATGATTCCAGAAATCCTTAGGCTAAGATTAAGGGCCTTGCTTACTAAGCAGTGCTGAAATGGTTGTAAAAGAGATTCAGATATCTGATAACAGAGGGGAAAGTTACAACTTTTCCCTATTTTCTTTAACAAGAATAAAAGGAAACCAATACTGATAAAGATAGGGAGGCTGTCTGCTAATTTCACTCTGTAAATACAAATAGCTTTCCTGATCCTGACATTCATAATCTGTGTTTATTTCTCCTTGGATCACTGACCTGGAGCAACAATGCAGCAAGTGAAATGGGAACTTGTGATTTGCATGCTTGTTTTTGATTGGTGATTCAGAAAGCATTGAAAACATAAGATCAGTATAGCATCCATGCATCTAACATTTTCAGAAAAAAACCTCTCTGTGGAGTGGCTCAGTAAATAAACTGGAGCTATGTTTACTTCATAATCACCAATCCTTTGCAAAACAAATTCCTATTTTTTTTTAAATCTCAGATCCTCGTAGTAGGTAAAGGAAACAAAGTGCCTGTAGAAAAAGTGATGTAATATGATTTACTTATTTATACAACAAATAACATTTTTAGCAGAGAAAATAATTTCTAATACACAGTGATCATGGAAACAACAGATGGATGTCCAAGAAATGGGCCACAAACTTGGCCTAACATCCATGCACCTTCCTATCCGCTGTATTGTTTACTATCCTTAAATTGATGTCAGCAAGTGTGTTCCCAAACACTTACACTAACCCTTATTGCAAACAGACCTTGGAATTTAGAGTTTGAGTAGGACAAAATATGATGTCATTAGTACAAATAGTCACAAAATTTGTCACAAAATATGATGTCATTACCGTATCTTTGGAGTAACCAGGATGTTAACACTCAGATTTTTGTTGACTTAAAGGGTCACTAAAGGAATTTTTTTTATCTAAATAGCTTCCTTTACCTTACTGCAATCCTGTTTTCATGTCCTGTTTTCATGTTGTAGTTCGTTGTTGCTCTAATCCTTCTCTGTTCTGGACACTTCCTGGTTGTTTGTTTCCTGATGAAAAAAACCCTCAGAACCAATCACTTTCGTTTTACAAACCATCACTGCCCTCTATTGGCTCTATTGGCTCTGTGTCTCTGTACATCACATAAGCATGAAAAAGCATGCAAAAACGAAACAAACTGCAGGTACATTATATGATTGATTTTTATCTATTTTTTATCATTTTTAAAAGGAATCAGTTAATTATTATTTCTCTATAACCTGTTGTTAGATGTAACAGAATGAACCCTGACACCTGTAAACAGTCATTTCAGAAAAAACTATGTTTTCCTTTACAACTCCTTTAACTGAATTAGTTTTAAATTTATTATAACTTTGTATATTCAACAAGCATTTTTCTAAAGCCCAACTATAGGCAAAAATGAAATTGCCTTACTCCTCAGTCTTGATTCCAAATACCTCTTCCTAACCAATCTTGTAGTTTATCTTATCAACATTACAGTTTTCTCCGAACAAAGCTAATTTCTTGCCCGGGGGACCAAACATTTTCACTGCCTATTATCTTCCTGAGCACTAGTCCCCACACCAGGCCTGTGAGTTTTCAAGCCCATGGAGCCTATGAGAGAAGAATAGGACTCTGAAAGTGTCACCTGCATCAACAGAAGATGTCCATATCATGCAGGCAGTGTTGTGTTCAACTGAGGAAGGACCCCAAGGAAGTAAACAGAAGAAGAGAGAAGAATTGTCATGTGACCATGGCTTAATGTACATAAATTGGCATTTGGATATTTTTTTCACACTGGTGCTTAGTTACAGGTAGTGGGAGGGGTATTGATAAAATCTTGGAATTGGGCTTCTAAAAATTACATTATTTTAATAAAAGTTGTAAAAATAATATTAAAAGTAATATTGACAATAATAATAAGAATATTTTAACTTAATGTATTTAAAGGCAAGGGCATAGTTACTTCTGTCCTTTTTATTTTTGCTGTTTGCAGGGCCGCTGTTAGAAATCATGGGGCCCCGTACAGCCTACATGATGGGGCCCCCTTTAATCCTGCCCTTAACCCCCACCCATTCCACTCCCCTGCCCTTACCTCTGCAGATTTGTCACTGTTTACATATGCACACACGTTTATTATGGCTTATCAGTACAGGGGGACAGCGGCGGTTTAAAAAAAATGTAAAATTTAATTTTATTAACAATAATTTTTTACACTGTGTCTTTAATTTTTTTGTATCTCTTTTATTGCAGTGACAGTGACATGTCCCCTTTATGGAGAGATCTCAGGTCTACTAGACCCCATATCTATCCTCTGGCCTCCAAAGCATCTGATCAAATGTAGATCGGTTTGATCACATGCTTGTTTAATCCGGTAATTTCTTCTGGTTTCTGACGTCACACAGTGGGAGGAACGACATCAGTGCCACTCACTGTGTCCCAGGAACTGGATGCCGCTCACATCATTAACATGGCCCCTAATTGCATGGGGAGAGCCGAGTAAAGGCAGTGGCAGGATGGTGGTGGAAGCCCCTTCCACTGACTGCCTGTAAAAGGAATGCAGGGGCTTCTTAGCCACTAAGATTACTTTTACTTTGTGCAGAATCGCTGGGGCTAAAAAATGGTATCTTAATCATTGCTGTAGCGATGATCAAGATATCACCCTTACAATCCAGCATTGTACCAGTATGTTGCTGGACAGGAAGTGGTTAAAGGGAAGTGTTTGGGGGGCACATGTTTACAGCACCCCAAATACAAGTGTAAAGCAGCATCTCACTTCATCTTCACCAGCATTATGAACAGGCAGCACAGTCAGCATGTGTTCTGTCATGGATCTGTCAAATGGCTTTGGGTTCTGACTTTGGCTGTACTGTGTGTTACAAACTAAAACCCAGTACAGCCATAACAAAGTAAGCACCCAACAGCAATATGACACACTGTGACAGATCCATTACAGAGAACATGCTGACTGTGCTCCCTGCATGAGTATCATATTGCTGATAATCATAAGTTGCCATGCTGTGTGTAAACGATATACAGTGAGGAGTAGAGTTGAGCAGACACCTGGATGTTCGGGTTCGGGTCCGAACCTGAACTTTAAAAAAAAAGTTTGGGTTTGGGAACCCGAACCCGAACTCTGAACCCCCATTGAAGTCAATGGGACACAGACTTTTAGTGGATATTAAGGGGAACCCTGCTGTCAATTAAAAAAAAAATTAAAAAAAAAATTACGTGGGGTTCCCCCCAAATATCCATAACCAGACCCTTCAGGTCTGGTGTGGATTTTAAGGGGAACTCCACCCCAAAGCACCCTCCCAATGTTGAGGGCATGTGGCCTGGTGCGGTTCAGGAGAGGGGGGGCACACTCTGTCCCCCCCTTTTTTCTGCGGCCGGCCAGGTCAACGTGCTCGGATAAGGGGTCTGGTGTGGATTTTAGGGGGAACTCCACGCCATTTTAAATTTGGGGTGGAGTTCCCCTTATACATCCATACCAGACCTAAAGGGTCTGGTTATTAAATTTGGGGGGACCTCCGCGCATTTTTTTTTTCCCGAACTCCGAACCCGGACCCGAACTTTCACCAATTATTCGGGTTCAGGTCCGGCTTCGGGAAAAACCCAAAGTCTGTACCAAACCCAAACTTTACAGTTCCGGTTCGCTCAACGCTAGTGAGGAGTCTATCCTCTGTGCTCCACTCACTGTGTGTACTGCAGCCACGGTGTCCAGGTTCTTGCTCCCTTGCCAGCCACAGAGCCGCCTCTTCCTCTCATCAGTCTCGGCAGTCGGCACATGAGGACGGGAGGTGGAGCGGAGGCATCGTAGTGTTACTCCGCCAGGGAAGGCAGTGAATATCAGCATCTGGGACTAATTAAAAAGCAGAGCAATGTGCGGTGCCGTCATATGTACATCCGCCCGAAAAACAAAAAAATAGTCCAACCACTGCGCTCACCTCCTGGGCCCCTCTGATGACCTGATGGGGCCCAGGAAAATGTAATTACACCCCCTTTTCTTAAGCAAGTAGTAGCAGGGGACGGGGTGAAGTTTAGAAAGCTTTTTTTTTTTAATAGCCAGAAATTAACTGTCAAGCTGCCCGGGCCCCACTGTGGAGCTGCTGGGGGCCGGGCCCAGTACAACAGGGCTGCCTGTACTGCCCTATCAGCGGCCCTGGCTGTTTGTGTCTTAATGGGGAGATTTCCCTTGGCCTCCAACACCCTCTGCTCCTTACTGTTAAATAGCAGAATTAGATGGACTGCTACATTTCAATGCTTTCAAGTGCTTTGTATGCATACAAATAAAAAAAATCACTTTTAGGTTTTGGACTAGTCGTTCCTGTCTCAAAGAACAGAAATTCCATAGTCATAAATAGGTTAATTTTTATCTAGTTTAATGGAAATGATTATGGTGCATTATCCATTTAGGTTTTAGGTCCACTTCAATGTGAACATATTATATATTTCTTGAAACACTGCAGAATATGTTGGTTACCATAGGCAAAACTAGTACATATACAGCAACAACATACATACAAGTACTTTCATGGAAACCACTATAGCTAATTTGAAAATCATATTCAAATGTAGTTAAAGCATACATAAATGTTAGAGACTGATCATAATACCAAAACCTGTTATAAATCAGTGTAAACCATTGTTCCCATCTGTAAATACATTTTTTATTAAAAAAATAAAACATACTTTATTTGATACAGAAAAAAAGTACCATGCACTTTCAACTCTATTAAACACAGAATTGTATTTTCTTTTGCCTTTTCAAGTAACTGTAACGTGTACAGAAAATATTATTATTTTGAATAAAATTTGCCAGATTACTAAAGATAGGAAATCTATGAATTTTTGATGCTGCACTTAGCTGATCAATCAGTTATTTCTAAAGCACAGAAACTGTATTTGGAGAAATGATGAAAAACCATGTTAAAATACAGAGAATATCATAACACAAAGGGGGTTATTTACGAAAGGCATATCTACTGTGCACTACAAGTGCAAACTACAAGTGCAAAGTGCACTTGAAATTGCACTGAAAGTGCACATGGAAGTGCAGTCGCTGTAGATCTGAGGGGGGCATGCAAGGAAAATAAAAAACAGCATTTTAGCTTGCACATGGATGATAAAACCAGCAGAGCTTTTTCTCATTTCAGATCTACCCCTCAGATTTACAGCGACTGCGCTTCCAAGTGGACTTTTGTAACAGCTCTAGGGAACGGGAGTGAACCACAACTGCGGTAGCAAGGATTTCAATGCTCTTCTCTATGTGAGAATTCAGTATTAGACCCCAGGCGTCACTCCACACACACACAGGAGTTTGGGGGTTCTCTACATCATCTCTCTCTCACATAAAGATAGGCGTTGAGCTACTGAGCTTGGACGTATTACAACATGCGACCATAGCTTAGCGTTTAAAATTATAGTATGCACTAAAAGATTCCAATGCACAACTGTATGCAAGTGATTATCAGCATTACATAGCGTTGTGCATTAGGCCACTAAAGGAGAAGGAATGAAATACATCAACCCTTAGCATAGAAAAGTTTAAGAGAACATGTTTACTCAACTTAGGGCATAGGCCCATAGACAAGTAGCACTTATGTCAAGCACGTAGTAAATAGGTGTTGTAAAGACAACTAATAGTTGCATAAGGCCTCATACACACGATAGGGTAAACAGAGGATAACGGTCTGATGGACCGTTTTCATCCGTCAAAACTGATCGTGTGTGGGCCCCATAGGTTATTTAACCATCGGTTGAAAAAATGCCAACTTGCTTTAAATCTAACCGATGAATTCCTAACCAATAGGTCAAAACCGATTGTTAATAGGCACGACAATTGGTTAAAAATCCATGCATGCTCAGAATCAAGTGGATGCATGCTTGAAAGCATTGTACTTCATTTTTATCAGCATGTCGTTGTGTTTGACGCGCTCTGACCCGATCATTTTTTTAAGCGATGGTGTGTAGGCACGATGGACCATCGGTCCGCTTCATCGGTTAACCGATGAAAACGGTCCATCAGACCATTCTCATCGGATGGACTGATCGTGTGTACGCGGCTTAAGAGTGGCAATTATAGCTCAGGTAATAATAATTGCATATGAGAGACAAATATAGCTCAGGTACTTTGAGAGTACACGTAGTAATATAGGAGTTGTAGAGACAACTAATAGTTGCATACAAGAGGCAAATATAGCTCAGGTAATAATAGTTGCATATGAGAGGCAATTATAGCTGAGGTAATTTGAGAGTAAATGTCCCTTTAAGATATTCCTTAGCAAAAAGCCATATGCACAACAGTCTATCCCAAGTAGTATGTTAATAGCCACAGGCCATAATAAATAACAAATGTTTTAGGTGGAAAGTATGCAGCAGATCTTCCTGTAGAACTACATGTGACACAATTGCTACTTATCCATTTGCAGGGCTTGAGTGTTTAGCAGCAATGGACTCCGAAGTGTAGGGCATCAGCAAGGAAGAAGTCCTAGGTTGTCCGCAGCAATGGCAGGCTGGACGCAGTGAAGGTCTGTTGCTAGCTGGTCATAATGTTGCCTGTATTGTAGCTTGGCCGGAACGGCTGACAATAATAGAACAAAGTTTAAATTGAAGGTAAATGCCTTTATAGGCAGGTAACAGGTGTAGTGAATCAGCACTGATTCAAGAAAAGCGCAGATTCCGTGTTCCAGGCTGGAATGCAGGCGGCACCGGGCGATGACAACATCGTGCGGACATTGTATGCGTTTCAGCGTGGAGCGCATTACGGTGCTGAAATCGCCTGTTACAACTTTCAGTGCAATTTCAAGTACAATTTGCACTTGTAGTTTGCACTTGTAGTGCAAAGTGTATTTACCTTTTGAAAATAACCCCCAAAGTGTATCTATTTATACTAGACCAAGTTTGGCATGGCTATAGGAAAAGGTTCAACATCTAAAGTATTTTGTTTTTAGAAAAATGTGTCACACCCCCACATTACAGATACCAGCTCAGCAAATCAGGTTCACAAGATGGCACCCCCATATTTTGGAGTGCCATCAAGGATGTTGATAACCTCCCTTGTGGTAAAATTAACACTGCTCTTTTCTCCACCACAATACGGTAAGTAAGTTTCTATAGCTGCCATTGGTGGACAGGAATAGGAGAATTTTGACCCTTGTATTCATTCATCCTAAAAAAAAGTTAAAGAAACACCAACATTAAGATGTTTATTTATCAGAGATCAATTATATAGTGCTTTAGAGACACTGATAGTCTATTTCTCATGATTTAATCCATCAATACAAATCATTATAGTTAAATATTTGCCCTATGCTTCCCCACTTGCTGAACTATAATGTTTTCTGTTGTGGGCCCAGCACCAAACTAAGAATGAAAGTCAAATATGTGTACATGACTGAACTTTTCTAGTTCAGTGGGACAGATTATACACTAAAACTTGCTTTCCTAGGCCTATGCATGCAATGATAAGGTCATTAGGACAAAATAAAATGAAGTATCTTTTTTAAGTAAGGTCAAGCAGTTAATGCAGGGTGTAGTATTCTACATTTAATTCTCCTATTTTAATAAAGGGGGCCTACATGAGACACAATAGCCCACAGGAGTTTCCACCAGTCAAGAAGATTCAGACACAACCACTCTTTAGACATCTGTGTATCATATGGCTTTATAGGCTTGACCAGTTAATAAGGAAACTGTCATTTTGGAATGAATTTTTGTGAAATGCAATAGAACACAGAATAGGACAGCTGTCATTTTTAAGCTGAATTCAATGTACTTTTTATATTTAAAAAACATTTAAACCAGTTTGATACTGAATTAAAAAAACATATTTTACATATATCTACTTTAGATACTCGCTAAGAAGCTGAGTCCAGGCATGTGGGCGGATCACAACTCCACTGTCGCGATCTTGCCTGAGCCTGGTCCAGTTCTGTGACATGAGCATATAGCGTAGCTTGGCCTGATGTCTGCTGAAAATGGGTCACAGGAGCGCAAAACGAACTGCACTCTTCGGATCCATAGAAGGAGTACAGCCAAGAGAGCATATGCTTTAATCATTGCACAATAGTGTACATACAGAAAGGAGGAGAGAGAGCATAGTAAAAGAAGGTTCTTACAGGAGAAGAGAGCGATGTCTTTATTTCTGTGCTACTTTTCAATTATTAACCAGTCATAGGCCAAAGAGTAAGGCAGTGGCTGCTGTTAGCATAAATTAGTAAGCCTGTTTTCTCCAGTAAATTGGTCTTCATTTCCAAAAATAAAGCATTGATTTGACAAAGGAGGGTTTGGCATTGAAAAAAAATGCTCCCCCACACTCCCTATCTGTAATCTAACTAACATACTAAATTTAAATCTAACTCCCCCATTTGACCATAACCTAATTTAATACATTGATGTCAAGATGCTGAAATAAAACCCTTAACTGTATTCTAATACCTAAACCTTAAAGTGTATGATTTTGTTATTGTTCAGTCGTTTAGCCATTTCTTACTCTTCATGACCCCTATGACCATAGTGCGCCAGGCTTTTCTGTCCTCCACTGCCTCCCGGAGCTTGCTTAACTTCATGTTCATTGTTTTGATGATGCTACCTATCCATCTTGTTTTCTGTCATCCTCTTCTCCTTTTTAATTCCAAGTTTCCCAGCATCAGGGTCTTTTCCAATGAGTCCTCTCTTCACATTAGGTGGCCAAAGTATTTGAGTTTCAGCTTCAGGATTTGTCCTTCCAGTGAATATCCAGGGTTGATTTCCTTCAGGATTGACGGGTTTCATCTTCTTGCCATCCAAGGGATTTCCCAGAGTCTTCTCCAACATCATAGTTCAAAAGCAGCAATTCTTTGGCATTCAGCTTTCTTTATGATCCAACTTTCACAGACATAGTTTACTACTGGAAATACCATAGCTTTGACTATATGGCACTTTGTCGGTAGGGTGATGTCTCTGCTTTTTACAATGTTGTGTAGGTTTGCCATTTATCTCCTCCCAAGAAGCAAGTGTCTCTTAATTTCATGGTTACAGTCACCGTCTGCTGTGATCTTTGAGCCTAGAAAGATAAAATCTGTCACAATTTTCATTTCTTCTCTTTCTATAAAGTGTCCCTAACAATAAGTATTTCTCTATTTGCGCATGTCGGCCTGTTAACTATACCAAATAAGGTGTTGTTATAGCTGTTATAGGGTGTTCTGTGCACTTTGCAGTGTTATACCAACCACTGTTTTCAGCCCTGACAAATTCACCTCTGTGGATTACAGAACATCTCCCACCATAGTATGGAGATAGGGAGAGGGCTAGTGTTCCATAGTCCTGACACACTTCCTGTCCTAAGATGTCAATGCTGCGCCATAGTGTCAGGAACCGTGAATCATACAGAGACAGAAAATGCAGTAAAAATCACACCATTAAATATAGTGGTAAAAATGGTAAAAGAGTAAACATAGTCAAAACATAGCCAGGGTACGGTAATCAAAGCGGGTAGTCAGTGCAAGCCAGTAAATCAGGAAGCCAGATATCAGCGTACTCAGAGAGAGCAAACAGGATCAGGAACCATAAGGGACGACAGCCAAGCATGTTTTTAACAGGAACACGGCAGAGAGTCTTCAGATATGTTGACCAAGGTGAAGGCATGGGAGAACTGAACAGGCAGTTTAAATAGCCAGAAGGGGTGGGCTGACGAGCAGGAAATGATCACCAGGTGAGGCACTGTGGAACAATGAGTTCTGGCAATTAACAGACAGCTGAGCACTGAGAAGGGAGGGCTGAGCCCAGTAATGACATATAGCTACAATACAGAAATGGAATGTTGTTGTTTTTGGGGGTTTAGATATACTTTAACCTAATTTTAACTTTAAACTTTAACATAACACTTACAATAAACCTGACAGCACAGATAGGCAGATGACCTGAATATTTTTGGCTGCAGTTAGAGCAAGGCAACCTCGTCACCTTCCTGTCTTCAGCCTGTGATTGGACAAGGAAGGAGCAACAGCAGACAGATGAGTTATACATTTTCCCTCCTGTCACCAGGTCCATATTTGTCACTTTTGATTAAGCACATCCTATAGCAAAAATAAAAAATAAAGAGTCCCTCCAAAATCCATACATGACACTTTGACATGACAAGAAAAAAAGAAAAAAAAAAAGAAAAAGGGGAGTCCTTAAAAGTCCATGCCAGACCATAATCCAAGAATGTACCCCACTCCTAACCCATACAAGGCCACATGCCCTCAGCATTAGTGTTAACCTTCCTGAGGGGAACTCTCTGGCACTGCACTCATGTCATCATGTTGGGCCATTTTCCCACAAAACTGGTCAGTGGGTGTGTGGGTCTCTCGGCAAGGGCTTATCAGAATCTTGGAGCCCCCTTCCAACATCGAGTACATAGTAACTCTACTCATTCATAAAAAAAACACCCAAATGTTTGATGTCTTTTGTAAAAAAATAAAAGAAATCCATCACCATTTACGACACCCGTGACTTGCCGACTCGCCAAAAAAAAAAGAATGGCAAGGCTCTCATGACTAATCCCAATTATATCACTAGCGGAATGGCAGCTCTCTGATTTGTCATCAGCTAAATGATGGAAGGACAAGGGATAGTGGTGACATCATTGCCCAAAAATGCCAGTGGCTATATATAGGCAGTTTTGTCACCCCATTTCTACATAGTGGAGATTCCTGATCATGTCATTGGTTCCTAGGAAGGTGCAAGAGAAGCAGTGCAGCAGCAAGCTGTTATACATAGAAGAGGTTGAAATACGGCATTGTATATATATATATATGATGCTCAGCCCCCCTGAACAGGAGGCCAAAAGGGAAAAATATTGTCTCATCCTGTATTCCTAAGCTGCATGCCTGGATAAAGGTCTTTTATGAAATGTAAGGAGGTACCTCAACTATTTCATTCTTTACACAAGTACAATACCATTTTTTTTTACACCCGGCTGGCTTGTGTTTGTAAATGACCATCATGACCATGTTTGGTGAATGATGTCACCAAGATCCCCAGGCCATCTTGTTAGTAAGCAAAATCTGGCCATTGATCTGTCATTTAGTGGTGGTATTGCTACCACTACTATTAGAAAGATCCCCTTATTTGCTTACAAACAGATGCCAGATTGGTACCTGTCGTTTACTGGAGGCAGTGGTAGTGCTACTGCTGCCAAATAATAGATCCCTGGCTACTCTTTAGATGTGGAAAGAATAGACTTTAAATGCAAGCACTCCGGCATTAAACACTACTTGTACCCAAATAACATTGCCAAAGTCAGCAGTTTTGCTTAGATATTTTTCATACTGGTATTGGAAAGGCACAACCGGAACATTATCCAAATAATAGCTCTAGACACCATGTAACTGAATTATTTCAGCAGTTGTTATGGAACATCAAAATATGAAGCACGCAGACTATCACACATAATAAAGATTTGACAGGATACAGTAATGACTTTTATTCTCTTTTCATTGCAAGGTCATTCTAAGTTACAGTATATTACTTTATATCATCCTCTTTTATTCAACATCACAGAGCTAAACTTGTCATTTCCCATGTAAATGGATCAAGGATGCAACAGCCTTTTTGAACCAGCTGCAGATCTGTGTTTATCTATTTTAATGGCTAGAGGTAAACAACTTGATAAGCAAATTGCCTGCAGTACATTTTGTCATGATTTGCTGTCCAATTTAATTGATATGAATAATTATATTGAGGTGCGTTAATGTTTTAAAAGCCTTGTTACTAGTATAGTTTGTAATGATACATGATATTTGTTGATTAGCAAAAGAAGGACCAACTTCTTGCTTTGTAGTATTGCACAGTGATTGTGCCATATTGCCCCTATTCACAATGCAAGGGTATACATTGGTAAATATTCTCCTTATATCTTATCTTAACTGGTGTTAAAGTGTATTTCCAATCTTTTTCTTTTCTTGGCTTTGGATAGAGTGGGGAAATGGGTCAACCCCTGTCAGGTTTTTATTGTTAACTCAGTGTTTAGAGTTGTGTTAGAGAGGTTTACCCTTACTTCTTGTCCTGCTGATGTTTTACAAGACCAAAAGCAAGAGTAAGCCCACGTTCACACTGAGGGCCGTTTTGAAATTGTACGAATTCCGCTGAACTTGCATAATTTCAAGTTGCCATTTCAGTCAGACTTTGAGGGCGATTTGACAGACATCTGTGCAGGTTCATGCACAGATGTCTATTCAAATCGCCCCCAAAGCCACCAAAAGTAGTGCAGGAACCACTTTTAGGAATCGGTACAGCACCGCAAAGTCAGCGCCGCACCGAATCAGACGGGGCCGTTGCTGTCAATAGAGGGTGATTTGACATGTCAAAATGGCCCAATGTAAATGTGGGCTAACGCCCCAACAGCAACACAGGCAAAATTAAAGTTCCTTTAGTAGGATAGAACCCTGTCAGATAATTTATTTTTTATTTCTGTATGTGTGCCTTTTACAGATTTTCTCTCGTTTCCTGTCTAGTGACACCACAGTCAGCAGGACAGAAAGGGAGGATAAATCTCTCTAAAGGAACTGTGGGTAGAAGTAAAAACCTCACAGTAGTTTGAATCGTTCCCCATGATATCCAAAACTAGAAAAATGATTTTACTTAAGATGTATTTTTAGCAGAAAGATGCTAGTGATTAATATTCAAATCTCCTTTAATAAAACATTAATAAACTAAAAAAAAAATATAGAAAAACACGCATGTAAAATGTACATGCTCATACAATGTTATTTTAAAGATCAATTTAAGATGCTGATTTACAGCACAGAGCACTGGAGTGGGAGGGCATTATCATTAAAAAAGAAAGGCATTTTAAGGCATTTCCAAGCAAACATAAGATTACCAGGTAATCAATAGTATATTGACAATTAAACAGTTCATAAACACTTCCAATTTTTATTTTTCAGAGCTATACCTCTACATTCAAGCGTCAGCTGGCAAACTACTGACAGTAATCCATTGTATATCTTCTTGTCATCTGTCACCTTCTGAGAGTCATATACCTATTCCATTTAGGAAAGGTCAACCTTAGGATAAAAACATCAACAGTATTTAAACATTTAAAGTATCTAGGCTGCAACTGACAGTTCTGCGTTTAATATAGTTGCTTAATGCATAGCATATATCAAACTGATATGTTCACTGTCAAGCCTTGCAATATCAAAGTAGTATCACAAAGGTGCAGTTATACTTTACTTAAAATTAATAACAATAAAGTAAAACTCCAGGCAAACATCTATATAAACAGTTGGGATGCAAACATTAGAGCGGTTTTACCTGCCATAAATTTTTATAGGGACCAGTCTCAAAAAAAAAAATTCTTAATTTTAGAACTTCTTCTATTCCCATACAAGCCTGTGACAAGGAAAAAGAAGCAGATCAAATGTAAATGTGTCAATAAATTTAAAACATCTTATAAGCCCAAAAAACCCATGAACACATGCACACATCTGCCAAATTAAATAATCAGTGAGATTAAACCAATATTGTCTCTTTCACTTTGCTGTTTTCACTTTCATCTTTCAACCTCCAAGTCTGTTAAAGCGGAACTTCCCCCAAAAGGGGAATGTCTTTTTTTTTTTAGAAGGGATGTGTACTTGATTTTCACAGGTACCTCCTCCCACTTCTGGGCAGATCAATGCAGCGATCCAAATGAAAGTTCGCCCCCCCCCCCCCCCCTGTATCCGCTTGGGACATTTCACAGGTCCCAGGAGACTGCAGGACCATTCACAAGGTGCAGCGTAACATACACATGTGCAGTAGGTAGAAAGCTGTGAAGCTGCAAGGAGTCACAACTGGATTCCCACAGTTAAGATGCGGGCACCTGGATCTGAAGAACGACAAAGAGCTGGGGCAGGTTAGGACATCCTGGGACAGGTAAGTGTGTTTTTTTGTATTTGTAGCTGCTGACTTTTAACATTTTTGTTTAAAGGGTGACGAACCTTTTTAATTTGTCAGCAATACAGAAGATACAGAGATATGCAGTGTGTCCAGCAGTGGATTTATCTTCCTGGCTATGCAGAGTGGCTGACATGTGTAAATTATAATGTCATGACAGAATTACAAATTCTTTTGCAGGTAAAACAGTTGGTATACTCAAAATAGAGTCTGAATGTATTTGTTTTTTTATGTATTTTGAAAAAAAACAATAAATAAATAATAATAATAATAATAAAAACAGTTAATATACAGTATCTCACAAAAGTGAGTACACCCCTCACATTTTTGCAAATATTGTATTATATCTTTTCATGTAACAACACTGAAGAAATGACACTTTGCTACAATGTAAAGTAGTGAGTGCACAGATTGTATAACAGTGTAAATTTGCTGTCCCCTCAAAATAATTCAACACACAGCCATTCATGTCTAAACCACTGGCAACAAAAGTGAGTACACCCTTAAGTTAAAATGTCCAAATTGGGCCCAAAGTGTCAATATTTTGTGTGGCCACCATTATTTTCCAGCACTATCTTAACCCTCTTGGGCATGGAGTTCACCAGAGCTTCACAGGTTGGCATTGGAGTCCTCTTTCACTCCTACATCATGGAGCTGGTGGATGTTAGAGACCTAGCCCTTCTCCACCTTCCATTTGTCGATGCCCCACAGATGCTCAATAGGGTTTAGGTCTGGAGACATGCAACCTGTGTAGCTTTGGTGAACTCCATGCCCAAAAGGCAGTGCTGGAAAATAATGGTGGCCACACAAAATATTAACACTTTGGGCTCTACTCACTTTTTTTGCCAGCGGTTTAGACATTAATAGCTGTTATTTTGAGGGGGCAGCAAATTTACACTGTTATACAAGCTGTAAACTCACTACGTTCACTACTTTACTTTGTAGAAAAGTGTAATTTCTTCAGCATTGTCACACGAAAATATATAATAAAATATTTACAAAAATGTGAGGGGTGTACTCACTTTTGTGATATATATATATATATATATATATATATATATACAGCCCTCAAAATTTCCACTCACCTACTAGCATTTGGCGAGTGGATTTAAGCTGGGGGCGAGTGATGACAGGGCTGCATGACCAATCTCCCTCCAATCTGTACCTACACTTAGAGTCCCGATGAGATTGGTGGCCGAAGAGGAAAGATGCATGCTCGGGAAAAGTAGTCTGGTGAGCCGCGCACAGGCAGAGCAGTACACGGGTACTCTCCTTACAATTCTCATTAAGCCATGGGACCTAACAGTATGAGCCTGCCCCTCTCCCCCCAATGTAGCTGGAGAGCAGAAAGTAATAAGTGAGGTGGAGGATTGCGAAAATTACCACTCCGATGCAGCGCTCACTGAAAGTTGCCCTGACATGAGAGCGGCAGCCTTCCAGTTTGTGCAGTTTTCTTCTCCTTGTGCTCTATGTAAGTGTCCAACAGTTCAGCCTGAACACTGTGAACAGACTGGTCTCAATGTGTGATGTGCAGTGTCAGTGTGCGCTGTGCTATGGTGTCAATGGCTGTGAAGTTGTGTGGATCTCAGTGCTGGATTGTACTCCCTCCCGCTGTGCTGCAGCTCCTCTCCTCACTGCCAGCCTGAATAAAAGAGGGAAGTGGGGAAATGCAAGTGTGGAGCCGCACACACAGGCTCCTGATGATGAGATGAATAGGAGAGGGAGAGAGAGAGAGAGGATGGATGGGAGTTGCAGAGGAGACAGCAAGAGAATGGGGAAGAGACCCAGTTCTAGTGCCCTGTCCCTCTGGGCTGCCCCCAGTGCCCTGTTCCATTTTGTTAAAGTTGTTGTTGGTAATATTTAATTGTGTAACTTGATTCTGCCTAAAACATTTA
Organism: Rana kukunoris; assembly: GCA_029574335.1. Classification (NCBI taxonomy): domain Eukaryota; kingdom Metazoa; phylum Chordata; class Amphibia; order Anura; family Ranidae; genus Rana; species Rana kukunoris. The sequence goes on along the minus strand of CM056052.1, from coordinate 152,869,733 downwards.
ACAGTGTCATTCTATGAGATAATCTACGAGGGCGTGTTTACAGGTGCAATTAGGCGCAGGGCAGTGTATGAATTAGGTGGGGCAACTGGTGGCGAGTAACTCTTGAGGCCTGGCTAGTAGCTCAGGACTTGAAATTTTGAGCCCTGTATATATATATATATATATATATATTTGCCATGTATTTAACTGTTTACCCAGAGTTTTGTTTTCCGCTTAAACTCTGCTAATCCTGACTGCTTCCAGAAATAAAGCTTTGCAGTTGATTACACATGGTATCTATTTGATAAGACTTGATATGACTCTCTGAGCTAGCTGTAGCTATATCTCAAGAGGTAGAATTATGTATTCTAGTGGTATAACATCATCAAATAAATTGCATCATGGAGTGACCTTGAATAGCAATCATCTTACAGGTAGCAAAGAATGCAAGTATTTGCAAACATTAAGCAATATTGAAGGAAGTCACCTATGCTTTGGCTGTACCTATTAAATATCTATAGCCCACATCAAATTATGTAATGAATTTACGCATTAAGCTACTCAACCCTTTTGAATATAGAAAAAAAATGGAAAATTAGCAATGCATTTAGTTGTTATCTGTTTGATATTTTCTTTTAATAAATTGTGTTACAATTTCCTTTGGGGTTGCATGTAGGCTAATAATTCATTTGTCATTCATAATGCTCTATTTATGTATGAGATGAAGGTACAATGCACCAGAGACCCTTCAATGAAAAACATTTAAATGCTAAGAAAGAACGCATTAATACAAATAACATGCACAAAGTATTTAATACAACTTGTGAAAAAAATTAATAATCTCATTTTACAAATTGATTCTTCGGTAGACATAAATTTTATTCACTCGTTATTTCGGAGAAATGAGCAGCACTGTGCACATCTGTTTATCATTTTTGATGTGTTTGTTGGCTTTATGAATGTCATTATGCTGGTCTTTTCCCATTTAACTGTGCCGTTAGCCTGGCACAAAGTATGTGAAATCTTAATTGTTCAACTTGTTTATTCCATAGAGAAAGCAGTGGAGCACTTAGAGTAATTAACATATTTTGTCTGGTCTTCTCATTTTGTTAATGATATCTTATCAAAGGCTGTGAAGTAATTACTGCCCACCGAGGTATATACTCTAAAACAAATTAATGGCCAATGACCAATAATGATTACACTGGTAATTATCTATTGTGAGGTATAAGCAGAAAAAATGCAGAAACAATGTGTTGATTGAAGTTAAATTGACTTTTATTCTTCTATAATACAAATATGGGGCGTAATAAGTATGAAAAGTGCTGCTGTGGAAAAATGGTTATTGACGGATTGCTGTACTAGTACAGTGTTTATAGAAGATTGTGTGCTTAAAGAGTTATGTTAAGTGGTGTAGCAATTAGACCACTTTACATAAGAAGGGCCACTAAATACATTGACCCTGATTTACCAAAGGAATTGAACATTTTCACTTACAAAGTGAAGTTTTGGTTTACAAGAGAATCACCATGATTGGATGATAGAAGCAAGCACAGCTTCCCTGTATTCACTAAGGTAAGGGGAAATTCCTTTGCAAAGTAAGAAATCACTTTGAAAAGTGAACATGCTCTACCCCTTGGGTCATTAGGTTTGATTTACTTAAGGAGTAGAACATAGTCACTTTGCAAAGTGAAAATTCACTTTGTATTGAAAATGTATTTTCAAACTAGATTTTTGCCTGCAAATGATTGGATGATTGAAGTCATCACATTCACCCTAATTAATAAGGTAAGTGAACATTGCCCTTGCAAAGAGAGGAAATGCACCTGATTTACTGAAGGTATAGAGAATTTTTACTGTGGAAATTACATTTCATTTAGCTTAGTGAATGAGGGGAAACTATGCTGATTTCAATCCAATCAGGTGCAAGCAGAAATGCTTTTTTTTTTTTATTGTCTTTGCGCATGATAGGGTGTTCTTTTCACTATGTTTTACCTCATTCACTAAGACAAGTAAAAATCCACTTTGAACGTGAAAAATGATTCACTCCTTTAGTAAACTGAAACAAAAATTGACCTGTTGCTCCCAGCAACCAATCAGATTGCTTGCTTCATTCTCCTGGTGAAGGTAAGTGAATGAATGATGAGTCTGCTGGCTAGCAGCAAGCCATCCCTAAATTACTTCTGTAGTTTTTATAGATCAGGTCACCACAAGTTTGCAACATTTTTAAGTATTGGCTCAATTTGAAAACTCTGCATGTTCTAAAGGTACACTATTTTGCAAATGATTTACCTTGGGGAAATGGTAAAAAGATTTTATTAATATTATTATTACTATTATTATTAAACAGTATGCATCCTAGACACAAAAGTTGCAAAATTACTTACATGGAGATACTGGCACCTCTTGTTGCAGGCTGGCAATGTTAAGTCACTGCCTCACAATTAGCAGCCCAAAAGTAAACTGTGCACGCTAAAAGTGGTAAATGCTAAAAGTGCACACAACAAAATGATAATGTTGCTGCTAATTATGAAAAAATTGCTTAGTATTGTCAACCTGCAGCAAGAAGCACTGTTACTGGCAGGATCTTGGGGTAGGACAAAAAAAATAATGATTTCCTTAAGAAAACTGTATACAGAGGGGTTTATTTACCAAAACTAAAGTGCAAAATCTGGTACAGCTGTGCATGGTAGCCAATGAGCTTCTAACTTCAATTTGTTTAATTAAGCTTTGGCAATAAAACCTGCAGGCTGATTGGTTTCTATGCAGAGTTGCATCAGATTTTGCACTCTCCAGTTTTAGTATATTAACCCCAGTGATGCCACATATACAGAAACAAAAGGTTGGGGTTACTTACACTTTAGAAAATAGCCAGTGTTTTGATTGGTTTAAATTTGCATGAGGGAGTCTGTGTCAGGATGGTCATTGAATCTGAATAGGGATCCTTCTGTGGATCCCAAGCCTAAATAGGACCTTGCAACTTGTTATACACCATTAATTTGAATGGATTTTTTTTTCTTAGTATCTCAGAATAGTGAAAAGTAGGTTCATATTGTTTTCATCAATTGCAAATGAGGGGGGTGAAAAGACAGATGTGTTTAAAGTAATACCTCTGTGGCAACCATGGCTCCCCCCATAGAAACAGTGAAGGAGTGAATGTAACCACACAGGGACAAAAGCTGTGTTATTTGCAAGATCGTCAGGTAAAAAAAAAGGGGAAAACATTTGAAAAGATGAAAGCAGCCATGACATCTAATAGGTTGCAATATAATGCGTTTTTGTATTTATATATACTTTAAGTGTCAACGCATTATATGCTGCCTGATAGCGAGCAAAATCCAACTTCAGAATTGGCTGGTTCCTTAGTAGATTCAGGTAGACATGGTTATGAGTGAGTATGTGCAGATGTTTGCTTCATAAAGAGTGTTTACATGAGTACTAGCTGATATATACCATTGGGAGATTTAGATCCACAAACAAAAACTAAAAGAATTGAAAACTGGTTTAGATAATCAGAAAGTTTGCAGAGATCACAGCTTAGGATGGGAACATTCCCATTCTGATGGCAGGACTCCTCTTTATTCATTTAGTTACACAACATTTCTGAAGTTTACCTGGATATCGTAACGAATATCATGAAAAAAACATTTAAAAAAACAAATAAGAAAACAAAAAAAATGTTACGATATGGATGATTGGTGGTGGATCGATTGGTTGTCCCGCCCCATGACTACAAAATCCCTGTTCTATTCTGGATCTTGAGCGTGTTATCTGAAGAAGGAGTTAAACCCCGAAACATGTAATCGTATACCGCTCAAGCTCCAGCTCAAGCTCCTGCTCTGATCCATTTGATTCATCAGGCTTTGACGATGTCTGCCTGCGGTCAGAGCGTGTGACATGGTCGAGGAGGAGTACTGTGGTATCTGGACACCTTGCAGCTCAGCCTCATTCCGGCTGCCCCTCCAGCATCCATCTCTGGTCTCACCGGCCACTGCAGCGGCTCTGCCATCTCTGGTGATACAGTGATGGTGCTTCCTGGATCTGTGCCCAGCCTTCCCCTACATGTTTTATCAGCAATGAACTGTTTTAAACTTCACATAGATTCCATCTCCAATTGATTACTTACCACCTCCTGGATCTGCATTTCCTAATTCTGTTTTTTTTTAACTACCAATACTTCCTGCTGACACCTCCAGTGGTGGAAGAGAGTTCCACATCCTTATTGCCTTGACCGTGAAAACCCCCCAACGCAACTTAAGGTTAAACTGCTTCTCCTCCAATGTTATCGTGTGGCCCTGTGTCATCTTACACTTTCTCAGACCAAATAGTTTTCCACCTACACTGAGATCACTATTGAGATATTTGTATATCACAATCATATCTCCTCTCGAGTGTATCTTTCCCGGGGAGTATAAGTTTAGCGCTTGTAGTCATTCCTGATAATTGAGGTCCTCCAGTTGCCCTTCTCTGGACTGTCTCTAGTTCCAGTACATCCTTCCTGAGGATTGGTGACCTGAACTGGATGGAATACTCCAGATGTGGCCAAACCAGAATATTATAAAGTGGCATGATTATCATTTTTAAGTATAAATGAAGTGAATATACAGGTGATGGCTCTGCTAGTGATATTGGAAGGTTCTTTAATCCTAATTACAGGTGTCGGGTATTGGTAGTCGGTGGGTATATTGATAAATCCCCCCGCTTTTACCACAATGCCCCTTTTGCTGATAGCTTCCCGCAGGGGCTTTGAAATCGCCCTTGTGTGTGCTGTGATAACAGTAATGTGTTCCTAGAAGGGTAATATAGAGCCTGATGGCACAGCCTGATTACTAAATATAAGCTACCACCAATCCGATAGTGATTGGATTTACATACTATTCAAAAATCAATTAAACACTGTGACCTTTTAAAGTGCAAATTGCAAAAAGCAAATAAGTAAGTGGTTATGAATTAATCCTGGTAACATGAATAATGTAAACAGTCCATTAAATTGGGGTAACATCTATAACATGGTGCAGGTGTGGTAAGCTTTAGGTGTCTGATGAGGCTTCAGCGTTACCCCCACGTGTGTCCCCACTTACCAGAACGTTGCCCCCTGGAAGAGGTGGAAGGCCGTGGGGATCAGTGGGTCGTGGCGCTGGCTTACCCATTCCTGGATGAGGTAGATCTGTGGTGCTGGTAACAGCCGTGGACCGTGTTTTTATGAGGAAGCAAAAAGAGATAGATCCTCATAGGGTAGTACTTCCTGGTGCCAGGTATATTTATTAAAAAGAATAACTTGTTTCCAATGGAGGAAAGTAAAATTAAAATTAAAATTATAATATAAAAACAAAGAATCTGCTCCTTCACTGCATGTGGAAAAAAGTCCCGTGTGCTCAGCTGTGCTGTACGGAATGTGGAACGTGCTAGCTGTTTGCGTTCCAGCTACGATCGTGTCCTTACCCGGAAGTCCTCTCTAGCGTAGGCAGAGCGTGTGCAGAGCGTGGAGCGTGTGACGTAAAAGCGAGTCACCTGACCGGTTTCATCAAATAGACGTTCTCAAAGGTGATGCCCGCCTCTCTCGTCACATGTGTTTAAATAATGTAAGCGGCAATCCGTCTCCGCCTTTAGGGGAGTATGTGCATCCCTGTTTACCAGTCAGAACCCAGTGGGCGTGTTCTCTACAGCCCAATTCATCTATGGGGATAAATATAAGGAAGATTTACTGTGTTGTTTTACTAATGGCTAATTTATTATGTTAGATAAATATCCAACGTTTGATGTCTGGCTTCTTGCCAGAAGGAACCCTTAATAATTTTGAGCCACAGATCTCGATTGTCACTTATGGGAAGGAGGAGCAAATTGCATATACCATATAGCATTTTCCATATAAATAACAACAATACATACATGATTATCATTTTATCTGTGGAGTAAATTCCCTTTTAAATGCAAGCTAATAGTCTGCTGGCTTTGCTTGCTGCAGATTGACATTACATGCTATTGCTCAGTCTGTCTGTTTTCCATCCTGCATTCCCCATGAGGTTCTACCCCTAGTGAATAACTTGCGTTTATATTTTTAACCCCCAAGCATATTACGTTACATTTTTCAATATTAAACCTCATTTTCCATGTAGTTGCCCATCCCATTTATTCATTGAGGTCTTCCTGTAAAGTTTCTATATCCTGCTGTGATGTTATTGCCCTACTTATTTTTGTACTGTCAGCGAACACTGAGATTGAGCTATTTATTCAATTCTCTATATAATTTATAAAGAAATTTAACAGTCTTGGTCCCAGGACAGTGCCTTGGGGTACACCACTTACCACTCCAGACTATTCTGAGTACACTTTATTTATCACCACCCTTTGGACATGTCCTTGTAGCCAGTTTTCTATCCAAGAACAAACCCTATAGTCTATATCTACAGACCTCAGTTTGTAGCTGAAGCATTTGTGGGGGACTGTATCGAATGCTTTTGCAAAATCCAGATACACCACATCCTCAGGTCTATATTTATCTAGATGGCAGATCACTTCCTCATAGAATGTTAACAGATTGGTTTTGGCACAAATTACCCTTTTTAAACCCATGCTGATTAGTACTAATGATATACTGTTTTCATTAGCAAATTCTTGGATATGGTCCCTTATCATCCCCTCGAATAGTTTACATACTATTGATGTTAGACTGACATTCCTGTAGTTTCCAGGAATATATCTCTGCCCTTTTCTGAATATTGGTACCATGTCTGCTTTTCGCCAATCAGCTGTTAGCATACCTGTTAGTATGCTTTCCATAAAGATTGCAAGCGTTTCGAGATCTTATGGGGTAAAATGACCGCACCAGCCAGAAGACACTGGCTGCAAAAAGCACCTAGAGGCAATTCAGTTCGCATGTGTAGCGCTATACAAGCCACTCATACATTTATTCATTCAATCATTAGGAATGGCCATACCCTCACTGTATTCTTTGAGTACTCTCAGGTGTAAGCCATCTAGTCTTTTGTTTTTGTTAAGCTTTCCTAGCCTTTTCTGGACTCTGGATTCTGTAAGCCACAAGACTACATCCTGAGACGTGTTACTAACAATACAGTCATGGTTGTTATACCCCTCCTTTTCCTTTGTAAAGAAGAAAGCATTTAGTACAGTTGCCTTCTCCTTGTCATCTGTAACCAGCTTCCTGTCATTAACCTTTATGGGGCCAATGTGCTCTGACCTCCCTTTTTTACTTTTAATATTTAAAAAAAAATCTTGGGATTTTTTACTCTCCTCCACTATGTGTCTCTCTTAGGCCTCGTACACACAAGGCAATCTATTTGTTCAAATCGGTCGGACCGACCGATTTTAACAAATCTGTTTGCTAGGATTTTGGTTTGCTCGCGTGTACACACGAGCAAACCAAAATCCCCGCCAGCAGACGGCGCGCTGACGTGTCGGTGACGTGGCGGTGACGTTGACGCCGCCACGTCACCGCACCAGGAAGTAAAACACTTCCGCGCAAGCGCCGAATCCATTTGGCGTCGGTGCAAGACGACATGTCTGCTGGTAAGTGTACTAACCAGCAGACATGTCGGGCGGACGGATTCCCACCCGATAGATTTCAAAGCATGCTTTGAAATCTGTCGGGTGGCCAAATCCGTCGGCTCGCCCGTACACACGATCGAATCTGTCTGCTGGGACGGTCTAGCAGACCGTTTCCAGCAGACAGATTTGATCGTGTGTACGCGGCCTTAGTCTTTTTTAGCCACCCCGATTGCATTCTTACATTTATTTTTTATTTATTTCCCCCCCAATCTTTTTATTGAAGTTTTATAGGTTAGAGAGTTTTACAAACATTCAAGCATACATATAAAGTATATTTCGTAACCAATAAATGTGTTGACGGTAACAATGGTCCATGGACTTTAAAGACTAGTAAAGCTGGGCAATGAAAACAACAAAGCACTGGGAGTAAGAGGCCTTGTGTCAGTTCTGCTGAGTATGCTGGGCATGCCTCCAGTCCACCCCTCCACCCCACGTGGGAACTAACTGTGGAGGGGTGGGGGCATGTCCAATCAGCTCCCGGTCATTTATCCCTTCCCGCCTCCTAATCGTGTTAATCCTAATACAAGAAATGTTTGCGTCGCATAATAACAAAAAATGTGAAACTCTAGGGTAACAAATAAATTCTCTGTGATATAGGATATCTCGTTTAGAACTTGTTTATCCCAATAACTGTCAAAACTGAGTATTTAGAACCAATAGTTTTTTCCTCTTCAGTTTTTGTTTTCTAGAATATGACTAAGGGCCAGAAGTGAGGAGTCTGGATCCCTTTGGGGTGAGACAGGATGAGGGAAGGGGAAGGGGAGGTAGGCTAGGATATCTAGAACTACTGTAAGAAAGAATGCATCTACCGTAATTAAGAACTACTTGATATGCAAGGTGTAATTATGTATTGTGTAGCAGTCATCTGTTTTTAGACTTTCGTGGCTTCCTCATATTTAGATCTTTCATATCCTCAGGTCAAGCGCTATTGTTTTTTGGACAGTCTATGGAATTCAGCTGATTCTGTAAAGTGTCTCCAGCCTGCCCAGGTTTTACAGAATTTGGTATGGGTCTCTCTGCCCTGATGAACTAAATCTTCCATTTTGGCAATCTTGCCTATTCGTTGGAGCCAGTCAGAGATACTAGGGGGGGGGGTGCTTTTCTTCCAGTGAAGGGATATGCACATTTTAGCTGCATTGATGAGGTGAAGAGTCAAGTACTTTCTGTAGTTTGATTGGGGTAGAGATGTGTGGTGGAGGAAAACTTGCGCCGGTGTGTAATCTGGTGTGTAAGTTGTTATTCTGGTAATAAGGTGATGAACTTCTTTCCAGAAGGGTTGTATTAGCGGGCATTCCCACCATCTGTGGAGGAATGAGACGATAGCCGTGTTACATCTCCAAAAGCGTGGTGATACATTAGGATAGTAATTATTTAGTTTATCTGGAGTCCTGTACCACCTTGAGTAAATTTTGAATCCATTTTCATGCGGGAAACATTCAGTGAACCCTTATGAATGTGGGTATAAATATGTTCCCAGTCCTCTACTGATAAGTCTACCGCTAATTCCCTTTCCCAACATTGGCTAATTGTGTTCACTTTAGGATCATGATCAGTGAACATAATGGAATAAAGATCTTAGATGACGCATCTTTGGGGCTCTGATCTGGAGCAGATAGCTCCAAAAGGGGTGTGATCCTTACACCATGTGGATAGTGGTTTGGCTCTATTTAGAAAGTGCCTAATCTGAAGGTATTTTAAGAAAGGGATATAGTGGTTTGGGGAATTTAGCTGGGAGAGTATCGAATTGTAGCAGCTTACCTCTTTCAAATAAGTTTTCAGCCCAGAGTGATGTCTCTGGGGTTCTATGGCCAACGTTGTAAAAAGGGAGATCTGTTTTTTTACATGCCGTCTGAAAGCTGTGTAGTGTCAGGCTAATTTTAGGATGGTTGGCACTCTCCTTTGGAATTATTGTTGGTCCGATCCATAGAAAATGGTGAATCAGCAGTTGTGAGAATGAGTCCTCAAGTTTAATCACATTCTTACATTTATTATTGCATTCCTTGTAGTGTTGAAATGCTAACAATGACTCTTCCGCTTTATACTTTTTAAAGGCCATTTTTTTATTATGACTTTTTACATTATGGTTTAGCCACCCAGGTTTAACCTTTGTTCTGCTATATTTATTGCCTATTGGAATGCACTTGGTGATACCTTTATTTAATATGTTCCTTAGGCACTCCCATTTTTCCTCAGTGTTCAATGTTTCTAGTGTAGCGCCCACTTGCATTTAGCGCGGGCATTGCGCTTTAAAAAGAATAGTGGATTGGGAGAGTTACTTTGCTCTCAATCGCAATTGTTGAGTTAATGGCCTGTCTTATTCTGGGAAGGTCCCCTGGCTCGGACTGCATTCTGGGGATGTAAGTTCATCCTTGGCCCGCAGTGGGAGCTAGAGGGATTCCCGTCAGATTTGGTCTTCCCCAGCAGCCAATTGGAGAGCTTTCTTCTCGCTGGGCATGCTGGGAGGGGTATATCTGGAAGAGAGGTCAGGTGTTCGGGGTTCTTTGGCGTTCCCTGCGGAGGGTCTCGGAGTCGGGGTGCGGCATCCACCTTTAGGGGGTGCGCACCCAGGGACCCCGTCGGTGTGGCCCATCCGGCCAATGTCTGGGCCCTGCTGAGTCTCGATCGGAGACGAATCTGAGGGGACCCCAGTAGATGGCTGGGTTCCTGAATGTCACCGGGAAGATCCGGTACTAGAGCCATAGACAGGTACTTTTCGCTGTCGCATGGTGCGGGACGCACGGAAAAATACCTGAGAGGATTTGCTCTGTTCGGGTGCTGACAAATTATTCAAATTACATTGGCCTGTGGCAGAGGCCTAGAGCCGGGTCAGAGGAAGATGATGCGTGTGAAGTGGCGCTGTCTGCAAATGAGTTGCACTGTGTGCTTATCCAGGCCTGACATCAAGAATCTCTATCTCTTATTCATCAACCTGTCCTTCTTCATCGAGTTGATGTTTGGCTATGTTGGCCTGAAATTAAAGCATAAGAAAATCTTTATTGCCTGTCTGGACATTCAAGTTATTGCAAAGTGTTCTGGTGCATTCCTAGACCAAGCAAGGGTAACTTCAACATGCCGGTCCCATCATCAATCCAGCGGCCCTTTCGGGGGTGACGCTACACTAGGTTTTGGTCCTATTTAATATCTTGTAGTATTAAGCATAGTTTAGAAAAGTTGGCTCTTTTAAAATGTAGTATTCTTGTACTACCCTCGTGCCACCATTTCCTATGATTTATGCTGAATGTAATTATCCTGTGATTGCTAGTTCCCGAGTTGTCCCGTATCTACACATCTGCAACCAGAACTAATTTGTAATGAATAGATCTAGCAAAACATTCTTTCTAGTCAGGGAATCCATCAATTCAGGCATGAAGTTGTCCTGTGAGACATTTAAGAAATGATGGGCCTTTAATGAGTGAGCTTTTCCTTCTGCCCAGTCAATACCTGGATATTTGATGATATTGTTGCTCATGACTGTTTGGGGAGCGGGGGGGGGGGGGGCAACACTAGTAGCACAATTATATTCCATTTAAAAAGTGCTGGGTTCCTTCTATTTTGTTTACCTGTTGTCCTACCTAATAATGGAGGTTTCTTTTTTTTTCTCAAACAAAGGTTTTTATTGAGCAAATGTATAAAAAGAAAACAGCTTACAAAACTCCAGAGCATAGTCACAAATGAAATCACATGGGAGAGTACACATATATCATAACATGACACTTCATCAAAAGCCACTCAGTATTGTAAAGAGCCCTACAACCCTCCCCCCCTCCCGCGGGTATATTCGATTATCCAGGAACCAGTCATCCGCAAATCTAAAATAGCCTGTCGTACACAAGATCTATCGGGCCTAGCCCCGGAACATCAAGCCACTGGGCCCATAACTTTTCATATTTACCGCTAGTCCCTCTCCTCTGATACACCACCTTCTCCAGCCTCAAGGTAACCCCCATCTGCCTGATCCATTCCTGCACCGCGGGTGGTTCAGTGTCCTTCCAGTGCCTCAATATCACTAAGTGGGCTTGAAACAGGGCCCGGCCTATTGCCTGTCTGGGGATATACTAATAATGGAGGTTTCTAATGACTGCCAGTGCCACTATAAATGATGGCCACACATAGCTCGAAGACTCCTTTTACACAGGAACAATGTACTGGAGGTTTTCAGCAGGAATATACAACAGTATTATAAGTTACCTCACAATATGATGACATTATAATGCTGAGGCAGCAATAAAGCTGAATCATACTGTAGTCGCATCAACTGCATACAGAATGCTGGTGCTGTGTTCGATAGCAGTATGGGTGGCTTTCCATCTGCTGCTGGAAAAAAATTGAGTCATCCTCAGTGTTTCTCATCTATTCAAGAGAAGACTTGTAGTTTTATCAATGAATACAGAATTTCCGCTAATTGGCCGAAAGGGAGAACTTAGTGTCATCTGCATGCCTTTCCACCTGAGCCAGTCAAAGGAAGCATTGTATTATTTGATAAAAATACAAATCTTCTCCTGAATGGCTAAGAAGGAATCGCTCTTGCTGCTGATGCTTCAACAGTAAGATACAATGCACTCGGAGGCTAAACACTTAGTAATGAAAATAGTTTGTTTGAGTCAGCTTGGCCTAAATGAACTTTGTAGAGTGGTAGAAAACTTGGACCTCAGTGTTAGTAAACAGTCTATAGGCAAATACCCTTACATAGGCCTGGTCAAACACACTTATGACAAAATTATCTGCTACCTAGCCCCCATGCAGATTTAAGCCTTGAAATGTTTATGACACAGCACTCTATACATCCTAACAGAGTCTGGAAAACAACATAACATAGGAAAACCCCAGAGCACAGATAATTTGGATGAACCCTTGCAAAACCAGCTCAGCTGAAGTAGAAAAAACCTTGCAAGACAGAAAGTGCTTAATGTGGTTGTAAAGGTAGGGAACTTTTACCTCAATGCATTCTCTGCATTAAGGTAGAAAACCTGTGCACAAGATTCTTCCTGCCCCTCATTAATACTCACAGGAGCCCAATCTCGATCCAGTGCTGTGCCAGAGAGCACCAGCTCTCTTCTCTCTCTCTCTTCTCACTGGACACGAAGGCAGCAGTGGGAGCCATTGGCTACTGCTGCTGTCAATCACAGCTTGTGTCAAGAGAGCAGGAGGATAGGGTGGGGAGAATGTGGAGAGAGAAGGGGGTAGGAGTGGGGTTGCACTGTGTGTGTCTATGTTTACAATCACTTAAGACCAGGTTCACACTTATGCAAATTGAATGCAGTTTTCCCCACCCATCCAATTTGCATGACAGCAGAATGTGACTGACTCATATTAGAGTTGGTTCACACTCTGTTGCAGGCACGGAGCACACAGCAGAAGCTGCAAAGCTGTGTGTCTTTGGCTCTGTTTTAGATCCGAATTAAGGCAAACATTCAGACCTGATTCACCCCTGAAACGGTGAACAGGGAAGCACTGGACCCCCTGCTACGAGCTGCTCCGCACATAGTGCAACCCAGCCTTAAAGCTGGCTTGTGGGAACACGTCCATACACAATCTTTGTTGATTATGGCAGTGTTAGATTTATAAAAGTCTTATTTAGAACCACCTACATCTATAAAGTATAAAAAAAATATAAGGCAAACTTTTCCCTCTTAAATGTTTTTTTGTGAAGAGGGCCTTTTCATAAGCTAATGATAAAAAAGTGATAAAAAAAAGATAAAAAAAAAAAACAGGATGCGCTACAAACGTGACAAAAATAAAATAGATTGTCCAAAAGTGATGTAAACAATTGTCACTCTGAGTCCAGACGGAACCAAATTGATTAATTGTTAATAGTCATATGATAAACGATGTGGATAAAAAAAAAAAAAAGAAAAGCTGCCTGAGCCCTACCCAAAATGTGTTGCATGCAGGCTGTTTTTCCAAGCACAGTGCAATGTATATAAACAGGAGATCACTGCACTGCATGAAAACAGCCAATAGTATACACAGAGATATTACTAGTCATATGGTTCAATGAAACCTATAAGCAATCATTGGGGGAGCTCCAACTCATACGGTCTCCTAAAAGACTGTCTTCACATGGTCCACAATTACAAGAAGGTGTTGCGCTTATTGTTTTTCTATGCTTTGCACAGCATTATATAGGTTATATTGAAAAAATATGCTTGACCTCATCTCCTTTCCCATCATGGTGTTAAAATCTGGAGTGAGTTTATGACAATATGAGGGATTCATGACAGTACAAATCTCTGTCTCTGATACAGATCACATGATTATGTAAATTTCCTGTGACTGTAGGAAATAATGGAAACATCGTATGATACAATAAACATTAGAAAAGACAACAAACCATGTAAAATATGTTCCTAATTTATGTGTCTTATCTGGATACGGATATTATTGTGCAGTAATACAGAAGTGGTGTTTTAGGTAGATCAGAAAAATCTGCTATAATAGTATACAGCTCAGAATTACCATAGGCATATGTTATCACTTTTGGTGGGCTCTTGGTGATTTTGCTATCCAACAATTTACTGAATCTAACTGGCAGGGCCTAATGCTTTACTTACTGGTTACCAGATGGTATTTAAAATTAATGTATTAAATATAATTTCTAGGCGTCAAATTGTAATATTATTTTTATATTAAGCATCTGTGGAGCAGCTGTGCATAGGAAGCCAATCAGCTTCTAACTTCAGCTTGTTTAATTAAGCTTTGAAAATGAAAACTAGAAGCTAATTGGTTGCAATGCGTAGTTGCTCCAGATTCTGTCTGTTCCAGTCTCCAAATCCTTTTACATGGGTGCAATTCAGTTTAGGCAGGGGATTTGGGAGCAGACTCCTGCAGAACTGGAGCAGAATATTCCACTTTTTTTGTGTCATTGATTTGTTATAATTTTGATAGAAGACCCATGTTGGATCTATGAGAAACCAGTTGTAAAAGGACTTGTATCGATTTACTGTGCATCAGGCTACCTCTTATCCATCACATTTAGGCCTGGAAAAATGGACACAGACTCAGAGGTAGACAGATGTAAATGTAAAGCATCCTGCATGCATAGACTTGTATGCAGCCTCTGATCAGGTTCACCTGAAAAAACTGACGGTGGACCAGATTGGAAAGCTGCATGAAAGGGTCTTAGTAAATCTCCCTCAGTGTATTTTCAGGAAGTGCAAATCCTAGTATATTTTGTAATATTTACTTAAAGATGTTAAGACTTTTAAATTGTTTGCTGTTCCATATTTTGATCACTTTCATACATAGATATGTAAATGCTTTCTCTAGAGGTCAGCTGTGTATCATGGACAATTGATTTCAATCTCTGTCAAAATTGTACCTGTAATTAAAAAAAATGGGCTGCCATTGCTGACCCCCCATCTAAAAACTCAAGTTGTTTAACTGTTTCTGGATTCTTAGTTCTGAGTCTCCAATCTTAAAGAAGCCACACAGCAAATGAAGGTCTAAAAGCAATGTCATTATTTTTCATTATAATATTCTCTATTTATTTTACTTCATCTTGGGTAATAATTCAGGACATGTCATGGCCATAGCACCAATTATTTTACTTATTCAGTTATGTATATCATTTTAGCTTCAGTTATTCAGCTCTGAACACAACAGGTCTTTTTTTTTCATCAAAAACAGCTTAGAATAGCCTGGACATTTAATTAAGAGCCCAGAACTCCAACCGATGTCTGGAAAAAATACATATTATATATTTATTTATTTTATATGTTTTACATGCTTAAAATTGTAACAATTCTACATATACATTTATTATACACCAAAATGCTTAAGCTCATGACATATATATTCTAAATAAACTGAAGACCCAGAGTTGTAAGTAAAGCTGTATGTAATATTTGCTTTACTTTAATTACTTTACCAAATGTAATAATTTGCAACTCCTAGCTGTCCTCACAGCTAATATTTTAAGTTCAGGAGGCAGTTGAGAGGACCAACTAAATTTCGAGTACTGGCAAGCAATGAAGAGGCTGTAAAGATTAACCTTTATTTTCTCTAATTACATACTTTTCCTTAATTGCAGCTTAACTCTACAAGAGTTTTTTATTTATCAAAATAAGAAATGAATAGCTGTGTTGTCAAAGTAAAAAAAAAAAAAAAAAAAAAAAAAGAAGGAAAATAACACATACTGGGAAATATAGATGAGTGAATGTGTCTAGGTTTGGTTCTTGGGGAGCTCATCCAACCCTGAGTGAAGTCTAAAAATTCTGAACTTAAGATCCAATCCCACTGACTTCCATGGGGGAGAGAGGGGCTTTGATAATCAATGATTTTCATTTTAAAGGCTAATAGGCAAGGGATTGTCAAAAATGACATGAAAAAATAGGCACTGCTATGGAGGACACATACCAATAAAATATATATATTTTTAAATATCATACAGTAGGGAGAGGGTCCTCATTAAAAAAAAAAAAAATCAATTTAAAAGGTATTTATAAAAATATATTTTTTGCATTGGTACATGCACCCACATGGTTTACTCCTGTTTGAAGTTTGCAAACTTTTCGATTGCTCAGCAATGTCCAACAAACCTAACTTTGACAGTTCACTCATCAATGTGCATTACAACTTGAAAAGAAAGGTTTTTTCTTTGGGCTGTAGATTTGGTTGGGACACCTGTTCTTTTTTATCTAGCGGTAATAGTCCTGTTGATTGGTGGAAGTAAAAGCTATAAATAAGCTTACTTAAAAAATAAAGCTAGAGCCTTCAAATTCATACGATTGACTGAGAGAAATACAGGTTCTTAGTCTTTAGTAAAAGACTGGAAATTTTTCTTAGCACATTACCACATTGCCTTTAGAGTTTTAAATGTCAAAATAGAATGCACAAAAACACTTCAAAACAACAGCCCCACATTCCCAAAACCCCCTTCCTTCCCTGTATCCCCATTTATTTCCAGAATATTCAAAGTATGTGTTTGAAAGAAAATGGCTAGCATCAGGACAGCATGTAAGTACTTGAATCAACACCAAATAGAAAGAGTGCAGGCCTCTTTTAACTTATGTGCTGCCAACAGCAGTCTGCAGTCTTTGCCAGCAGTGTATGAGCCTGGGTTAGAGGTACAAGCAATTTGGGTACTGCATGCATGGGGAAACACATGTCTCTGCACTACAGGGCTTGGTGGCGGCAGCACCTTAAAGCGGATCTCCACCCTAAAGTGAAGATCCGCTGATCGGAACCCTCCCCCCCTCCGGTGTCACATTTGACACCTTTCAGGGGGGAGGGGGGTGCAGATACCTGTCTAAAGACAGGTATCCGCACCCACTTCCGGCCCGCAGTCTCGGGCAAAAGACGGGCTTTTCCCGTTGTGTGCTGGGAACTCTCAGCTCCCAGCACACAGCGGGAGCCAATCGCGGGCGCAGCGCGACTCGCGCATGCGCCGTAGGGAACCGGGCAGTGAAGCCGGAGCGCTTCACTTCCTGGTTCCCTCGCCGTGGATGGAGGGGGGAGCAGCAGGGTGATGAGCGATCGCTCATCCTCTGCTGCGGACGCCGCTGGACTCCAGGACAGGTAAGTGTCCTAATATTAAAAGTCAGCAGCTGCAGTATTTGTTGCTGCTGGCTTTTAATATTTATTTAAGGTGAACCATCCGCTTTAATGAGACAAGTTTGCAGAAAAAGGCCTAAATCCCTCCCCATGCCAAAGTGCACATACAAGACACTTTCTTTTGGAGAGATGTCATTGCATCACCTTTTCCCTCTCCCTTATCAGGGTCACATCGCAGCCTTTTTAAGTCACTTCTAATATGCCATGTTCCTCCTCATCTTCCTCAAGGGTGCATAGCAGCTGCTAATAACTGCTAATACACCCTTTTCCTCCTCCTTCTGCTCAAGGGTTTAGAGACAATACTTTCCTTGTTTGTGCTACGAATGTACTCATTTTCTCTTCCTCTACTGCTAAAATTACCATAGATACACCAACTCACTATAAGGAGTCAGTGAAATGATTTTAGCATTGCTAACCCAAGGTCTGATACCCAGACCTCTGCATTTTGAGGGCCTTTTTTAACCTCTTCTATATTGTCAACAATATTGGGACACCTGCCTTTACACTCACATAAAGTTTAATGGCATCCCAGTCTTCGTCCGTAGGGTTTAATATTGAGTTGGCCCATCCTTTGCCAGCTTTAACACTTCTGGGAAGGCTGTCTACAAAGTTTGTGTGTGCCTATGGGAATGTTTAACCATTCTTCCAGGAGCACATTTGTGAGGTCAGCCACTGATGTTACGAGAAGGCCTGGTTTGCAGTCTCTGCTTTAATTCATCCCAAAGGTGTTCTATTAGGGTTGAGGTCAGGACTTTGTGCAGGCCAGTCAAGTTCCTCCACCCCAAACTAGCTTATCCATGTCTTTATGGACCTTGCTTTGTGCACTAGTCCAAATCATTTGGTGGAGGGAGATTATGGTGTGGGATTGTTTTTCAGGGGTTGGGCTTGGCCCATTAGTTCCAGGGAAGGGAGCTCTTAAGACATCAGCATACCAAACATTTTGGACAATTTTATGCTCCCAAGTTTGTGGGAAAAGTGTGGGATGGCCCTTTCCTGTTCCAACATGATTGTGCACCAGTGCACAAAGCAATTTACTGGCAGGTATTTACAATCTGTTTACAGATTTTATTATTTGCGTATTTCCATTTTTTTCCCATTTCTATTTACATCTTTTATTTTTTTCCTTGTAAGGCGATCCTTTCCCTGGTAAAGCAAACATAGGGATGGCAATGTACACTTGGTACTACTTTTACAAAAAAAGGAAGTCCTAGGCCTAACATAAGAAAGGTTTCTACACTTGCATAATGATGGGGGAAGGGCAGGCAACAGCAAAAGTATGAGGGTATGTCTCCAGGCAAAGGGAGGAGCAGGCAGCAGCAGAAAACATAATATAACTGTATGCCAGTTTTTCACTATGAGTTTGTCCCTTTCCATTCTCCATGGTCCATTTAAGAAGTTGTCAGGTACCTGACTGTGAAGCCAAGATGATGAGGGTGACCTCTTGCTCAATTCCCATCCAAGAACCCTTGATAGTGGAGACAGGACCTGCTAAGGCAGCAGAATGGCAAGGGTGCCAGGAAGCTGGAGCAGTGAACTTGAGCTTGGAAGCACAGGGATCCACCCAGTGACAATATGGAATCAGGTCACAAGTTGTTTTTGGCAGCAGCCAAGCAGACGGACAGAATCACAATCAGGTTCAAGATCAGTAACAGAAATGATTTGGCAAATTTCTGGCAGTGGGGTATCAAGTCAAAGGGCTTATAGCACAGATAAGCACCAGACATGACAGGTAAAGGCATTTGGAAGAAAAGTGTCAGAAGTAGCCAGGTCAGTAACAAGGTTAGCAGGTTTTCAGGAACTTGGAACACAGGAATTAGAGCTAAAGACAACCCAGCAATGGGACTAGGTAGGCCTCAGGTTGAAATAGGCCGCTGGGCGACAGAATCTATGGGCTCACCAAGGTTCTTGGGAATTAGTACTTGCTGCATTAAATGTTGTGATTTGCGATGCCTGCCTGAGGGGGATCATCTGACAGTTATCCTGGATAGTTCTCTTGCATTTTTGACCTTTACGTTAGAGGTCTGATATTTCTGGTAAGGTACTGTGTTTGGTGTTGGAACACCGGAGTACAAGAGTAAATGGACTTCGTTTCTATTGTGGAGTTTTTTCATTTATATTAATATATTTATTTGTGTCTGCAGGACATTGTTTTATTTAGAGTGCAATTGTATTCATGATTTGTTCACCCTTATATATTTATTGAGACAGTATGTATTTTGGTTTTCAATTATAGACATGTGCACACTGAAATATTTTGTTTCGGAATTTCGTTTTTGTACAAAAAATACATTTATTTAGTTACTCCTGAAATTCATTTTAATTTATTTTGTTTCATTAAAAAATGCATTAGTCTGAAAAACGAATTAACCACTCAATACCCGCACTCCATCATATGACGTCCAAAACCTGTTATCCCGGGTGGAAGTCATATGACGTCCTGCACTTTGCGGGTGGATCTCTGAATGATGCCTGCACCATTCAGATATCATTCTCTTCCGGCGGCGATCCTGCGCACCGTAAGAATGATCATAGCGGCAGTTCCGCCGCTTGATCATTCTTACAGGCGGTGGGAGGGGACATCCCCCTTCCCGCCGCCATCTGGTGCTTCTCTGGGTTCTCCAATCCCATCGAGGGCCCAGAGAGATGATCACTGTCCGCCGGATGGGAGGCATAGAGATGACAGGTGACCAGATGGTCACCTGTCATCTCTATGACCGTCGGAGGCCTGAGCACGACGTGATGACATCACGCCCGGGTACCTGTAAGTAAACAAACTGCAATTGCGGCTAGTTGGAATGAGATCTGTAACAATCTCATTCTTTCCAGCCTGGAGTAGGATGTGGGGTCTTATTTACCCCGCATCTCTCCTTAAAGAGGACCCATCACACTATTCCTATTACAAGGGATGTTTACATTCCTTGTAATAGGAATACAAGCGATCAGAATTTTTATTTTTTATTTTAAAGTGTATAAAAAATTAATAAATAAGTAAAAAAAGAAAAAAAGAAATTAAAACGCCCCTGTCCCCTGTAGCTCGCACTCAGAAGCGTAAGCACACGTAAGTCCCACCCACGCATGTACACGTCGTTCAAACCACACATGTGAGGTGTCGCCACGTGCGTTAGAGCGTGTGCAACAATTCTAGCACTAGACCTCCTCTGTAACTCTAAACTGGTAACCTGTAAAAAATGTAAAGCGTCACCTATTGAGATTTTTAAGTAACGAAGTTTGGAGCCATTCCATGAGTGTGTGCAACTTTAAAGCATAACATGTTAGGTGTCTATTTACTCGGCGTAACATCATCTTTCATATTTTACCAAAATATTGGGCTAACTTTACTGTTTTGTTGTTTTTTTTTTAATTCATGAAACCATTTTTTTTTACAAAAAAAAGGCGTTTGAAAAATGATTGCGCAAATACGGTGCAAGATAAAAAGTTGCAATGACCGCCATTTTAGGGTGTCTTCTAAAAAAAACATATATAATGTTTGGGGGTTATGAGTAATTTTCTAGCAAAAGAATCATGATTTGTACATGTAGGAAAGAAGTGCCAAAATGGGCCCGGTATGGAGGTGGGTTTTAAAGCCTGGTATTGAAGTGGTTAAGGTTGAATCTGTCAATTGAAATCTCATGGTGTCTGTCGAATGATCTTAGAAGCAGCTAATCTGTACGATGCCGCAATCGTACATTTTCAGTTAAATGCTCCACCCACAAGCTATAATAGAATTCAAATTTTGTATGACTAGTAATAATTATATGTATTAATTATTATTACAAGTCAACCAACATTAGAATTCTTCTATAGCCTATGGATGGAGAATTTGACCACAAATGTCCGCTGAAGGTGATCGTATGTTTTTAGCTGCTTCGTCAAATCTTCATGTCTCTCTATGTAGAATAATACTGGACTGATAGGCCGCGTACACACGATCAAATTTATCTGCTAAAACCAGTCCGATGGACCGTTTCAGCAGACAAATTCGATCGTGTGTATGGACGAACAGACAGGTTTTTTTTCAGCACATTTGTTATCGTTTGTTATTCTGCACATTTGTTATCGTTTGTTAAAACAAACGCAAACATCCCTGAAGGGATATATTATGAATGAAACACATATTTTTTCTTAGGTGGAGATTTAGTATTGCACTAAAATTTGATTATTTAAAGTTGGTAGCTGGTCTATTGATCGATTTATCACTATTTATCCTGAGGGTAAAGATTTTTCTAGCTGCTTTAGGGGATAGGTTGATTGTAACTAAAGTGCAGACTGTGCATGTTACTTAACTTATGTTTTTGCCTATATACAGTATCATTATCTTTGGCTATATGTTCATAGACACTTGAAATTGTAATTCCTCAGAAGGTTCTTAACTGAATCTTAGATCAGCAGTTATCATTTTTTCTCTCTGGAGGCTTGATCTTGTGTTTTTAGATGTCTTTAAATACCCTTTGCTATTTCCACAAAGCTCTCTACTGATCTCACCAATTATAATTCCTCTCTATGCTAGCAGATGAACCATTCTGTTTAATATTGTGCATTTTATATTTCAGCTCACTTACTTTGTATTTACTTCTAATGCCATATTAAATAGGTTGGGAAATTCTGCCCCTCGCTTCAGCCTTGTTTCTAGATCAATCTCCTAACTTAACCTTCCTAATATGCATACTTCTCCCAGGCTAATTTTCTATCATATTGGGCCAGATTCAGGTAGAGTTAGGCTGGAGTATCTGTGATACTCCAGCCTAACTGTCACTTTAAGCCGGCGTTTCTGTTTTCTTTAACCAGAAAACAAGAAATGCCGGGTTGGTGTTCCGATGCGATCGGCGCAATTGAATTTCGCCATCGCATCGCAACTTTAATTTAAAAATGGCGCCGGGGGCGTTCCCGCTGATTTACGCTGAAAAAATATGTTAATCAGCGGGAATCGGCAATTCACGATCGTATTCGGGCGCAACGCAGTGACTTTCCGACGTTTCCGTAAGCGATACGCAGCGTAAAGATAAAGCAGCCCCCTAGTGGAGTATCCTATGTTAAGTATAGGCGTCGTCATCGCGTCGGAAAAAAAAAATCGCGTCGCTTGTGTAAAACTTTCATGAATGGGGATGTGACGTCATTGAAGTTCACTGACAGAATTTGGAGCATGCGCACTGGGATTCATTGACACTCGACGCATGCACAGTACGTTCGCCGCGGGATCGCGCTTAGTTTAAATAATACACGCCCCGCACCCGCCAAATTTGAATTCCGCCGGCTCATTTGCGATGCGCTGCCGCAACTTTAGGAGCAAGTGCTTCATGAATAACAGCACTTGCTCCTAAAATTTCGGCAGCGTAACGTAAATGAGAAGCGTTACTCCAGAGCAAAGATGCTCCCATCTACCTGAATCTAGCCCATTGTCTATATTTTCTGTCACTTGTGGCTTATTATTTGCAGAGTTTCTTCATGTTCTGTTCTACCGTTGTCTGAAATTGACAGAGAGCAGATAAAGTCCATCCATATTCTCAAAGTAATTCTCAAAGGTTTGTTGTATAGATCTGGTTTACAGTACCCCTCCATTGCTGTAGACTGCAGTTGGACACCCCCCCCCCACCCTCAAATATGACAAAAACAGCGTGTATATTTGTTTGACATTTCATTCAGAGTTTTGGAACCTTTTTAATATTCGGCCTTCCGCTCGAGTCTGCTCTCGCCAGGGACCAGATAGACCAGACAGTGATTCTGACAGGCTGCTAGGTAGGCTCTCCACAGCTCCGTGTCTTTCCAGAGACTCACCATCCAGCTCCCCTCGGCTTTACCTGACCCCCCTGGTTCCTTTTTCTCATCCCACAACCAGCAGGTAAGCCACCCACTGTGGATACAGGCGGCCGTCCTTTTCAGGATAGCCGCTGCTACCCACCCCATGCCTCGGCTCTCCCCTTGCCATAACTCTCCATAAAAGCATTTCCTGTACCCCCACACTATCTCCCCCACTCTAGCAACCTATCCGCCACCCATCCGGTGCCAGTTGCACCTTTTCGGGTGGTTTTCGGGTGTTTTTCACCCCTCCGCGCCGGCCTGGAAGCAATCGCGGCAGCCGTGACTAGGAAAGGCCGCGGCTTCAATTGCGGCCTAGTGGCGCGCCGCACCTCGCCATCCCAAGCTCTCCCAAACTCCTGAAACGGCCCAGATACCCCCCCATAGCCCTAGAAAGTAGCTCCTACCCCCACTCGATCCGTCCTGGCCCCCACAGCAGCACCGATCCACCCAATCTGGGAGTTCACCAACTTGGACTTTGCTGCTGGTTCAGCGGCCATCCCTACTACACCCAGCCCCAGCCCCCCCCCCTGGTGGACACCGTAATACTTGATCCAGGGTTCGTCCGATCGCCTCTCGAGGGGTCAGGAAGGAATTTTTTCCCTACCACTGCATATTGGCATAGCATGATCAGGGTTTTTTGCCTTCTTCTGGATCAAGTCAGGATAGAGGATTAGGCTAATCCTTGACTATCCTCCCATCACCCCCCCCCCCTCGGTGTTTGGCAACCATGATAAATCTGCAATACTCAGCAGAGACCATCTGGGGTCTGAGGCGATTTGCCGCAATACTACCAGCCATCACCAAAAAAGCCCTGCAAGCTGAGCGTCTCTTTAGAACCGATCGACGATCGACTATCAAGAGTCGCAGCCGTTTGCCACAACCGAAGCAAATATCATGTGCTTTGATTAACACTAGATCGGCAGTAAAACACCGACTAGAAATCCATGACTTCATCCTGCAATACGATTTAGACTGTCTCTTTATTACAGAGAGCTGGCTCACAGCCGACTGTAACACCATTCTAGGAGAATTGGTGCCAGAAAATTATCGTATTATTACGGAAAACAGAATAGGGCAAAGAGGAGGAGGACTGGCGGTGATCCATAAGATTCATCTGGCG
Source organism: Rana kukunoris (assembly GCA_029574335.1). NCBI lineage: Eukaryota > Metazoa > Chordata > Amphibia > Anura > Ranidae > Rana > Rana kukunoris. The sequence goes on along the minus strand of CM056052.1, from coordinate 152,845,720 downwards.
ATCACAAAACCAGTCTTTCAAAACCCTCTTCCATTCATGGAAACCCTTACTCTACAATTGCAAGCAAACTCCCAGGAGACCGTCCGGATTCTACTCTGCTATAGGCCACCCGGCCCAAAGTTGCAGCTTCTCCCATTATTGACGGACTTTATCTCCACCTATACCCTTAACAGCAAACACCTTTTGCTGCTCGGGGATTTCAACCTCTGGGCCAATTCCCCACAAGACCCTGTTGCTGACGCCTGCATCGACCACCTGGAAGGATTAGGGCTTCAGCAACTAGTATGTGGGCCCACACATGCTTCAGGTCACACACTTGATCTCATTTTCAGACAAAATCTGGAAATAAAAATCTTGGAAAATGAACCGTTGCCATGGTCAGATCACCATGCCATCAAATTCATTCTTTCCAACTTCCCCCCCTTAACAAAAACATCAAATCCAGTGACTACACACTGGACTAGATGCCAGAAGAAGCTCCACTCGGAATTCTTCAAAACTGCATTAAGGAAAAAAATAAAAACAAGCCAGCCACACCAAACGGCTGAAGAAACATTGGAATCCATAAACACAGCCCTATTACAGTCAGCTGACTTAATAGCGCCGAAACGTAAAACCAACATCCGGAAAACAAACTCCAGCTGGTTCAACAACCAACTGGCGTTACTGAAGCAAGAACGCAGAAGGGCAGAAGCTGCCTGGAAGAGAAGCCCATCAGATGAGAACCTTTCTATCTACAAGGCAATAACTAAGAAATATCACAAAGAAACCTTCAAAGCCAAGAAAAATTATTTTTCTGAGGCTATCAATAGCGCCCTCAACCGCCCCCGCGAACTCTTCAAGCTGGTCACTCAGACCATGAATCCAGGCTGTCTTGAAGCCCCCAATTCGGACACACAAGAATTTTGCAATGAATTATCGGATTACTTCATTAATAAAATCGAGGGAATCCGGCAAAGCATTCAGCAAAACAATTCCCCCCGTAGCCCCCCCGGTAATAATTTACACAACACCTGTAGTAATTCACCCCAACCAGGTAAGTTCACGCTGGAACCTATCACTATCCAAGCCACAAAACATATCATCGGTACTCTGCGTAACAGCACTGCGCCGAATGATATCATCCCCACTAAACTGCTGAAGGAATGTGCTGACATCCTGGCACCTCCTATCACGCAGCTTATTAACCAATCTTTCATGGAGGGCATAGTGCCCTCACAGTTGAAGGAGGGTATAATTAGACCCATCCTGAAGAAATCTACCCTGGACCCCAAGGATCCACTCCACCGCCGCCCCATAACAAGTTTAAACACTTTCTCCAAGATTATGGAGAAAGCAGTGGTGAAACAGCTGCAACAGCATCTAGATACCCACAAACTACTCGACCCATTTCAATCAGGTTTCCGACCCGGACACGGGACGGAAACAGCATTGCTCAAGATATGGGACGACGCCCTCGAGGCCGCAGACGAAGGAGAATCTTGTCTTCTGGTTCTGTTAGACCTGAGCGCAGCCTTCGACACAGTAGACCACAAGCTTTTATTGACCCGGCTAGCTGAAGTAGCCAGAGTCGCAGAAGGCGATTTATCTTGGTTCTCCTCTTTTTTGGAAAACAGATCGCAAATAGTGAAGTTAGGACCTTTCTTTTCTGAAAAACGCACGGTATCATGCGGAGTCCCTCAAGGATCCCCTCTGTCACCGGTGCTGTTTAACATCTATCTTCGTCCACTATTTGAGATCATCAGCAGTCAAAAACTGCTCTATCACTCATATGCAGACGACACGCAACTGTATTTCCGCATTTGCAATAAAAAGGATCACCACCTCAATCTAGAGACATGTCTCTCTTTGATAGAGGACTGGATGACAAAGAGTTATCTAAAACTCAACGGAGCGAAAACAGAACTCCTTCTGTTTCACGCCAAACGTAAGAATCAACCAGCAACAACTTGGACACCCCCGCCCATTCTGGGCAAAATCATCACCCCTAGCGCCAAAGTCAAAAGCCTCGGGGTCTTTTTCGACTCCTACATGACAATGGACGCACAAATAGGGTCAGTAGTCAGCGGATCTTACCATCTGCTGCGTCTACTACGTAGGCTTATTCCTTTTATTCCCAAAGATGACATTGCGGTCGTGGTGGGAACAATTGTAAACTCAAGATTAGACTATGCAAATGCCCTTTACCTTGGACTCCCAAGGTACCAAATCGCTCGTCTACAAGTCGTTCAAAATACGGCCGCCAGACTTGTGACTGGGAAAAAACCTTGGGAGTCCATCTCACCTTCACTGAGAGTCCTTCACTGGTTACCAGTAAAAGACAGAATTACTTTTAAAGCACTCTGTCTAACGCATAGATGTATCCATGGGAATGCTCCCCATTATCTATGCGAAAAAATAAAAGCCCATAACCCCAATCGCGTCTTGCGATCCACTAATCAAAATCTCCTGCAGATACCGAAAGCCGGATACAAATCCAAAGGAGATAGAAGATTTGCGGTCCAAGGTCCCAGACTATGGAACGCCTTGCCAACCAGTATTCGGTTGGAGGAGAACTACTTAGCATTCAGGAGAAAGATCAAGACTCATCTCTTTTGATATCAAAAGAGACAGGAACAACAAGCGCCCAGAGGCGATTCAGTTCGCATGTGCCGCGCTATACAAGTTTTCATTCATTCATTCATTCATTCATTCATTCATTCAATTTTGTATTCTCTATATGCTTCAGTGTTTTTCAGGGGCTATTGCTTCTTCAATGTTTCAATGTTTGAGGGATTGTGTGTGCTCTTACTCTGTTATGCATCTCATAACCAACACTGTCTTTATGCTGCTCATCTACCATTTCTTTCTTAACCTAGAAGTTTTTTTTTAAATATTACTGCTAATACAGCTTGTCTGTCTTTTTTTTTTTTATCAGATAATCATTCTTTCATAGTCCATTGACTATAGATCAGGGCTCAAAATTTCAACCCCTGAGCTACTAGCCAGGTCTCAAGAGTTACTCGCCACCAGTTGCCCCACCTAATTCATACACTGCCCCGTGCCAAATTGCGCCCCTAAACACGCTCTCGTAGATTATCTCATGGAATGACACTGTTAAATGTTTTATGCAGAATCAAGTTACACAATTAAATATTACCTACAACAACTTTAACAAAATGGGACAGGGCACTGGGGACAGGGCACTGGGGGCAGACCAGAGGGACAGTGCACTGGGGGCAGACCAGAGGGATAGGGCACTGGGGGCAGACCAGACGGACAGGGCACTGGGGGCAGACCAGAGGGACAGGGCACTAGAACCGGGTCTCTTCCGCATTCTCTTGCTGTCTCCTCTGCAACTCCCATCCATCCTCTCTCTCTCTCTCTCTCTCCCTCTCCTATTCATCTCATCATCAGGAGCCGGTGTGTGCGGCTCCATGCTTGCATGTCCCCACTTCCCCCTTTTATTCAGGCTGGCAGTGAGGAGAGGATCTGCAGCACAGCGGGAGGGAGTACAATCCAGCGCCAAGATCCACACAACTGCACAGCCATTGACACCATAGCACAGCGCACAGCACACATTGAGACCAGTCTGCTTGCAGTGCTCAGGCTGAACTGCTGGACACTTACATAGAGCACAAGGAGAAGAAAACTGCACAAACTGGAAGGCTGCCGCTCTCATGTCAGCGCAACTTTCAGTGAGCGCTGCACTGCCTACCTGGGACACCCGGAGTGGTAATTTTTGCAATCCTCCACCTCACTCATTACTTCCTGCTCTCTGCTCTCCAGCTACATTGGTTTGTGAAGGAGGCAGGCTCACAGAGGTCATACTGTTAGGTCCAATGGCTTAATGAGAATTGTAAGGAGAGGACCTGTGTATTGCTCTGCCTGTGAGCGCCTCACCAGACTACTTTTCCCAAGCATGCACCTTTCCTTTTCGGCCACCAATCGCATCAGGGCTCTAAGTGTAGGCACAGATTGGAGGAAGATTGGTCATGCAGCCCTGTCATCACTCGCCCCCAGCTTAAATCCACTCGCCAAATGCTAGCAGGCGAGTGGAAATTTTGAGGGCTGCTATAGATAATTTTTCTTCTTTTCTGGTTTGTATTTTCTATTTCTATACACCTTTCTTCCTCATCCCTACTTTTACTTGTTCCCTATATTATATTTCCTTTTTCTTCCTAAAAGTTTTCCAATCTTTAACTAGTACTGCATATCTTCATCATCATCAATCTAATTCACTCTTCTTCTGCTTTCTTACAATCACACTAATATGTATTTGCTTTGACCTTTAACATATCCTTATTATATGTTCTCTATTGTACTTCTTACTGCTGAACTTAATTACCTGCTTGATAATATTCCACCATTTCCCTTTGATTCCTTTTGTATTATTCCTCATGTTCTTTTAATCATTCTATTTATTCTTTGAGTGTCATCTATACAGTTTCTCCTGCGTTTTTAATTTTCCCACATCATATATTACTTTCGTCTACCTTTTTGAATGTCTAATTACAGCAATTTTTTCTGCACTTGATTCACACCATGTAGTGATCTGAATCGCAGTGTGCTACCCTACAGCTATTCACATCCTGGATTGTTGACTTATATCTGCTGTCTATCATCATCTGATATGTCTCAATCCTTGTCACCTCATCCTGTGATCTCCACATCTCTTTGTATACATCTTTCCAAAGACATATGAGCTGCTGATTATCAACCCAACCTTCATTGTGAAATCAATTGCTTTCTCACTATTATTACTTCTATCTTCATCCAGACGTTCTTTCTCTGTTGTTGGCTTGTATGCTTCCTCTTTTCTTTTTATTGCATTCCAATCCCCTACCATTATTTTAATATCATGCTCTGGCCTTCCTAAAATCTAAGCTTTCAACTTGATTTCCAAAAAAAAATCATTCTTTTTTTCCTCCCTATTAAACTTGGTAAATGCATTAACATTATTAATAGTAGTATTCTATATTTCCTTTTAAATGCAATATACATAATACTTATTCTTTTGGCACAAAGTCCAACATGGCCGGCAACCTACACTGATCAGCCATAACTTTATGATCAGCCATCTGATATTGAGTAGGTCCCACTTTTTCTGCCAAAACAGCCCCTTTTGTGACCAAAACAGCCCTAACCTGTTGAGAAATGGATGCCACTGAACCTCTGAAGGTATACTGTGGTATCTGGCACTAAGACATCAAGTAACAGATTCTTTAAATCCTGTAAGTTGCAAGGTGAGGCCTTTATAGATCAGACTTATTTTTCCATCACCTCCCACATATGTTTGATTGGATTGAGATCTGAAGAATTTGAAGTTAACACCTTGAATTTGTTGTTGTGTTTCTCAAACCATTATTGAATAATGTTTGCAGTATGTCATCCTGCTGCAAGAGGCCACTGCCATCAGAGAACACTATTCCCATGAAGGGAAATAGTTTTACACACAGGTATTTAGAGGAAACTACTCAAAAGTATTAGTGGACTGTGTCGAACAGTAAACTTTGGTGGTAGAGATAAAACAGTAAACTGTGACAGTGGTAAAGTATACCTGCTCCTGGGCTATTTTAAATGCTGAGAGCACTAAAGAAGACAAATTTCCCCATTATATTGAATAGGAAAATCTGTGATATATTTGCCCTGCTCAAATGAGATCAATTCAAAAAAGTTATACTGTACGCATGTAAGTATGTACACATCGTGTCAGAATGTGGTGACCGAAGGATAACGGGCCGATGATGCCTACACACGATCGGTTTGGACCGATGAAAACGAACTTCAGTCCGTTTTCATCGATCGGTTTGAACCAATCGTGTGTACACGGCTTAAACCGCCTTCACTAGAATTTACCCCCTCCTCCAATAGTACAGACCCCTTCTGGACAATTCACCCTCCTTCATTAGTACAGACCCCCCTAGAACAAACCAATCCCCTCATTAGTACAGACCCCCCTCAGGACAAACCATCCACCTCCATTAGTACAGACCCCCCTCAGGAAAAACCACCCTCTCCATTAATACAGACCCCCTCAGGACAAACCACCCCTCCAATATTACAGACCCCGCTTAGGACAAGCCGCCACAATAGTACAGACCCACTCAGAACAAAACATCCCCTCTATATAATATAGCTGTGTTCAGCAGCCTTATCACAACATTTTACCTCGGGTGATGGAGGACATCCCTCCATCACAAGCCAACACTTCCCATCCATTACTGCACCAGCTTGGGCAGCTCAGGTACACCTGGGTGGCACCTAAAGAGGAGAGAACAGTGTGCAACCACACCGCCAGGGTGGAGAGCAGATTGTGACAGACTTGGGCAGCAGCACAGGAGTTAGAGACAGAGGAGGAGGAGAACACATGCCAGGCACGGCCACTGCCAAAGAGAGCCAGGGCTTTCGTCACCCTCTGGGTGGTGTCATCCCTGTAGAAGGCGGCACCCAGGTGTGGACCACATACCCTGCCCCCCTGGCAATGCTACTGGGCACAGCCCCCTTCCCTGGAAACACTGTGAATGTCAGATATCCCACCTGATGTGTAAACATATGGGCATGCTGCGAGCATAGGCACAGGCAGCAATGGGAAGCCGCATCCCAGTAGCAGACGATGTTCGCAGACTGGGCTGGCCAGCTGGGAAACATGAGCTGCATGGAGTATTTCTCATTGCCACAGAGTGCATGGCTGGGAAATAGAAGGAGAGGCAGTCGGCCAGGTTCAATTTGCCACTTCTCTCAATTGCCACCTAGGACCCATGGTCCAACCGAGACCAATGGTAGGGCTGGCCCTGCAGATCAATCTGCTATCAATCTGACCTGATAGAATGGAGACATGGGAGAGTCCCGCTGCTCCCGGGCACAGACCTAGTTCAAGATCGGGCTCAGGTAAATATAAGGGGGGGCGACCGGCCTATTGTAAAAAAAAAAAATTCCAGTCATTTCCACGCTTACCGGAGCTGTTGGTAAAGCCCGTAAGTGATCCAATGTTTGCTGGAAAGGTAATCAAGTGAGGGCAAGATAGACCAGACTTGGCTCTATGCCCTTGGAGGACTGGAGTGACATGGCACAGCCCTGATCCCGGTAAAGAGCCGATGACAATTACAGCTGATCACATGTAAACAAGCAAATGCCGGTTATCGGATTTCCTCTCCTCACACTGATAGTGTGTATATAGAGGACAGCCATCAGCAGCATTTTCTCACAGGGGAGACCTGCACAGATCTTCAGGGCACTGATCACCAGTGCCCTGATGATCAGTGCAGCCCCAACAGTTCCCAGCAGTGATGCCAGTCAGTGCCCAGCAGTGATGCCAATCAGTGCCCATCATTGATGCCAGTCATGACTTTCAGTGCACATTAGTGCCGCCTATCAGTGCCCATCAGAGCCACCTGTTAGTGCCCATCAGTGCTGCCTATCAGTACTCATCAGTGATGCCTATCAGTGTCTATTAGTGCTGCATATTAGTGCCTCCTCATCAGTGCCTACTCATCAGTGCCCTTCAGTGCCAACTTATCAGTACTGATCAGTGCCCATTATTGCAGCCTCATCAGCGCACGTCAGTGAAGGCGAAAAATTACTTATTTACTACATTTTCAAACAGAAACTTTTTGTTTTTCAAAACTTTAGAAAAAAAAATAAAAACAACAACCCAGTGATTAAATACACCATAAGAAAGCTCTATCTGTCTAAAAAAAATATGTTTTTTATTTTATTTGGGTACAGTGTTGCATAGCAGTGCAATTGTCATTCTAATGTTGTTAAAGTCAAAATGAAAAAAAAAAAAAAGTAAATAAAAGATCTTGGATCTTTTTGACCCCAGATCTCACAATATCGAGGACCTGTCATGCTTATTTCTTTTACAAGGGATGTTTACATTCATTGTAATAGAAATACAAGTGACATAACATATTGCAATGATCTGCATTTTATTGTCTGGATTCTCTGCAAAAAAAAAATATATATAATCTTTGGGGGTTCTAAGTAATTTTCTAGCAAAGAGGTTAAGGTAAAAAAAATAAACCTTTGCTTTTAGAACCACTTAAAATACAGAAAACTAAAGGCATTTCCAAAAGCAAGTTTAAAATTGAAACACTGCCAGCAGTTACCCACAATTAAAGGGGTGTTCCAGACGCAATTTTTTTTTTTTAAAGTCAGCAGCTACTAACAGTGTAGCTGCTGACTTTAAATAAGGACACTTACCTTGTCCTAATGGGCGGCTGCTCTCTGAGAACACACACAGTTCCCAGAAAGCAGCGCGCCCCATTCACAAGCAGAAGAAGAAGAAAAGACACCGCGGTGTGGAAGAGGCAGATTACGGACTTCCGCATAGCAACAGGTATTTCGGGTGAGTATTTTTTTTTTTTCACTTTTTTTTTATTAAATTTTTTACAGCAATATGGGCAAATGTTGTTTTCCTGGGTGGAACTCCGCTTTAAGAAACATCCCTTTTGAGTTAACAGGTTCTTCAAAATTACTTTTCTCTATAACTAAAAGCACAGCAGAATAGGGACAGTTTTAGAGCTGAATGCTCTTGTATGAATTTTCTTTGTGTTTCTGCAAACAGCTTCCAAAAGAAGATATGTTCAGTAACAGTGCCGCTTGTCACCTATAATGTGGCGTACACGCGATTGGAAATTCCAACAAGAAAACTGTGGATTTTTTCAGACGTAATTTTGGCTCAAACTTCTCTTGCATATGCACGGTCACACCAAAATCCGACCGCCAAGAATGCGGTGACGTACAACACTACAATGAGCAGAGAAAAATTCAAAAAGTTCAATGATTCCGAGCATGCGTCAAATTGATTCCAGGCATGCATGTATTTTTTTCCACGTAGGAATTGCATACAGACGATCAGAATTTCTAACAATAACTTTTCCCGTCGGAAATTTTGAGAACCAGCTCAAATGGAGTCTACACACGGTCGGAATTTCCGCCCAAAAGCTCACATCAGACTTTTCTTGTCGGAATTTCCGATTGTGTGTACGTAGCATTAGTAGCTGCTTGGAAAATGTAAAGCATCCTCCATTAATAGTATTTGGTCAAAGTACCCTTTAAAAATACTGTATTTGTCACAGTGAATGGATACTGACTGCAATTTACTTAAAGAGAGAATTAAAACCAATTTCATGACCAACATATGACTCTGGACTGTAATAGTCACCAAAATAGTCTCTCTGAAGTTTTGGCTGCTATTTGGACAATAAATGAAAATTAAACAGGTTACCTGAAGTTTTACAAAGGATTAAAATAACAATTGTTTGTTATTGTAGCTGTTGTGGCTTTGGGGATAAGATATTCAAAGATCAGGAATCGCAAATACAGAGACACTGCAACTGGAGGCAGTCAAAAAGCAGTATGGTGGGTACTGTAGCTGAATTCTGTTTATAATAAGCTTTGTCTCAATATGCGTAAGAAGCTTTGGCACTCAATCAGACCACTAGGGAAGCCCTCAGCAGGACGGGGATTATCCAGTGGTTTATTTCAGAAAGTGCCTCCCTGCTATTTAGAAAACGACACAGCCAGAATTATTCCTTAACAGTGCTTTACATTATGTTTATTGTGTCACACTTGTACAGTAAATTGTAATGTATGTTCAATCCATACTTGACGCCAAAGCACTTAAAATGCCTGATCTGTGCTTCTGAGATCTTTACTTGCTTACTGTAAAGCTGGAATAAAATTTAGAACTAGTTCAACAAAACATGCCAATTTATGGGGAAATTATCAGCTATATTATAGTAAGATTGAGTTTGGAGATACCGTATTTTTCGCCGTATAAGACGCTCCGGCATATAAGACGCACCCAATTTTAAAGGAAGAACATCTAGAAAAAAAAAGATTCTGAACCAAATACTGTAGTAAAATATTTGCCCCCCACTTGTCATCACCATCACACCACCCCCACATTATTAATAGCCAGTAACATTGCCCCCACATTAGTAATAGCCAGTAACATTGCCCCCACATTAGTAATGGCCAGTAACATTGCCCCCACATAATAATAGCCAGTAACATTGCCCCCATATAATAATAGCCAGTAACAGTGCCCCCACATAATAATAGCCAGTAACAGAGCCTCCACATAATAGCCAGTAACAGTGCCCCCACATAATAATAGCCAGTAACAGAGCCTCCACATAATAGCCAGTAACACTGCCCCCACATAATAGCCAGTAACATTGCCCCCACATAATAGCCAGTAACATTGCCCCCACATAATAGCCAGTAACAGAGCCTCCACATAATAGCCAGTAACACTGCCCCCACATAATAGCCAGTAACATTGCCCCCACATAATAGCCAGTAACATTGCCCCCACATAATAGCCAGTAACAGAGCCTCCACATAATAGCCAGTAACACTGCCCCCACATAATAGCCAGTAGCATTGCCCCCACATAATAGCCAGTAACATTGCACCCACATAATAGCCAGTAACAGAGCCCCCACATAATAGCCAGTAACAGAGCCCCCACATAATAGCCAGTAACATTGCCCCCACATAATAGCCAGTAACAGAGCCCCCACATAATAGCCAGTAACAGAGCCGCCACATAATAGCCAGTAACATTGCCCCCACATAATTGCCAGTAACAGAGCCCCCACATAATAGCCTGTAACAGAGCCCCCACATAATAGCCAGTAACAGAGCCCCCACATAATAGCCAGTAACATTGCCCCCAACTCACTGTTGCAGATCGCTCTGGAATAGAAGATCCACAAGCCCTCTGCTCAGCGCGCACTGCCGCCGGGTGTACCAAGATGGCCGACCGCTCCAGAGCTAGGCCAAAGCCGCGGTCTTTCCTAAGACCGCGGTGGTGGTGCGCTCCGCGTATCAGATTGGTCGGATCGGCGAGTGAAGAAAAGGTATATTGGTCTTATAAGACGCAGCAACTTCCCCCCCCCCAGTTTTAGGGAAGAAAAAGTGCGTCTTATAAGGCGAAAAATACAATAATTGTCAGAAAGATCTTAATCCATTTGGGTGCATAATATGGAATATCTGATTATATGATGACTGCATCTGAAAATGTTCTTTATGTTTTCATTTTTCACATGCTTTGGAATATTTGTACTGTCTTTAAATATCAAGTTCAGTTAGCAGTTCCATAAGTTACCAAATCCTGTGGAGATGGACAGTCTAAGTAAAGAGACAGTTAAAGGATCACTAAAGGATTTTTTTTTAGCTAAATAGCTTCCTTTACCTTACTGCAGTCCTGGTTTCATGTCTTCATTGTTCGTTTTTGCTTTGAAGTTGCTGTAATTCTGCTCTGATCTCTATACTTCCTGCTTGTCTGACTCCTTATGAAAAATCTCATGGCAGCTTTTCACTGTGGTCTAAGCTGTCATTACTGTGTGTCTAAAACTTCTCAGATTAATTTTAAAAACAAAACACTGCCCTGGATTTGTTTGTTTTTGTTCTGTGTGTCTCTTACTTCACAGAAACATGAAACCAGTTTAAAAATGAAACTAAACTGCAGGCACATTATATGATTGATTTGTATCTATTTTTAATCATTTTTAAAAGGAATCAGTTAACTATTATGTCTCTATACCCTGTAAACAGTCATTTCAGCAAAAAAAAAAATGTTTCCTTTAGTGACCCTTTAATGATGAATATGGATTTTTAGCCTAAATTTAAATGAACTGCAGACCTAAAGGTTTCACTTGCAGCATAGTGCCCATATACTTATCATGCAGGCCCAGACAACAGTCTGCAAATGAGAGTAAAACAGCCCCCCAAATGATTTAAATATATTATTAGAAAATGATCAGGTTTGAGCACATAGGCCCCTTACAAAGATACCTTAGAGTTGTGACTAGGGGACAAAGAGAAGTCAAATGTATTAAATTCCTTCTCCAGATCTCTGTATACAAAGAAAAATTGTGAATTTCAGGTCCATAATGGTGATTGTAGTGCCAGAAACTCGTTCTATGTCCAGACAAAATAAAGGTACCAGTAAGTAAAACACCTGGATCAGATGACTTCTATACACCCAACGATTGAACAGAAAAAGACTGACAGCCTAGGTCGGAGCTACTGTACTAACAATCCGTTGTCAGTACATAAATATCCCCCTGTTGTTCTATTGTGTTCTGACAGGGGGACAGCCCTACCCACCCCCTCAGGCTTATTGGGAGTGGGTCAGCTGGCCTTTTGATGGTCATGACCCTTTGATAGAAGCCAGCCTTTCGGACCAGTTACCGTACACGCAGGTCAAATATCGGCTAGGTTCTTTTAAACCAGCCGATACTACCCAAAAAACTACAAACCTGTATGCTTAACACCCAACAGTTTGATGAAGGATCAGATAGATGAGTTTTTGAAAAAAAAAAAATTATTATAAGCGATAGCATGGATTCAGAAGTGACCAAAGTTGTCAAACAAATCTGCTTTATTTTCATGTGGAAGTAGGCAAAAACCTAGACAAAGGAGCAGGCATGGATATACAGTAATTTACTCTACAGGCTAAGAAAATCAGTTTGTTAATTGAAAAAATGGCCTGAAGACTGCATTTAGAGAATAATGATTAATGGTTCATACTCTAAATTGTCTAAGGTTGTTAGTTAGTGATGTACCCCATTGGGACACTTACTTAATATTTTTATAAATTTAGGATTAAAAGTTTAATTTTTGTGTTTGCACCAAACTATTTAGTGAAATAAGGTCCTTACAAGATGCCTCCAACTTACTGTACCAGCAGACTTAAACACTCTACTTGATTGAGAAACTATGTGATAAGTACGGGTGAAGTGAGGATATAAGGTTATGCACTTGGGACTAAAAACATGTATGCATTATACATTCTTTGGAGAGAACAACTGGGGAAGCCAATAACAGAGAAGGATCTGGGTGATCTAGTGGATCATAGACTTACTAATATCATGAATTGCCAATCTGCAGCTATCAAAATACTTTTTTTGTATTAACCTCCCTGGCGGTATGATTCTTTCAGGTTTTTGGTGCTGAAAGCGGTACCATTATTTGCAAGGAAATTTGGCGTTTTATACTGTAGGCCTGTAATTCCTAGGAATAACTCACCTAAATCTGTCCAAACAAAATCTAATAGGCATCCCGGGTATGATTTTTATTTATTTTTTTATTAAAAATTATAATATAATAAATAATTATAAAAATTATAACAAATAATAATATAATTATAGTAAAAATTATTCAATAGTGTAATAAAATCAAAATCACTGAAATTTGCTCAGTTGCAGAATTTTTGCTGTCAGCTCAGTAGATTGCTTTAAGAGAGGCCTGGATTCTTTCCTAAATGCACATAATATAACTGAGTACTAAGTTTTGTAGGTAAAGTTGATCCGGGGTAAATCCGATTGCCTCTCGGGGGATCAGGAAGGAATTTTTTCCCCTCCGGTAGCAAACTGGATCATCGCTCTGCTGGGGTTTTTTGCCTTCCTCTGGATCAACTGTGGGTATGGAGTTGGGTGTATGGGATGTACTGTGTTTTATTTTTTTTTATTTTTATTTTTTTTATGGTTGAACTGGATGGACTTGTGTCTTTTTTCAACCTGACTAACTATTTAACTATGTAACTATGTAACTATTATTTTTTTTTTCTATGACGTATTTCCCCACAAATCGCTATCGCTAAATTCTGCAAGTGATTCTGATTTATTATCGCTGTTTTATTAGGTGCTCTAAAACAATTATTGCCATAAAGGGACACTTTTGGTTGCTATGGGCAATCTACAGTTTGCAGGGAGAAAGAACAGTTTTTATTATATAAAAGGACATGTAGTGCACAGGGCAGACCACTAGGGACATGGGGGTGTGTATTTTTTACATACAGTACTGTAATCTATAAGATTACAGTATACTGTATGTATAGTGTTTGTTTACATTTTTGAATTTGGCGCCGTTCTCCGTCCCCGTGCGTCGTAACGTCGCAGGGAACGGAGCTCTGCGGCACACGGGGACGCTGTGTGAATCGAGCGAGCACCCGCTCGCTCACACAGCGCGGATGCATCGCTGGATCGACGGAGAAGGTAAGTAAACAGTCTCTGTGGATGCTGCAAGGCGAGCCCGAGTCTGACTCGGGGTTACCGATCGTAGCACAGAAATCTAACCCCGAGTCAGACTCGGGAACACCGCCAGGGAGGTTAAAAGAGGCATGGACTCCAGAAAGAAATAATCTTGCTTCTTTACAAACTACCAGTAATGCCACATACACACGACCGTTTTCCATTAAGTTGCAGGGTTTTTCTCTAACTTCCTGTTTGGCTATAAAAAAAAGGAAAGGGAAATCTCCACAATGAGACAGATGACGGAAAAAAAAATCTGTGGGGTTATAACCCTCCCCCCTCTATCCAAAAATAAATAAAAAGTTTTGCCAATAGTTCTACATTACTCTTTGCATATGGACACATATACAGTATCTCACAAAAGTGAGTACACCTCTCACATTTTTGTAAATATTTTATTATATCTTTTCATGTGACAACACTGAAGAAATGACACTAAGATACAATGCAAAGTAGTGAGTGTACAGCTTGTATAACAGTGTAAATATTCTGTCCACTCAAAATTAAAGCGGAGGTTCACCCTAAATAAAGTCTCTCTCATGTGATCCAGCATACTGGTGTCAATGCCAGTATGCTTTTTTTTTTTTAAATCCCCCACTTACTGTATTATGTTCAATTTTAATTTCTTTCCCCCCGCGGTGGACGGCTCTAGTATAGCGCGTCACATCTTACGAAAATACCCGATAAGGACTCCGCTGTTCTCGGCGCTATACGGCGCCTGAGCACAGACCTAGGAGCTGACTGCGCAGGCGCCGTATATAGCCACGTCACGCTCTCCGAAAAAAGCCGAAATAGGACTCGGCTGTATATGGCGCCTGCGCAGTCAGCTCCTGGGTCTGTGCGCAGGCGCCGAGAACAGCCGAGTGCTAGTCGGCTGTTTTCGGAAGGCGTGACGCGATATAGCGGCGCCATACACCGCGGTAGGACGAAAATTAAATTATCTATTAAGAAGTAAGTACATTGATAAAAAAAAATAAAAAAAACAGCATACTGGCGCTGACGCCAGTATGCTGGATAGGATGGGAGAAAGTGGTTTTAAGGGTGAACCCCCTCTTTAATTTCTAAACCAGTGGCAACAAAAGTGAGTAGACCCCTAAGTGAAAATGTCCAAATTGGGCCCAATTAGCCATTTTCCCTCCTTGTTGTCATGTAACTTGTTCGTGTTAGGTGTGAATGGGGAGCAGGTGTGTTTGATTTGGTGTTATTACTCTCACTTTTTCAAGCTGTACATTTACTACATTACATTGCAGCAAAGTGTCATTTATTCAGTGTTCTCACATGAAAAGATATAATAAAATATTTACAAAAATGTGAGGGATGTACTTACTTTTGTGAGATACTGCACATACTGTACACACATTCATGTTCTGACAACTGCCTTAGTGGAGATTTTGCCAAACGAATGAAACTGCCATAAGCATTATATTAAACTTGCAGACTGGCTGCAAAACACTGATGGGTAATGTGTTACTCCTCACATCCCTGACAATCGGTGACAGCTACTCCTCTGGAAATAAGACAAGGGGTACACTCAGTGGTTCAGTGGTCTTGATTAAAAGTTGTTTTCTTTTTTTCTACAGTTGTATTTCCTAACTCATCTTTTTAAAGAACAGTGTTGTGACATCTCTTTTTATTACATTTCACAACGCCAACCACCAGCACTAGCTTAGTCTTTGCATTACCCTCTTTATCATTCTGAACCTGAAAGTTATTTTACTTTTAGCTAGGGGATGCATCCTGTTGAAGCAACACTACCCTGATTGTACAGTATAGCAAAATGCCAACCAAATGGGTATATTTATTATGGGTGACAGTTTAGAATTAGCCTCTCTGATGCTTTGGTTTTCTGCTCTGTCCTTCAACTATGATCTATCTATATATTACTGTATCTACCTAAATTTGAAAGGCAGGCATGCCTATAAAGATTTTAACCCATGCATGATAGGTGATCATTGTTGTTAATTGCTTTTTAATCTAGCCATAGACAGACTGAAATTTGGCCAGTTCGGCAGGACAACTTCAGTACAACCAGCCTATGATCATTGTATTCTGCCGGTGAGAAAGGCTCCCTGAGTTCCCTGCTGGCAGAACACAATAGTGCTGTGGGAGGGATTACCTCATCAACACTGACTGTGTTGATAATAATGTATTGTGTTTTTAATAATGTATTATGCCTTAGTAAATTCCTTAGTTTTGCAAACTGCTAGTTAGATCCATGATCTGGTCTTCCTGATGAGTAGCATGCGTTCAGCTAGTCCAGTAGTCTAGTATAATTAACCCATATTTTGTTTATAAAAAAATGCTGACATAAAATCAGGTTGTAAGCCCTCACTATATATTCCAATAATCTAGTAGGTTAGATTCATAGTACAGGCAGTTTTATGTTTTACAGACTTCACTGTACTAGTCAGTGGGTGTGCTAGAAGCTGCAGAGTGAGTATGTGTGTTGTGTGGCCATTGCATTTAAAATGAGTGAGCTAGTAGAGCAATGAAGCTTCATCAAATTTTGCATTAGGCTTAAACATTCCTCTGCAGAAACTATTGGGGTGATTCAGAAGCCTTTAAGGGATGATGCAATGAATATAGCGCAGCTTCATCATGACAATGTACCCACCCATGCATCACGTCCCATGCAGAGTTTTTTGGTGAAACATGAAATCACCCAGGTGACTCAGCTCTTCTACAGCCCAGATTTGGTGCCCTGCGACTTTCGGCTTTTCCCAAAACTAAAATTACCTTTGAAAGGGAAGTGATTTTAGACGGTCAATGACTTTCAGGAAAACACGATGAAGCAGATGATGGAGATTCCAACAAAGGATTTTGCAGAGTATTTAGAACAAAGGACGATACGCTGGGAGAACTATGTGAATTCTCAAGGTGCTTGAGGTGAAGGAGGGCTAAGGCATTATTGTCCTATGTACAATGTACAATGCATCTTGTATCTTCTTCAATAAATGTTTCTATTTTTCATTTTACATGGCTGAATAATTCCTGGGAAGACCTTGTTTATATATATGTATGTTATGTGATTATAATACAATATCTATGTGTTAACTGAAGAGCAATTGGGCAATTAAAGCCACCATTAAAGTGGTAATAAACTCTACATTAAAAAAAATATGACAGATATAGATTTCAAATGGAGCCCTCCACTGCTGTGCTGGCACTGTCCCAGAACTTCCATCTTGCTCTGTCTTACTTCCAGGTTCACGTTGTCAGGTCAGTTTAGTGTCCAGGCCATAATGACATCACCCCTGAGCATGACCACAGGGGTCTGCATCACAGCACAGCACTCTCAGCTATCACAGCTCACTCAGTGTGCCCTGAATGCAGAGCATACTGTGCATGAGCCATTGATGTCATTGACTGGGAAATTTTTCTAGAAAAACCCTAATGTCTCACCCACCTGTTTTACACTCAAGTGACAGGCCTATGCCTCTGCTGGGGCTGCAGCTAATTACAGAGGAGTCACCATCATTAAGGGCTAACATGCAGGTTACATGGTGTACGAGCAATGTGTGCAATGTCATGCACTAGTCGGACCCCTGTGTTCCATACAATTTCAAGAGTGTCTTCCAGTGCCTTCCAGTGTGATCTCCATACCTCTAGTATTCACAGAACCATTCTGTCTGTTACCAGTTCCAATGTGCTGCCTGTAATCCTGTGTACCTCTAGCCTGAATTCAGCTCTGATTAGTCCCTGTGCTCTCTAATATTAAGCCTGTACCTAGCTCCAGTGTGACCCCATACATTGTGGCTTTACTCTGCAATAGTAATCTTTTGTAGTCCAGCCAGTACCCTCCTTCCAGTGACCTTGTCTTCGTGCATTTCTGCCTGTTGTCAGTGCCTCTGTGTTTTTCCATACACTCCTACCAACTTCAACTGTTTTATCTACAGACTTGTAATCCCAGCATCTCGGCTTTGCAAGGGGTATTTTCCTGCATACCTGTTCTCAGTAGCTGCCTACTCAGATGAGTGCTGCAACTTGTGAGTCATCTACAGCAAAATCCATCTCAGTCTTCAGTAGCTCTGGTAAAGAACAAGAGAAGATTCTGTGCCTTGATTCCTCGTAGTGCTCTCACCTTTATTGTGTGTGTGGGTGCTCTGGGGTTTCCTTCTGGTGCCATCAGGTATCCTGCTTCTTCAAAACATCTTGTGGTTCTTTTTCTCTGCTCCATGACCTATACCACTGGCCAGCCAAAGCAGCTATACATATCTCCTGGTTAGCCAGGCTGCTCCCTAGGGGAAACCAACTCCTGTCCATGACATTTAGTCACACTGTACATTTAAACAAAAATGTACTGATTGGCATGTGATGGATCATTTTTGGAAACTGTAGTTATATGCTTGCTTGTGGATCAGTTGTAGACATCTTTAAATCAGCAGAAACTCACAGGTAGTCTTTAGGTATCAGGCTATGGTTAATCTAAATGTTTGTTTTCACTGTTTTACTACGTATAATTCTATAGGTGATATATAAATAAAATATATTAGGTTTTCCCAAACATAGGATACTGTGAACAAAGGCTTAAAGCCACATGGAGATAGTTTTGTATAGTTATGTGCCAAGTGGGTGCAATAGAGGATTTGAACCGCTTGTATTTAATTTCCTGCTCTTCAAAACATATCAGAATGTATCCATTTTGTCAATCTCAAGAGATCTAAGTAAGCTTAGAATTTTCTAATTATTGTAGAAAAGAATGCTCTGCAAAATAAGAAACCTTGAGGGTGTAATTTATGACCAGCCAACATGGACCAAATCTATGCATCTCATTTTCTATCAACACATTTTAATGTATACAATTGTGAGTCTTTGGTCATGTCTCAATGCACAGTACATTGCCTTTTGTTGGAATCACGCTTATTTCACACTCCACCTATAATCTTTCAGCAATTTCAAGTTTTTTGGGGGTATTAAACAAAAATGAAAGGACATAAATTAACAGCAATCTTATATTGTCATACTGGCACTATGAAAATACTGTACAGTGTTTTATTCTGAAGTATTTCTTATTCATTTCTCACTTAGATAAAATTAGGATAGTTTCAGCTTTATTGATTTGCCCAAAGTCCACACAGATTTGTTAAAATGATCATATTGAGACCGAATCATGAAATTTTCTTTAACCACTGATACTTTTTGCACTTATGAATTTGGACTGCCCAGGCAAGTTATGTTATGTCGCGTACACACGACCGTTTTTCGGGTTCTAAAAAATGCCTTTTTTTTTTAAATGTCATTAAAAACGATTGTGTGTGGGCTTCAAAACATTTTTCTGGTTCTGAAAAAACGGACCAAAAAAATTTGAACATGCTCTATTTTTTAACGTTGTTTTTAAGGTTGTCATTTTTCGGGTTGTAAAAAATGGTCGTGTGTGGGCTTTAACAACGTGAAAAATGCTCTGAAGCAAGTTATGAGACAGGAGCGCTCGTTCTGGTAAAATTACCGTTCGTAATGGAGTAAGCACATTCATCACGCTGTAACAGACAGAAAAGAGCGAATCGTCTTTTACTAACACAAAATTAGCTAAAGCAGCCCAAAGGGTGGCATCATCTGAATGGAATTTCCCCTTTATAGTGCCGTCGTACGTGTTGTACGTCACCACGCTTTGCTAGAGCATTTTTTTTTCACGATCATGTGTAGTCAAGGCCGTTTTAATGATCAGGTTGAACAAAACATTTTTTCTAGAGCCTGAAAAATTTCATTTTTTACAACCCAAATAGCGTGTCTACGTGGCATTAGGATCTGATAACGATTAGAAATGGTAAATGTATTAGATGCTTATATTTCTAAATAAAACGCTGGGGCTGGAACTGGGAAAAGTTTTATGAAATATTTTTATACCAGCAGTACCAGATTTAGCTAAGAAGCAAAAAACCTGCCCTGAGCCAGGTCTGCATAATTGGAGGATTTGCTGATGAGAGTTAACTTGTGTGGACTCATAGATTGAGGGCCAGATCCACAAAGAACTGGCGCTGGTGTAGCCTATCTAAGTTACACTACGCCGCTGTAAGTTACAGCGGCTATCCTTATCCACAAACACTTTCCGCTGTAACTTACCGCGGCGTAGTGTAATTGTTGCAGCATAAGGCCGCGCAATTCAAATTATAAAGCTGTGGGCGTGATTTCATTTAAATCAGCTTGACCCCACGTAAAGGATGTTTTTTTTGAACGCCGCATGCGCCGTCCGTGGAGATATGCCAGTGCGCATGCGCAAAATCACGTCAAAAATAGTCAATGAAAACGACGCAAACGTAACTTACGCAATTCCCTATTCACGAATGGTTTACGCAAACGACGTGAACGACGGAAAAATCTACGCTGGCCCAGCGTCCATACTTAACATTACGTACGCCTCTATACAGCAGGGGTAACTTTACGCCGGACCTACGCTTACGCAAATGACGGAAAAACACTGCACCAGGCGTACATACGTTTGTGGTTCGGCGTATCTAGCTCATTTGCATATTCGATGCAGAAAATATACGGAAGCGCCCCTAGCGTCCAGCGTAAATATTAAACTTAAATAAGATGGCGTATCTACGCAAAAAAACAAAGATACGTCGGCGCAGATTTGAAATTATGGCGGCGTATCTGGAGATATGCCCCCGTAATTGTTTGTGGATCTGGCCCTTAGTTGCTAAATTATGACACTTAGGATTACACCAATAATGTGGACATCTTGATACAGATAAAAAGTATAATCTTAAAGGGTATGGATAGTTGGTGACAGACCAAAATCTATCCAGGGAAATTTCTGATTCTAGTGATGTAATCCTAGTCAAGAAATAAGCCAAACTCAAATCATTAGACATACATCAAAGGAAACCAAGTAATAATCTGGGGTGACTTTCAGTAACGGTCACAAGCTGATTTAAATCAAGAATCATATATGAAGAAATCATCTAGAACATGAGAAGAATGTAAGAGCAACCAGAATGATCATGCATTAATGATCATGCATTATCGAAAACATGGCCTCTTTTCAATGAAATATGTTTTAAAGCTGAACTCCAGGAAAACAGTGTTATCCATTCTAGTCATTCTGTAGTTTTTATATATAACAATACCTTCTAAGGCTTTCATTTGCATACCTGAAGTTGCTTTTATGTGACCTCCTTTTGTGGCCTTACGACATTAACACTGTTAAACTACAGGACCATGTACCTCACTAGGAAGTGATGTGGGCAGTGCAAGAGCTACCATTCCATAGTACTGGCCAGAAGTAAGAAGAAATGGAATTTGAACAGCTACTTGACTGTGGTTTCAGGTGGAGTGGGAAGGGAAAATATATGTCTTTTTCTTTGTCTGGAGTCAAGTTTTAATATATATATATATATATATATATATATATATATATATATATATATATACTGCTCAAAAAAATTAAAGGAACACTTTGAAAATACATCACATCTCAATGGGGAAAAATATCATGCTGGATATCTATACTGATAGACTGGCTAATATATTAGGAATGACAGGGATAGAAATGAAAGGATGCAACAACGTTAGATGGAAATGAATATGATCAACCTACAGAGGGCTGTAAAAAAAGTAAAAAAATTATGCAGCATGCTAGTCTATTTTGCTGAAATTTCATTGCAGCATCTCTAAATGGTAGTTTGTGTGCTTGTATGCATGCCTGACAACATTGGGGCATCCTAATCTGTAAAAAGTACAGGGTGCCAGTGGCGGACCTGCCAATTCTGGTGTTTTAATGGCAGATGCCAATCGAGCTCCACAGTGCCAGACATTGAGTACATGGCCCAATAGAGGACGTTGGGCCCTCAGGCCACCCTCATGAAGTCTGTTTCTGATTGTTTGGTCAGAGACATTCATACCAGTGGCCTGCTGGAGGTCATTTTGTAGGGCTATGGCAGTACTAATCCTGTTCCTCCTTGCACAAAGGAGCAGATACCAGTCCTGCTGATGGGTTAAGGACTTTCTACTGCCCTGTCCAGCTCTCCTAGAGTAACTATCTGTCTTCTGGAATCTACTCCATGCTCTTGAGACTGTGCTGGGAGACACAGCAAACGTTCTGGCAATGACACATATTGATGTGCCATCCTGGAGGAGTTAGACTGCCTGCGCAACCTCTATAGGGTCCAGGTATCGCCCCATGCTACCAGTAGTGACACTGACCCTAGCCAAATGCAAAACTAGTGATAAACAGTGAGAAAAGTTGCGTAGGGAATATAATTTCAGTGGCCTCAACCTGTAAAACCATTCCTGTTATGGAGGTCGTCTCATTGTTGCCCATCTTGTGCACCTGTTGTTAATTTCATTAACACCAAAGCAGAGGGAACCGATTAACAACCCCCTCTGTATACACCCCTCGCCCTCTGCTACTTAACTGAACAGATCAATATCCCAGGAGTTTAAATTTCTTGAAGCTATACTCTGAAAGTGTAAAGTGTTTCTTTAGTTTTTTTGAGCAGTATATATTTTGCTCCTCCACAGCTCATCTGTCAGATTCCTTGGTAATATGTACATCCAGGTATGGAGGAGCATGTAACTGTCTACCCTTACTTTCAGCATGATGTGCTTTGGCCTCATAGGCCGAACACCAGGAACAAACAGGGGAGGTGAGAAGGTAAGGTATAAGCTTTGACCCAAACTGATACAGAGTTTACACAGGGATTTGATTCTAAGATCTGGCAGATTAATAGATGTAGTACAGGTGAGCACAGTGAGTTGAGTATTTTTAAAAGAATGTTATGCCCTGTACACACGATCGGTTCATCCGAGGAAAAAAGGTCTGATGGATTTTTTCATCAGATATCCAAAGAAGCTGACTTTCATCAGTCGTGCCTACACACCATCAGTTAAAGAAACGATCGTGTCAGAACGCGGTGACGTAAAACACAACGACGTACTGAGAAAAATCAAGTTCAATGCTTCCGAGCATGCGTCGACTTGAGTATGAGCATACGTTGATTTTTAACCGAAGGAAATCCCCACAGACGATTGTTTTTTTCTATCGTTTTTCTAAACAATCAGATAATTTTAAAACGGGTTCTAATTTTTTTCACCGATGGGAAAAAACGATGGGGCCCACACATGATCGGTTCGTCTGATGAAAACGGTCCATAAGACCGTTTACATCAGATGAACCAATCATGTGTACGTGGCATTCATTTTCCAAAGAAGTGTATAGTCTAAAGATTTTCAGGGGTGATGTGTACATATTTTCTTCCATAGCTTAAATTATATGAATGCAGTTAGAATTTTTATGAACAAAAAACAATTATAGTTTTGTCAAAGTTTAACTTCTAAAGTCATATCAAAGGAACAGATCATGTACATACATGTTTTAGGTGATTTTGCTGAAGGTAGAATTATTTTTTATGTGAAATCAACTGTTTATCCGCCTTATCTTCTCTCAGTAAATACATGCCATGAATTAGAAGTGAAACAACTTTAGGTTTCAGGCCAGCATTTCCCTGGCCATGTGTATACATCTAAATATCACAACCCTTCTTATTCTACCATTTTAATTGGAAAGTGTAAGAGTGTTTGTAGTGCGCATAGAAAGTAACTTAGAATTCATTCAACCAAGCAGTCTTTCAGCACCTGGCTGTAGAAATCACAAATGCAAATCTGTGGCTCTGGCTAACTGGATACACTCTTTTCCCTATCAAATCACAACAGTATACCATTGAGCCAAACATGTTACAATGTAGATCATTGTAAACATTACACATTTAATTTAA
The DNA here is from genome assembly GCA_029574335.1 of Rana kukunoris. Classification (NCBI taxonomy): domain Eukaryota; kingdom Metazoa; phylum Chordata; class Amphibia; order Anura; family Ranidae; genus Rana; species Rana kukunoris. Next base: position 152,821,974 of record CM056052.1, on the reverse strand, counting down.
AAAAGAATAAAAATGTCACACAATGTAAAGTTCATAATAATTGTTAAAATATTAGGTAATTGTTAAAATGTCCTGCTTTAGACAGAGAATAGGAGACAGGTCAATAAGAAATTGATCATCAATAGGAGGTATTTTCCTATTGTAGAGAGGGTAATTATCCACACTGAAACTTAAATAGTCTTACTTGCCCTAAAAGTCACTTAACAAATAATTGTTCTATATTTATTAATACATTTAGCCATGACAAACCCTAGAGAGTATATATATATATATATATTTGGGGTTGATTTATTAAAGCAATAGAAACTGTTCACTTAACAAAGTGAATGCTACTGAACTTGGTAAATTAGTTAAAACTGTGATCACTTTAAACTTGCAATCATGTGCAAAATATAAAGATAAATATATAATTTAAATAAAATTCTCTTGCATGGGAAGTAGATACAGACCCTACCTGAATGACAATTAGTTTGCTACAGCACAGTGTACCATAATCAATTTCTATTTAAAAAAAATAATAAATATGTGTATTGACTTTTTTTTATATCATTTGTTGCATCTGTTGCATTTGTTGGTCACCTACAGCCTATTTGCAGTCACTTCCTGTTTTAATACATACACTACAGGAATGGCTGTATAACATTACTCAGAGTGGGTTTCCTAGTGGTGACAACAGTGAGTTATGCTTGCATAATGTGTGTGGAAGCAGTATCTTGTAGTCACTATCAGATGCTCATGTCACAGGGTGACAATGTAGGAGCATAATAAGAAGACAATACAAAGCATTCTCACCCTATAATAAGAAGTCCCTGAACAAAGAATTTTATGTCAGGGTCACCAGGTATAAATTGATGTAAACTGATGGAGAGATTTCAAATGATTCAAAATGACATATAAAAAGTTTTTTATGGGATTTTAGTGATTGAGTTTACATATACTTAAACTTAGCTTAAAAACTCTTTAAAAAAAATGTCTTTTGCAAAGGAAAAAGTTTCTGCACCTTTATTTATTTTTTAAATCAACCCCATAGAGCAGGGGACTCGAAGTACTGGCAAATGGCCCACGGACCAGTTACAAATGGCCTGCAGGTAAGACTGATCCTAACCTAGGCACCTCAGAAGTGGGAGTGTAGTGGGGTTTTGTGGAGTGTAAGGGGGGTATTTCTGGAGTGTAGGGGGGGTATTTCTGGAGTGTAGGGGGTAGTGCTGGGGGTTAATAGTGCGTCCGCTGACAGCAGTGCTGGGGGTTAATAATGCATCTGCTGACACCAGTGCTGGGGGTTAATAATGTGTCCGCTGACACCAGTGCTGGGGAATAATAGTACATCTGCTGACAACAGTACTGTTTTTTTTTAAGTTTTAAAGTTTGCATGCAGCCCCCATGGCATTAGAAAGCTTGTCTTGTGGCCCTCAGGTAATTCGAGTTTGAGACCCCTGCCATAGAGTTTGTACAGAGGACAGAATATATAGACATTTAACATCAATCTTTAAGTGCTTAGTCTAGTCATCATTCACAAAAATACTGTCAATATCAATTACCTATTAGCATGCTTTTGGATGGTGACAGATAGTGTCCATAATGGGCATTAAAGTCCAAGTGTGTTATCCAGTAAGCCAGCACACAATTTATTTAGGCTCATCTTGCTGACAACTTCAATTTTTTTTTGGTCCTTTTAATATTCCTTGGTTTTCTATAATAACGATTCTGGTAGACAGACTTGGCTGCACTGCTTTACTTTAGGCTTTTGCAACAAGGACATCTGTGAGATTAATAAAAGTTATGTGTATCTTGAAAAAGTTTTTAAACACAAAGGTGGAAGCTAGCAAAGTTACTAAAGTAATCCTTGCATTGTGCATGTTTACAAGGGAATTCCCAAATTTTGGAAAATAGATAATAGATGCATCTCCTGTTAATCCATTCTTAAAAATAATAAAAATAAAATAGCAAGGCGCTCATTCTGTTGTTTCATTCACCTGAAGGGCTCTGCCTGCTCCATCACATATTGTATGCTGATAGAATAGTATCAAATTGGACTGCTGATATTGTTGGCAGTGAAATCTGGAGGCAATTGAGATACTGCATAAAAATCCAATCTAACAGTCAAAATGTCTGATGAATCCATTTGCATTTTTTAATTGAAAGAAATGAAGAGACTTATGTACAGTAGTCCATAACTCAGTGCAATCTTGAATATTCAATAAACCCACTGATGTGTGCTACTCAGTACTCCAGGAAAAATCCCTCCACCTATTGTATCAAAATGACTACTTTGTTACAGGTAAGTCAAAAAGTCATAATTTCCTTTTCATGGAATCAAGTGTGTTTCCCTTTATTGTCCTAAATTCCATATAAATGGATATCTCACTGACAAATCAGAATACTTTTGTACAAACATATCGGTTGTGCAATGCTCAGGAAAGAGACAAAAGCCTTATCATAGGGGTTGATTTACAACAATTGAGATGCATTTTAATTTTATGAAGAATACACAACAGGATTGAAGGAAAAAAAAACTGAATTTTTGCTGGCACATGATTGGATGATGGAAATCAGCAAAGCTTTACCACATTACTTAAAGTAATTACTAATACACTATAGTATATTCATGCTTTCCCCACTGTTAAATAACTATATGTGTCCCAGTGTCTGTGCTATATAAAAAATGCAGATTTCTACTTTATATCGGAGCGTCTCCCAGTGCTCATGTGACGCCTTGCCTCTCTTCTCACACCGGCTGACAAATATAGCGGGAGGGGCTGGCTGAGAACTCACACCGAGGAGGGAAGGAGGAGAGGAAAACAGGAGGACAGGAGGAAAGGAGGAGAGAGGCAAGCATTCATATGAGTGCCCGGAGATGCTCTGACATAATGTAGAAATCTGCATTTTTTTATATAGCACAGACACTGAGCCACATATTGTTATTTAAAGCGGAGGTCCACACCAATTTTTTTTAAAAGCCAGCAGCTACAAATACTGCAGCGGCTGACTTTAAGAAAATGGACACTTACCTGTCCAGAGTACCAGCGATGTCAGCAGACGAGGCTGAGAAATAACTCGGTCCTCGGATGCTGCCACTGCCTCGGTGAGGGAATCAGGAAGTGAAGCTTTGCCGCTTCACTACCCAGTTCTCTACTGCGCATGCGCAAGTAGCGATGTGCGCCGTCACTGGTCCTCGCTCTCTCCAGGGAACAGTGTGTTTCCCAGGAGACAACGGGGGGTGGGAAGTGGCATAGACTCCCATGGGAGTCTATGCCTGGAAGTGGGTGCAAATACCTGTTTTAGACAGGTATCTGCACCCCCTCCCCCCTGAGAGGTGCCAAATGTGCCACCGGACGGGGGTGGGGTTTAAAAAGGCGGAAGTTTTTGGGTGGACCTCCGCTTTAACAGATAATATTAAACAGATCCGTGTTTAGATTGTTTGCATTTTTAGAAATAGTTTTATACCTGAAGATTACCTAAAACCTCCAAACCTTATATATTTTCTGAAAACAGACACACTAGGCCTAAAGAATAAAATATCCTGGTAAAATATCAAATATGAGGTTGGGCAAAATAAATACATACCCAACTTGTCTAGCCGCAAAATTGTGTACATCCTTGAAACAGCGACAAACTTTGGTACCCTATCTTTTTCAAAGACAGCACTTTAAAACCTTATACAAAAAGAGAAGGGGTTTGGGACTTTAAATGAAATGCGTTTTAATGCAAACAGTAAGTAAAATAATTAAATGCGTAATAACCAGGCTCAAACTTACCACACAAACAGCAGGCCAAATTCAACTGTCTAACTTTGTATGTTAAAAGCAGAGGATTGGTTGCACACATTTGCAAATATATGGATAAGCTACAGGCCTCGCCAAGGCTCTCTGCGTTTCTGTAGTTCTAACTAAACTTTTATAGTTTCCTCAATGGAGGCATACAAATACTAATGAGTAGATGGAGGGCAGGTGACTAGGGGTGTGTGTCATCGCCTCCATCTAGGATTGGTATGGTAGTAAAGAACCTTATACAGATCATCATATTAGAAATAAATGTGAATAATGGGTTGTAATATTGGCCACACTCCAGCATGCATGGTAATATGGTAATATGGAACATGTGTAGCGCAATCAACATTTTTGTGTGTAGGTGCCCATGATATGTGCATTTATGTTTGTGTATGTGGAGGTGAGGGGGTTAAAATTGTTTTTATTTTACTCAAGTTTTTTTCATCACTTAAGGGATCACTATGTGATTCATTTTTGGTGACAGATTCTCTGTAATAAGACATCAAGATGGAGATATTTCACCTGTCCTCCAATATCCTGCAGCCACGAGTAGTGTTTGTAAAATCCCCGCTACAGTAAAAGGGTTAAACAGATGGTCAGTTTGATGCCGTGAGTTTCAGTCCAGTAGGTGATGGGATTGCACCTAGAGTACTGAGTGAAACAACTCATTTGATTTATTGATTATTCAAGAATTCACATAGAGATAATAACTATTGATTCATGAATTACTTTGGTTTACAAATGTTATTTTGTGCACTGACTATCATTATTTTTTTTTTTGTCATAGTAGTACAGTGTTACTATACAGTACAGTATACATACTGTATATTAGTAAAATATTTCCTATGCAGTCATTACCATATATACTCGAGTATAAGCCGAGTTGTTTTGCACATTTTTTGTGTGCTGAAAATGCCCCCCTCGGCTTATACTCGAGTCACCTTTTTGCACCTGATCTCCTGGACTTTGGGGACCCGGTACCGGCTGGCGCACGTATAGCCCCACTCTTCCTCTACAAGTGTGCAAAGTTTTTTGGCCGGGGACCTACGGCCGGGGAGCACTGATTTTTCAAAGTCGGGCACCTCTTTCATAGACTCCCATGTTAAACGGTCATTTCTCTGGTAACTTTGGGGACCCGGTACCGGACGGCACACATGTAGCCCCAGTTCCCCTCTACAAGTGTGAAAAGTTTTCTGTCTGGAGGACCTATGGCCGGAGAGCACCGATTTTTCAAAGTCGGGCACCCCTTCTATACACTCCCATGTTAAACGTAAGTCTAGTCATGGACACAGTGAGGCATGGGCACAGTGAGGCATGGACATAGTGAGGCACAATGAGGCATGGACACAGTGAGGCATGGGCACAGTGAGGCATGGACACAGTGAGGTATGGGCTCTGTGAGACATGGGCACAGTGAGGCATGGACACAGTAAGGCATGGGCACAGTGAGGCATGGACACAGTGAGGCATGGACACAGTGAGGCATGGACACATTGACGCATGCACATGGGCAAAGTGAGGCACAGTGAGGCATGTAGATGGACACCCTAGGCTTATACTTGAGTCAATACGTTTTCCCATTTTTTTCTGGTAAAATTAGGTGCCTCGGCTTATATTCAGGTCGGCTTATACTGGAGTATATATGGGACATGGTATATTACAATGCACTTTTTCCTTAGCATTCACAGATGCAAGCTCTCCAACTGTCAATGGAGGGCACCATTGGATCCCTAACATACTAATGTACCCAGAAGCACCCATTCACTAAGTGTACTGGTCCAGATCAGATACAGGTTCTAAGGGCTTGAAGGCAACAGTTTTAGCCATTTTACCTTTTTCCTTATGGTGTTCCACACTACTACATTGAAGTTGATATCCAGGCTTTTTCTAACTATGCTTAAACCTGCTACCACCCCCATTCTAACTCTTATTCAAACTACCCTATGAAAGGAAGATGCGTATACTTACCTATTCTGAGGTCACTCCAACGTAACATGATCTCCCCAGTGGCCGGCTTTAGTAGAGGGGAGGAGGGATTTCCGACAATGACTGAAATGCCTAGGTGGTGACATCACTCATAGGCTTGCTATGGGGCATCCATTGTCAGCTATATTGGGAAAAGTCTGGACTTCCACTTTAATCTGTTATTTGTCCATTAAAACAGGTGTGATGCAACACCTCAGGAGTTCTTCAGCAATTCTCAAGTATTAATTGAAGGATAAGTCTTGGCTTGGATAATATGACATTACAACATGCTGTTTCTTGATTGAATTGTAAGCTGCTGCAATATCTTCATGCTAAATATTGCATCATTAATTTAAATTAAAAATTAAATTAATTTAAATTCAATCATCCATTCGTGTAGCAAAAAAAACAACATATTTCTTAAAATGAATTTAAATATGCATATCCAGTGCATAGTATTGGTATTTAAAGTAAACACAGCGTTATTACATTAGGTGAACTTTTTATACCTTAAGTAAACCCTCCCTTTACCCTTAAGTGAACCTTTGCTTTGTCAATGCTCACTTTAATGTCTGACATCCCACTACTTGTACTAACTTTCCATTTTTTCCCCACCACTCTCTTTGAATGTCTCAAGTGAAGAGAAATGTGCAGTCATTCCAGTTATAGGGATCATGTGCCTTTCTCATTTTTTTCTCATAATGCAGCTCTGAGTTTCAGAGTGGTCAGCCACTAGGCATCAGTGCTGTTAACTGGGGAGGGGGTGTAAAAATAATGCCTAACTCTGTGTAAGCTCCAATCAGGGTTTATACATGGCTGCTTCTCTCAACCCTCTGAGGAAAACTGTAATGCAAGGTAATGAACATAAGGTAAGTATATGCATTGGGGGGATTGGAGGCAGCTGTTATTTTTCCCTGCATTCAATTTTAGTCTTTTATCATCTTCAGTGTCCTGGTAAATGATGTAAAAAAATATAGATGTATTTCACTGGCATGCATTACAAGGAAAATTGTCTGCATTCCATACTTTGTTCCAATATAATGTTAAAGATTCATTTATCAATTTGCTGTCCAGAATCCCAGACACATTCAGTTCTTTTACCAATGAGTTTAACAGATTTGGATATTTGATAGTTGGATAGAAAATGGCCGTGGATAACAATAATTGGCACTATTGGACACATACTTGAAATAATTGGCCCTATTGGGCTAATATTTGACTGGAAAAATTTTGGAGATTTCCTTGCTCCTGTACAACTGTCATAACAGAGATAAAGCAAGACTTACATTGTGTTCTTTGGTTACAGAATACCATTATGTGTGTATCTACAGTATGTATGTATGTTTAGATGAAACAAAGAGCTTTGATGGTTGGTTTCTTAACCATCTATTGAGGATAGCTTTATTGGCAACTAAAACTCTTTCAATTTTCTTGTATGAAATAACATAAAAGTTTCTTTCAGAGCGCAGAATTTTTATAAAAGGAAAAAAAAATCACCACCTTTATCATCATTAGATCTGCCCATGGGGAAACCTATAACTCTGAAAAAGCAAAAAGGTTATTGATTTTCTATAATATTCTGTCCTCAAAGTCCAACTGCTTTAGACAAATGCCTGAGCCTCATGAAAAATCACAAGCTAGTTTTGCTAAAGAAATATTGACCATCTGGTGTCCAGGTGAAAGGGCTCGACTTGCCAGCCCTAAATGCAATTCAAATTTCTGGAAATGTTTTAAGTTGTATAGCATCACTAAATGCAATACAAACATACATTCTTTCAATGATGTTAAATGTATTTGCTTTTAATTAACAGTTTGATTTTATTGATGTCAGATCTGTGAAATAGAAGCTCTTATTGTTTGCTATAGGGTTTCTGATTGTTGCATGCCACTTTTTGTTTAGCTGAATACTAATTACAATTTAAATTTCACAGTGTGTTGTGCTCAAAGTTATGAACTAGCGATGAGTCGATTGTACCTGATTTTGGTTCCCACGACCCTTGCCAAACTGCTACTGAGTTTAAATGTTAATCTGAACTATATTGAAATGAATGGGCTGAAGCTTTAAAACCAATCCTGACAATTTTTAGGGAAGGCTATTAGGAAATGGATTGTCAATCAAAGGACATGGGGACTTACATGTACCAATGCAAAACAAAAATAGGTTTTTAAAAAATACCGTTTGGCGCGGAGAAGCTGTTATAATAAGGCTTAAAGGGTAGCTCCACTTTCGTGGGGAAAAAATAGCAAATAAAGAAAAAATAATATAGTGCATATAATTGCAACACTAATCATATTGTAATTGAATGTTATAAAAATTACCTTTCCTTTTCAATCTACAGCCAATGTCATTTTCTGACAATGCAATGTAATATGGCTACCTGGATCTGTTCTATACACAGACTATGTACTGACCACTTTGCAGAAACATAATTTCCTGCTTGTATGATTGATTCCCCAAATTTTCCAGAAGCCTGCCTGAGATACAAATCAGGTTTCAGGCATCCCCTGCAGCAACAATTTCATTTTTGGAGATATACTTTTAATAGGAACCTGTCTAAAGGGATGCAGGCCCAGACACTTTACTCATTATGCCCAACAGCTGACAGATAATTATGAAACCACTCCCATTAGACCCACTAGTGACAGAGGCACAGACAAACACACATGGATATCTTCAGAATAACAAAAGGTAGGAATCTGCAACAAAGGTTGTTATTATTCTTGCAATGTACAAAGATCACCCAAAGATCAACAAAATTGGAGTTACACTTTAAAGGATAAGTTCACCCTTGGGAACATGTTACATGTTCCACCGGTTTTAATTCTCAATGATACCCCACGCATTGGAAAAAATTGCAGATTTTAGTCTTTGCCAAAGCAGTGTAGCACAATTTAAAAAAAAAGGTTGAGGACTTCTTTCTGTGTTTCTGTGGGTAGGGCGGCCCATTAAAATAAATGGGTTGCCCTACATGTAGCCAACAGCCGCACATATGTGAACCAAGGACTATATCATACATGAGGTTGGAGGACAGTAAAAGCATGATGTTTAGCAGCATTGTTACCACCCCATCTGCTCCCCATTTAGCAGTCAGAGCTGTACACATGCTGTAGCAGCGATAGGAACTATACCCCAAGGTGAAAAGGTCCCCCATGCAACCACATGCATTGCATATGGTTGTGGCATTGTAGTGCTACATTTAGGGGGTTAAAACAGGTGCCTTCTCACCGCCTGTAAAATGCCTCTTAAAAGCTATCTGAACATGGATCACTTTTCAGAGGGGGGCGGCAGTTCTGATTGTATTAGATTAGGGGACAAGATTAAAATAAGTAATATACACCTACACTCATACACATACATACACACTCCTACATTTACACACTTACATACAGTACATACACACACACACACTCCAACATTTACACACTTACATACAGTACATACACACACACAACTACACTCACACACATAAGTCACTTTAAAATTTGCAGTACTGAACCTTTACCAGCACTTCTGGGCTTTGCACTTTACAGTATCGCCCTGTACGGGGAGCCAGAGAGCTCAGGACTTGGGAAGACACCAATTTATAGTTTGGCAGAGAAGTGAGAGCTTAGACTGTTCTTTGAATGCCATTCTCAGACAGGATACTGTAAACAAGCAAGCTATCGCTTGTGAAACACGTCTACCATTGCCTGTCTGATCCTTTTGACAATAAAGATGACATCAAGATAAGTTGGAGTTCCATTGTGCGACCAATTTCTTGTTTCATACTGCGGAACCCATGAAGACACCAGAAGACACCCCAGGGTGCAACGGAACCTTGGTTGTAAAAGGCTGTGCTAGGATGTTTGCTTTCAGAAAGTATATAATATTTTGGGGTTCTTACATATTCCTCAGACCTAAAATGATTTTTTAAACATGTGCACAACAACCTTTCACAAAAACAGCTGTGACAGCATATAGGGTAATGTTAGGAGGCTCCCAGATATCACCCTCACCCTCATGTGAATGAATATTAAACACACGCAGTTAATCACTTAAGACCCAGACCAAAATGCTGCTAAAGGACCTTGCCCCTTATTGCAATTCGGCACTGCATCACTTTAACTGACAATTGCGCGGTCCAGCGACGTGGTTCCCAAACAAAATTGGCGTCCTTTTTTTCCCACAAATAGAGCTTTCTTTTGGTGGTATTTGATCACCTCTGCTGTTTTTATTTTTTGCGCTATAAACAAAAATAGAGTGACAATTTTGAAAATAATGCAATATTTTTTACTTTTTTCTATAATAAATATCCCCCAAAAATATATAAAAAAATATATTTTCCTCAGTTTAGGCCGATACGTATTCTTCTACCTATTCTTGTTAAAAAAATCGCAATAAGCGTTTATCGGTTGGTTTGCGCAAAATTAATAGTGTTTACAAAATATGGGATAGTTTTATTGCATTTTTATAAAAAATATTTTTTTACTACTAATGGCGGCGATCAGCGATTTTTTTTCGCGACTGCGACAATATGGCGGACACTTCGGACAATTTTGACACATTTTTGGGAAAATTGTCATTTTCACAGCAAAAAATGCATTTAAATTGCATTGTTTATTGTAAAAAGTACATTTGCAGTTTGGGAGTTAACCACAAGGGGGCGCTGTAGGGGTTATGTGTTCCCTAATGTGTGTTTACAACTGTAGGGGGTGTGGCTGTAGGTGTGATATCATCGATTGTGATTTCCGGTATAAGGGATCACGCGATCGATGACGCCGCCACAGTGAAGGACGAGGAAGCCGTGTTTACACACTGCTCTCCCCGTTCTTCAGCTCCGGGGACCGATCGCCGCACTCCAGTGCCAATCGGGTCCGCGAGTCCCGGAGCTTCGGATCGGGTCACGGGTGCGCCCTGCGGGCGCGCCCCTGTGACCCACGGCTGGGTACTAGTACAGGACGTACCTGTACGTACATGTGCCCAGCCGTGCCATATTTGCAGGAGGCGGTCCTTAAGTGGTTAAGAGTTGGGTAGGGATCTGATATGCATTTTTGGGGGACTAGGAGACCCTATCACTAGGCCTAATATTGTAATTTTATTTCTATGTAATTTTCTCCTCTGGACAATAGTTCTAGTTATTAAATTCAGAGTGCCAAATGTGTCAGATACTCAATGTTCCTGTCTATCTGTTGCTGCACCCACCTTTCCCACCCTCCTGTTCCTTCACAAAAGCTTAACAGTAGTTGATAAAGAGTCCAGTATGACAACTGGGAGTGCTCTGGGGGTGCACTTGTTAAGTATATACAATAGCCAAGATATCCCTTGCACATAACCTACCTGTAAACAAACAAAAAGACAAAGAAATTTAGCACAAAGAGATCATAGTGCAGTAAGTATATGTAACTATTTATTAATTAAAAAAAATGTGTATGAATGCATCCAGGAGACTTATGAAAGGGGAAACATGTGGCTCTCGTATTGGCATCTTGGCACTCCCAACATGTAATGTTATTCAGGAGGTCTGTAGGCAAAGACAGCAGTGGGTTTTCCTCCTTGGGCACGCAGTCAGCAAAGCTATCCCAGAACTGCAGTGTGCATCCCATTCAGCATGGCCGGACTTGCCCAGCACTCATGAGCCTCAGAGTAGACCTGTGGTTACATCAGTGGCCAATATACCACACTACATGCTCTCTTCTACATCATGTTTGTGAGTGTATTCCTAAATTTTTTTATTTAATGAACAGGTACATGTACTGTACTTACTACACTATGATCCCTTTACACTGGATTTCTCTGTCTTTTTCTTTGTTACAAATGCTTCCCCCCTGATCATCCAGCAGCAATGGCTTTTTGAACCTTATACAAAGAAACATACCGTATTTATTGGCGTATACCACGCACTTTTTTCCCCTTAAAATAAGGGGAAAATCGTGGGTGCGCGATATACGCCGATACCCGCTTCCCGGGCTCAGTTTGAAGCCTCCGCCAACATATACCGAGCGCAGTACACTCGGGTACATTCGGCCAGGCTCGGCTTCGCTCGTAGTCACACTCTGTGACGTTTATGCGTGAGAAGCCGAGCGTGGCCGAGCATGCCCGAGTGTACTGCGCTCGGTATATGTCGGCGGAGGCTTCAAACTGGGGATTCGACTCGGAGACAGCAAGGGAGAAGCCGGGAGGATACCACCGAGGCCGCAGATGGATGGCGGACCGGACAAGGCTGCCGATGGACGCCGGGCAAGACACCAAACTGTAAGTAATAAAATGTTTTTTATTGGAATTTCGGGTCTACTTTAGGGGTGCGAGCTATACGCCGGAGCGTGCAATACCCCGATAAATACGGTAAATTGCCGTGAGACTTTAGATGAGGTGCGACACAATCAATAAAAAAATAAATACAATAAAGATTTATTGGTAAATACAATTTCCAACAGATCAACAGGGACATAGTTGCCATATAATCAAGCAGGTTGGTTAATATATACATAATAATTCCATAGCCAGGTACAGTGTTTCAAAGATCAATCCATATTAGGTGTGAACTTGCATCTATGTAACCCGACGTGTTTCGTGACATAGCGTAACTTCCTCAGGGGTTGATGCTCACATAATTGTCTATAAAGTAGAAATAGTTTAGAAATATATGACACACATAATACAATCTTTGAATACAATTAAAAGTACTAACAATAATTTACAAAGTCATCCACAAATCGGCCCCCAGCTACATCACTAGCCTAGTCCCAAAATACCAACCAAGCCACTCTCTTTGGTCCTCCCAAGACCTCCTGCTCTCTAGCTCCCTTGTCACTTTTCCCTGGCCCAGTGAAAAGACAAACCCAGAGCAATCTATTGAGACCCATTTTGTGCTATTATAATTTTAGCATAATGAATTCCTATTGCTAGCAATTGCTCTTCCCTGCAAGTGTCAGGCAATAATGACAGAGATTGTTGCACTACCGCTACCCACACTTATGAAACAGGTAGAGGATCCAAGGTACTAAATAGAAAAATAAAATATGTGAAGGTAGGATAGAGTTGGAAAAATTGAGTCAAAGCATAGCAGCATAGATCCTTGATGCCACCATAGGTCTGGTCTTTGTTTAAGGCTTCCACAAATGTAATTATTCTTGCACAACAATTTAATATTTTGGACTGGAGAAAGAAAAAAATGTGAAAACTAAAATAGCAAGAATGTAAAATCCTAAAACTTCCCACTGTGGTTTTAACATGGAAAATTATGCTGGCAGTTCACATTCACAGCTAAGTGTGGATGGCAAAAAGCTTCTTTGTTTGTCGACAGTTTATCTACCAGTTATGTGAGCTATCTGGTAAACGTTGTAAAAGCTAGAGTCTTGTTACAGAACAGAGCTTATTAATCGACTCTCAAAATCAGCCTTCATATCGAAATGCATTGAGTGTTTTGAGGTGAGCAACCGAGTCAAACAATAGCAATTGTCTTGTATGCACTGTTAAAGCAATAAAATGTGGATTCCTTATGTAGGTCCAAATGTAACAGCTGGATTTAGCTTTATGAAGCATGGAAAATAGTTCCCATCTGGAAGTTGATGTTGAATAAAGTTGCAACAGTAAGACAGCATCTTATATGAAGCATTTATTCATTTCCAGCACAATCCCAGACTGTGACTTGTATTTTACTGGTGTTTCCTTAGGGAATTGCAGTGAAATCTGAAGCATATCCCATCTCTCTGTAGTGTTCAGGCATTGTGTGAAAAATATTCATGAAAATCGCAAATTAAATAAACTATTTTTATTTTATTTTATGTAACTAGCAATATTTTAAGTATGCTTTTGTTGTGAACATATGATGGAATATAAAATCTAGGGGATGTTTTCATTTTTACAATATGCATACACATTTACTGAAAGCGCTCCAAACTTTACCCTGCTGCATTGATTTCATCTTATGAAAATGAGACTGAAACTTTTATTGCTAAAACTGTTTGCAGGAATTGTCTAGTTTTTCCTCTTGCAAAAACAACGGCATATGCCAAAAGACTAGCATGTTACAAAAATTTAAAAAAAAGTCCTAGCAATAAAATATAATTTAATGATTAGATATGCAAAAAATAGCAAACAAAGATATTGCACAATGTACACAATGACAAAAACATTAAAGCTGATTTAATAATGGGGTAAAAAATGTGTGCTTGACTTAGTGAATACAGATCAACTGCATTTATACTGATTATCCAATTATGTGCAAGCAAAAGTTAAAACTATGCCTTAAAGCGGAGTTTCACCTGTTTTTTCGTTTATTAAAAGTCAACAGATTTAAAAAGTGTAGCTGCTGACTTTTAATAAACAGACACTCACCTGTCCCATGGTCCAGTGATGCGGCTGCCCAGAGCCTCGCTCATCACCCCCTTCTCTCCTTGGCGCTGTCATAGCAAATGTGGGCACCCGGCTGCGACAGCTTACGGCTTCATGGCCGGACATGCACTGCACATGAGCGAGTCGCGCTGTGATCTGCTTTTGGTCAGGCAATCTTCTGGGACCTGGGACGTGTCCCAGAAGATTGCAGGGATGGATGGGCTGCCTAGGGGGAGAGGAGGACTCACTTAGGTGGCCAAGAAGGAGGAAGTGAGACAGGAAGTGCCTCTAAAAAGAAGGTACCCACTCCCCCCCATAAAAATGACATGCCAAATGGGGCATGTAAATGGGTGAGTAGTGCTTAAAGCGGAACTTACATTTTTGGGTGGAACTTAGCTTTAAGCATTATTGTATATTCAATGTGTGAACATAGCTTTACTTTATTCACTAAACTACGTGAAAATTCACTTTACAAAGTAAAGATTGTTTACTCCTTTAGTAAAACTTTACCAGTGAGTCCTATGTACTGACATTTGTTACATCTCACAAAATTAAGGCAGGCCATGGCTGCAGAAAATTGCTTGATTCCCCCATCAACACAGTCAGTGTTGATGGGGGAATACCACCCATGGAGCTATTGTGTTCTGCCATTAGTAGAAAGTGGGGGGTGGTGTGTGGGGAGCCCTCCCTGCCAGGAGAATACAATGATTATTGCTAGCGACTATAGCAGAAATCTGACATGCTAGTTTTACCCATGTCGATTGATGGATCAACTTGGGTACAGTTTAGTTCAGAAGATCTTTTATAAAAACAAATGTGAATGCATCCACTTGCACCTCTTCACAACTATAGGATTCTAATAAAAACTTTACCAGAAGTGGCCACCCAATGAATAGGGGTAGGTTATGTGAGATCTGCCAAATGCCAGGAAGGCTGGCCAACCAGAAGTCGCTATACAATGGATGGAACTAGGTGGGATCCACCAAGTGACAGGAAAGCGGGCTTCCCAGAAATGGCCACCCAATGTTTGGAGATAATTTATGTGGGATCTGAACGACTGTTGAAGTATCTTTGAACAGCTTTAAACAAAAAGTCATTGCTCAAGGAACAGGTGACTATAGATTCACTTTAAAGCATGAACACAAGAATAATTTGCAGATTACGATATATTGCAGATTACCAGTCCTTAGATGTGTTTTTGTTTGTTTGTTTTTTCAGGCTTTTTTCCTTTATTTTTAATTAGTAATCCCACAGGGCACACATTTTCTGTTCTATGGTAACAATGCTCACTCACTGTACTATTCCTATAGAGAAGCAGAATTGTCACCCTAGAACAAAAAGTATGTTAGGCCTACAGAGCACTACCTCTCTCCTCCACTACCTTGCATTAGGGCGAGCTGTTCTATCATCCACAGAGAAGAGTGGAAACAATGTAACTGATCTCAGTCAACAGAGAAAGAGAGCACACACATTTATCAATGTACAAGAATTCTGTCAGGATCAACAGGAACAGAAACTATGAATACCTTCACCATTTCGCAAAGCAGAATAATCGTGGAAGTGATCTTGTGAGAGGAATATTTTATGTCACACAGACGACAAACTATGGTACTAAATCTCCATAGGCAATATTTAAAAATGTTAAACAGTTAACAGTTTAGAGTTACAGAGGAGGTCTTTTCCTTTTATCATTGTTCTTACTCTAACTAAAGATTGGGGTGCTACCTCACATGTGTAGTTTGAACACTGTTTACCATTGCCGGAGCAACTTAGGTATGCGTTTTCTTTAGTGCTTGAGTTTGCGGGAACGGGGACACTTTAAAAAAATTGTTTTACTTATTTATTATTTTTTATTTAACACTTTTCCTTTAAAAACAAATCTGAGCATTTTTATTGCTGTCACCAGGAATGTTAACATCCCGTGTGACAGTAATAGGCAGTGACAGGTACTCTTTATGGAGGGATCGGGGGTCCAAAAGATCCAAATCCCTCTTTTGCACTTTATAGTATTCAAAACTCTAAAATCAGCATTTTGGAATACTGCCATTTTTTTAATTGCCACAATTGGCAGCCGAGTAAACCGAAACTGATGTTGTGAAGTCGCTTCTGGGGTTTTACATCGGAGACCGGATCAAAGCCATTTCAAGCTGATATTGTGCAGTAATTTCTGGGGTTTTATATCAGAGACCTCATCAAAGCCATTTCAAGCTTTTTTTGGATCTCCACACAGCCAGCGGACATGCCAAATGATCGCTTAGGTCTCCCGAAGGGACAGGAGACCAGGGCAGAGCGGCAGAAGGAGGCGGGATTCTTATGATATAGAGACCTGACCACTAGCTCTAAAAGTTCAACCAAATGACGTGCAGGTACATGATTTGGTGTAAAGTGGTTAAATGTACTATATTCCAATGGTTGCCCTGACCTTGTAAGTCTCCTGACACCTCTGACACCCTGGGTTCAGACATTTCAGCAAAGAAATATAGCTGCAGACACAGAATAGTTCACTGTAAACCGGATGAGTTTTACATAAGGTTTTGCAGTACACAGAATCAACAGAAAATGGATCAGATAAGAAAAATAAGATTATTGTTATACTCTCTATAATGAACAAAGAAATTGAATGAAGTCCCTGGTGAAGCAAGAAATCATCAAGTTTAACCAATCAAGGTCTATGGTTCTAGGCCCGAAATGGGTAGGAGATCTGGAATCAGACTACTCTCGAAACTTGATGCCACAACCCCTCTTTAACACAAAAACTTAACACAGCTTAGCAAATTGTATCAAAAGACTATGACCTTGATTTCTATATAAAGAGAGTTCCTTGGTAATATGGATCTGGATAGATGCCCATTGTTCCTTTCCCTTGTGTGTGTGGGGGGGGGGGGGGTAAATTAGTCCTTTCCTGTAGAAATGTTGTGTCTTCACCTAGCTAAACTGAAAGGGCCCAAAGTAATTGTTAGGCAATAACATTCAGCAGTACAATAGATGTTGTAGATGACTCCTTTTAAAGCTCTAATGAGGAAGGCAAAGTAAAGGTTTCTTCATGCAATGTCCTTGGGTGCAAAGAGGGTGGGCATGCACCCACTCACTAATCCAGGTGATACCAAGCTCAGGAGGGATGATGTGAAAAACATGCAGCAGGAGAATACTGTGCTTAACCTCCCTGGCGGTTTTCCCGTGTCTGACACGGGGTAAAAATGTCCTGCTACTATCGTTGATCCCGTGTCAGACACGGGCTCGCCTCGCAGCATCCACAGAGACAGTTTACTTACCTTCTCTGTGGATCCAGCGATGCATCCCCGATGTGTGAGCGAGCGGGTGCTCGCTCGATTCACACAGCGTCCCCGCGCCGCCGATCTCCGTTCCCTGCGACGTTACGACGCACGGGGACGGAGAACGGCGCCAAATTCAAAAATGTAAACAAACACATTACATACAGTACACTGTAATCTTATAGATTACAGTACTGTATGTAAAAAATACACACCCCCCATGTCCCTAGTGGTCTGCCCTGTACACTACATGTCCTTTTATATAATAAAAACGTTTCTTTCTCCCTGCAAACTGTAGATTGCTCATAGCAACAAAAAGTGTCCCTTTATGGCAAAAATTGTTTTAGAGCAGCTAAAAAACAGCGATAATAAATTATAATCACTTGCAGAATTTAGCGATAGCGATTTATGGGGAAATTCGTCATAAAAAAAAAAATGACAGCAAAAATTCTGCAACTGAGCAAATTTCAGTGATTTTGATTTGATTACATTATTGAATAATTTTTACTATAATTATATTATTATTTGTTATAATTTTTTATAATTATTTATTATATTATAATTTTTAATAAAAAAAAAAAAATCATACCCGGGATGCCTATTAGACTCTTGTTTAGATAGATTTAAGTAAGTACTTACTAAGAATTGCAGGCCTATAATACATAACACCACATTTCCTTGCAAAACAATTGCAACGCTTTTGGTACAAAATTCCAGACAGAATCATAACGCCAGGGAGGTTAAAGAACGGTACACGACCCGCTCCTCCCATCGCCGCAACTCAGCTAGATCTTTGATGCAGGTGATGTGGGTGACCTCTAGACATGTGCACAGAAAAAAATTTCGTTTTTTTTTGTTCCGTTTCGTATGGTCCCGTCTGTTTGTTTCCGTTCGTTGTACAATTGTACAAGAAAATTGAACATGTATGGCCAGCCTCCGTGACTGAAAGCAGCTTCTCTTTTGTGCTGAGTACTAGAGTAGTGAGTACACTTGTACAGTAAAGCCTAATAAACTTTTCTGTGGATTTTCATCTGAAGGGAGATCAGTTGGCCAGACTTCTGAACCCAAAAATGGTTTTCTGATGCAGTTTAAAAACGAACAAATTTTCTGAGTACGATCGGAAAACGATCGTTTTTATGTTTGTTGTTAAGCCCCATACACTTGGTCAGACTATTTTAACAACAATTTTCTTGTACAATTTTCTTTTAGATTTACCAAAAACCATATATGAGGTCAAACTAAACAACACTTTCAATTGTATGCAATCAGGCAGGCCCTTGCACTACATAGTTGAAGGTAAATCTAAAGAAAATTGCACAGAAAATTGTATCATGTATGGCCAACTCTCTGGCCATTAAAAAAACCATAAACAAAAGATTTGCATTTGAACCTGTTTCTTTTGTTATTTTCGTATGTTGATATGACACCTATAACAAAAAATTTGCCTTCAGTATTTTGAATACACAGAAAACAGAAAAAGGAATTCATTCAATATACATAATGAAATTCTTTTGTTATAGATGTCATTGAACAATGAACATACAACTGAAAACGAACACAAAACGGATTCAAACAAAATACACAATGCAAACCTCTTGATACAGATTTCATTTTCGTTATTTTGCCATTTTCGTTTTGTCGTTTTTTCCCGTCGGATCGTTCGTTCGTATTTGCGGTCGTTCGTTATGCGGCTCATCCGTTATCCCATCGTTTTCGTATTTTGGTGCTTTACCGTTTTCGTATGTACACATTATCCCGCGGGTACGAAAATGAACATTCGTACGAATGGGAATGCACATATCTAGTGACCTCCCAGCTGCCACCTGACGTCTGGACCCTGCTGACAACAGGTGCATCCACACAGCTCTTCGAAAGCTCTCCCCTACCACTTAGGCCACAGCATAGCCTCGCTCTCCCTGACCGTTTGGATTACTGCTCCCAGATGAAGGCTATGGTCCCAAGAGACTGACTCCTTCCCAACACAGGCTGGCCAAATCCGTCGGCTCGCCCATACACACGATCAAATCTGTCTGCTGGGACGGTCTGGCAGACCGTTTTCAGCAGACAGATTTGATCGTGTGTACGCGGCCTTACATTTATGCAGATGATATTTTGGTAATAAAAACATATTTCTTTAGTTGAAAGTGTAATGTTTTTGTGTGAGAAGACATGTTAAACTGTGTTATATTAACATAGATTTAAAATGCATTCAGAGGTAAAAAAACAATTATATGGCAGTGGTCAAGGGCTTGAGACAGACAAATGGAAATACAAGGTGTGTATTAAGTGAAAAATGGTCAAAGAAGTTAGGAATACACTTGGAAAAGTATATATTACCTCACATGACATTCACATATTTCCAATCAGAAGTGCCCATGATCTGTTATGCCTTGTACACACGATCGGAATTTCCGGTGGAAAAAGTTAGACAGAATTTTTTAATCAGATATTCCAACCGTGTGTGTCCCATCAGAGTTTTTTCATCGGAAATTCTGGTGGACTTAGAAAGAGAACATGTTCTCTTTTTTCCGATTAAATTCCATTTGTCTTTATGGAACTCTAAAGGAGAAAAAAACATGCATGTTCAGAATCAAGTTGACGCATGCTCGGAAGCATTGAACTTCATTTTTCTCGGCTCGTCATAGTGTTGTACATCACCGCTTTTTGGACGGTCGGAATTTGGTTTGACAGTGTGTATGCAAGACAGCTTGAACAGAATTCCATCAGAAAAATCATGTGTACGGGGCATTAGAGGTTTCAGATTATGGAGTAGTCACATGTATTATTTAAAAGCTATTTTTTTTTATGTTACCAGCCATTTCAGTATGGGCAAAGGCTATGTAGAAGCTGGCTTAAAAAAAGGAGTGCAGTGGTTGCTCCCAAATGATCATACACTAATCTGAACCATCTTTTTCATACCCATCTTATGGGAAAAGAAAGTGTAAACAAGAGGAGATAAAATGGCAGTGGAGACAATCTTAAATTTGACCATAATTTCTATTGCCCTGGGTTGTAAAACTTAGCATACAGGTTGGTCCGATCGCTTTTTGACAATGGCACAGCAAAGCACTTCATGGATATGAATGTTCGGCTCAATATTTCTGCTTAATCCGATGGAGATTTGAGTAGGAGAAGAAAACTAGTGCTGCATATCATGAGGGAAACATTAGCAATCAAGATAATTTCCTATTGTTATTCCTGAATGTGATTAGATCTGCACTCAATCAAGCTGAACACTTGAGCCTAAAGTGTTCAGAAAAAGTGTGGTATTCACATGTGTAGGTAAACAACACTGCAGAGCATTGGTGTTTACAAGAGTACAGCCATGTACAGCGATTCACTTGTAAGACAGGCCGTACACAGCACCTGTGGCTTCCTGGGCAAGGAAATACGCTCAGAGTTTTGCATCATTCATATTTTTAATCTCTCACTATCTGTGTACATGAGGCCTGATACAGCAGTGTTTTTTTTTTTCTGTGCCCCTCCATAACATAGATTTACAGTATATACCTTTTGATCCTGCCAATAGATCTGCCTTTTTTCCCACTAACTGTCACAAGCTAAGCTATCCAGCAAAAGTATCAAGTATAAAACCAGGAAGTTCTCGTCTCAGCCACTAAATGGTTAGGACAGCTGTCAATCAACCAGCAGGAGGCATTGACTGCAGTGGATTGGATGAAAGCACAGGGAAAACACCAGCCTTCAATTGGTCACGCTATTAACAACAGAAAGCGACAGGATCAATAGGTACTTAAAATTGATTTATTCAAAACAAAAAAGGGAGCTATTTACACAACTTTAGCATTAGGGTTTGTAAGGCGTGACAAAATAGGTAGAGTATTATAGGAGTGCTAGAGAAAATAAAAAATGTTTGAAAGAAGAGATGTTAAACTGTGATCTCTTACAAAAATATATATATATATATATATATATATATATATATATATATATATATATTGTTCTAAGCTCCAAAAATCCTCAACCCAAACACTGCAGGGTCCTAGCTTCCAAAGTTCCCATCTCGCCGTATAAATGGTCTGTCACAAAGGAAAAACAGAAGAGCACACTGGAAGACTGCTCAGTCCAGTGTGTATCAAGTGGGCTTCTGCTTCTCTCCTCCCAAGCCACGCTCCTTTAATATGTTTTACCCTCTCACAGGCTTAATCCAGCTTCTGTTTTTTCTTTGTGATTGGAGCAATTGTGTGAAAGGAACTTCAGTATAATTAATATTTTCCTTTGTCTGTCAAACATGTCTTTTTGATCCACTACAGATTTTTTGAGCACTATCACCAACCACTGTCATTTAAGATTTGTATTATTTACAAACACTTCACATTCACCTCAAAATAATTATTCACTTATAGCTTAAAATAATAACAATAAAATTATTCTCACATATACAGCAAACCTTTAGGCTGGGTTCACACTTGTGCGTATTTCAGCTCTTTTATCTCTGCAGATAGATAAGGGAAGTGTTCAGCAGATTAGCTCAGTTTTTGATGCAAATGTGGAGACCTGGGGGAAGTCATGAGTGAGAGGAGAGTGGGGGAGAAGTGTATTGAGCTGAATGAGAGAAATTCCTGAAGAGAACTGAACACATCTGCGAATCAGCTGCGTACCCATAGAAGATAATGGGACTGAATTCACACCTGAGCCGCACCGCAAGGCATAAAATCTACACACGTTATTTTCTGCAATGCGCAGTGCGAATGCATTGCACATATGTGAACCAGCCTCATTGAAAACAATGTATTTAGAAATGTTCTGCGTATTAAATGCGGTTTAAGCCGCACTCAATTCGCATAGGTGTGAACCCAGCCTTACTGCTAAAAAAGCTCACAAAACTTGCATTGGTTTTTTAATGCAATGATCATACTGACAGTTGCCGTTTATGATGCAGAGTGCCCCTGCTTTTGGGGTCCCAGGTAGGGAAGTGCAAACTGAGTAACTGAGCATCGTCATGGCATGCCACCCATCTTAGGCTTTTGATATTGGCCCGAGGTATGGATCCGGTTATAGCTTCTAGGCCTCCACAGAAAGACCATCAAAAGAACATTTTTCTTCTTAGCACATGTTCAACGTGACAAACTACCTAAGACACTGGTGAAAAACTAAGGTACTCTCCATTTGGGAGGGGTTATATAGGGAGGAACTCAATTCTAATTGGGTTAACCAGTGTCCAATCACCTGTGGTGACTACATAACCCATTAAGTAATTAAAGGCTTTGTGTCCCGTGAAGTATGAGCATTTTTTTTTTTTAAATGACATTCAGTGCAGAGAAGGTCTTTTAATGGGAAATATTGAAAATACACAAATTCTTTAAATAACATACTTGGGATGTCTTTTCATGTGAAGTTGTGGATGCAAAAAGATAAACTCTTCTAAAAGTGAAATTGTATATTTACAGTAGTTGGGGATCTGTATTTAGCGACAGTGGCAGTAATGCTGCTAAATGACAGATCCCCACCAACGTCTGATAACAAAATAAGGGATCTGTCATTTACCAACACTATTAGTATATTTGGTGAATGTCATCACCTAGGATCTCTGCTTCTATGTTTACATTGTAGCAATGCCTATAATCTATTATTTGTAGCAGGACTAGTCTAAGGCCCTTACATCCACCAGCGCAGGGACAATATACCCTGGGGGGGTGGGGCTTTACCCTCCTTGCAAGGTACCCTCCCAATGTTGAAGGCATGCGGTCTGGTATAATACAGGAGGGGGGCACACACTCAATGCCACCTATTCTTCCTAGCCAGTTAGATTACATGCTTGTTTTTTTTTTTTAAATGTTGTACCTAAAAATTCATAAAATACCCCTAATCCAGGCATGCAACCTGGCCTGAACCATACCAGGCCACATGCCCTCATCATTGTTTAGGGGCCCCTCCAAACATCTGCTCCCCATACAAATGAGTGAGGGGTACATGATGCCCCTTGGTACTCATTCACAAACAATAAAAGATAAATAGCAAATAAATAGCAAAACACACACACCATTGAAAAATTTCTTTATTAGGAAAAAATAAACAACGCCCCCCCAATGTACTGTAGATCAAACATCATTCACATATTCATAATAATAATAATAATAAAAATAATAATAATATTCTAGCGATGCCGATTCACTTCAATCAGGATGAATGAGGTTGTTGACCCACTGTCACAACACTCCTACCCCATCACAGATCACAGCTCCCCGGTACTAATGGAATGTATGAATGCAGTACTGGAAAACCTGGGGATTTAATTGACCAAATATGGTCTGTAGCTCATTTGCTTTACTGCAAATAGGCTGTGCTTGGGTCTAATTCATGTTCAATGTGAATCCAAAGTTCATCCCTAATACTAAGACACGGCTGAAAACCAAAAAAGAAACCTGAAGAAAACTGCTTTGCTTTTATCAAATTCCCTGGGTTATTGTCAGGAAAGAATTGTATTAACCTAAAATTAACAAATGTTAGTGAAAGAAGGACAGCATTGGGTTTGCAAAGACAATTTCAACTCTCTGACAAATTCAGTGCTGCTTTCAAGTATGATAATAATAACATAGGAGTATGACTTATTGTAAAAAAAAAAAGTGTTTGGAAACTAATTTCAAATTAATATACAGTGCATAATCAAGCTGTATTATATCTAAAACAATCCTAGAGAAATAAATGAAAATACAACACCATAGGTGGTCTCCATGTCTTTTTCCCTCAGGCTATTTCTCACATCCATGCTTGCCGTGAAGCTTTACGTCATGGCAGATAACTGCCAGTACTAGCCTTGTTTCATTTGAAACCTTAGGGAATGGAAGTCCACAATCCAAACACAGGTCACTTGTTCCCCATCACTCACTTGCTTATACACAGAACTAGATTAATAGATAGGCATGTTCAGTGAGGAAGTCTTTCCTGAGCTATTAGACATAGACAATCCTCTAAACCAAACCAACCTAAAGACACATAATTTGCTTTGACTTTATGCCTTCTTAGTGGGCTCAAAAAACAGAACACTTATTAATAACTATGAATAAATATTGTCCAAAAATTCTATGGTCCATACATTTTTTGCAGCATTACTATATTAAATAAATATTTTCTCTCATAATCATTCACTTTGCTCAAGATTTCTGTATGGCATACAATTTTCTTTAGATAAAAAAATATGACTTTTTGTCTTTGAGTAATGCATTCCTAAAAATCTTGTATCACTGGCTTTTCTTCATCCCTTTCTATAAACCTCTATGGCCTTACCGTATTTAGATTAGTTTTACACTAAGCACTGTGGCCAACTGTTTCCTGCTGGACTCACTATATCCTGGAGGGTTTACTGTGAATAGAAAAAGAGACTTTATAACTGCAAACCACTTCACAGATTCTGTATGCTAAGCTGTCATCAGAGATAACTCAACGATTTCACCATCAGTAGTACTCAATTTTACTTCTATCTTGCGCTTTATTGCAAGCTATCATTTAGTCTTTTATCTGGGCTTTTTGATTTCCAACTTCTTTCTGTTCAGGTCTGGTTTCCCAATATCTTCCTTTCTTTTTCATCTTGGCGTCATGTTTTGGATTTGAACGACTTTGTTCTGCAGTTTTTATCCCTTCATCATTTTCTAGCAACCTCTTCACCCTGTAGCATTTAGGGTTAGTAGTGTACAAGGTTTAGCCCAGGTTCACACTGGGTACGATTTAGTTCGATTTGAGATGCGATTTCACATGTGAAATCGCATCTCAAATCGGCGGCAATTGCCGGCAATGACACCGTCCTAATCGGTGCGACGACGCACCTGCGGCGCTGCACCGATTTCAAAAAGTAGTTCCTGTACTACTTTTTGCGATTTCAGGACGCGATTTACATTGACATCTGTGCAGAAACCTGCACAGATGTCTCCTAAATCGCGCCGAAATCGGGACTGCCAGAAGGAGTGAAATCGCGCGAGTTCAGCTGAAATCGCGCAATTTCACTCCCGCAGCCCAGTGTGAACCAGGGCTGAAGCTCAATCAAATGCAACATTCTTTTGGGTGCTTTTAGTGAAATTGTGTTCCATTTTAAATGTGTTTGAGATATATTTACTATGTGTTCATATTGCATTCCCAGTTATTTATATACAGGAATAAACATGGTTGGAACACATCAGAACAATAAATGCTGCAAATACAAAACCACAGTACAAGGTAATGCATGACAAAACCAACAAACCTAATGTAGTTGAACAGTCCCCCATACAATAGTTCATTATTAAAACATTGTGTAGCACCTGGTTACTTCCAAGTACCGGTGCTTTGTTAAATTTAGAGGGGATCAGAGAGTTAATTGGCTCTAATCCAGTTAATCTGTTCAAATTGTGTCTCTGTCTCAGCTTGGCTGTGCTGTGGGCTTATTCTGTTCCTGGGGTGCTGTTCCCACACCAGGACGATAGGTAGCAGCAGTGGAGTCAAGGTTTGGATGCTTTTCCCCGGCAGCCTATCAGGGGGGTTTCTCCTTGCTGTGCATGCTGGTGGAGGGTATTTATGGGACAGACGCCATTGGGCTGGGTCCTTCTTCGAGTGTGGCACCCACCTTTAGGGTGACTGCATCACTGCGCCCTGGCGAAATGGCCTTCCAGGCCAGGGTGCGCGTACCACGTGTTGTTACTGGTTTCCGGGACCATGTTGGTCCGGAACATTTAAAGCTGTGGCGGGGCCTCAGTAATCGACTGGGTCCTCAATCCTGAGAAGATCTCAAGCGAGATAGATGTTCGGTGTGGAGTCCATCTTAGGAGAGCCAAGAGAGGCTGGCAATCCAAAAGGGTCTCGACAATCCACTGGGGATCAAGGGAACCGATTACTGAAAGGCTGGACGTTGGTCATCTGTCAGTTGGTAACCTGCAAACTATCTGAAGGAGATCCAGACCAAAGTCTATTAAGGAGGATTACCTCCGCTACCTCAATTTTAAGGAGGGTCTGTGGCAGAGACCTCTTCCTCTAAGTTCCAAATGATACCCTGGCTGCCAGGTCAGTGAGAGAGGCCTATCCATGTACGCTATACCCACTCCGGCTGGAGTGGCGAAGAAGACTAAGGGCCAGATTCACCTAGAATGGCCGACGGCGTAGCGTAAGCCATTTACACTATGCCGCCGCAACTTATCAGAGCAAGTGCCGTATTCTTCAAGCACTTGCTTCGTAAGTTGCGGCTGCGTAGTGTAAATGGCCCGGCGTAAGGCCGCTTAATTCAAAGGGGGCGGCTTGTATTTAAATTAAGTGCGCCCCCGCATCGATCGAACTGCGCATGCGCCGGCCGCATAAAATAGCTCAGTGCGCATGCTCCAGCTCACGTCGGAAAACGTGAATGAAACCGACGTGAGCGTCGTTTACGTAAATCCCTATTCGCGAACGACTTAGTAAAACAACGTAACCGACAGAAAAAGACGACGCTGACCCGACGCCATACTTAACATGGCAACGACGGAACTTCGTAAACCTACCCATCATATAGCAGGGGTAGGTTTACGCTTACGGAAACGACGTAAACGACGACGGGGCGGCCTAAAAACATTCGGGAATCGGCGTATTAGGCTCATTTGCATAGGCAAATGAGAAATCAACGTAAAGGCGACCTAGCGGCCAGCAAAGTTATTACCTCTACGATCCGACGGTGTAAGTGTTTTACACCTGTCGGATCTTCACTGTATCTATGCGTAAGTGATTCTATGAATCACACGCATAGATACTCAGTAAAAAAAAAAAAAGAAATATGTGGCCCTAAGTGTTGTTGGAAGCAGGACTGTTTTCCCTATTGCTACACATGAATCTGTTATTTCTCCTTTACTTCAACTCTTCTATCACCACAAAGTTTTATTGTTTTTACCCAGCTTGGTAATTAAGGGCACAGAAAAAGACACCTGTCGTGGACATACCGTTAATTAGATAACCCCCTCTGGAAAGCTCTCTCCCGTGGGGGTTACCTTGCAGGGGCGCTCCTGTGTCATACACTCGGCGTCCATAGATGCCGAATGTATGACTCTGCCCCCGGTCATTGTATTTGATTGACAGCAGTGGGAGCCAATGGCTGCGCTGCTATCAATCTATCCAATAAAGAGCTGAGAACCATGGAGAGAGTGACGTGGGATTGTGCCCATGGAAATTTGGTGCTCAGGTAAGTAAAACGGGAGGGCTTGGGGGCCAAACATTGCAAATAGTTTTTTCACTATAATGCGTTTACAACCCCTTTAAAGTAGAAATATAGGCAAAACTCTTTTTCTCATTTTGTAAAGAGCAAGGGAGGGTTATAACCCCTGTCATTTTTTTTTGCAATCTATGTCTCCTTGCAGAGATTTCTCTTCACTCCTGTCCCTTAGCCAAAGTAAGAAGAAACCCCTGCAAATTAAGGGAATAACTTGGAGACCCCACCATTTAAAGATTTTCCCACTTTTCTGGCGACAACCCATATTTTGGGATTTTCTTTTACTTTCACTTTCAATGGTAAACAGGACAAATATAGAGTGTGAATCTTTCTAACAGTGGCATAGACAGCAATAAAAACTAGCTGACAAGCATTTTAATCCCTCTGCACTCTATCCAAAACTAAAACAAAATGTTTTGCCTTTAGTTATACTTTAAAGTAGATCTGTCTAGATAAGACTTAGTTTGCTAGTACTGCGCTTCATAAACAATTCTGTTTTCAACTTTTTCATCTTTTTCTTTTGCATCTTAGTATGGATGATCTCCTCCAGGCACTCTCAGACACTTTAAGTCCATATGTAATGGCTACAACGTGAGCTGCATATTTTTGCTACTTGATTTCTAATGAATGATAAATCATGGATCATGCCTTTGAAATGCTTGTCTACCAGGAATGAAGTTTGGGTTCACTTCTTCCATGGGTTCAAGGCAAATCCCTGGGAGTCATGAGGATTTGAAATTTTTTAGCTGAAAAGTTTGCAGGTTTATCCAGTAAAATATAATGCAACCTATATTTCAGTGCATCACATTTCCTCTGGCAAAAAACCCAATGGATTGGAAGAATAAATAAACCCAGTTTCCTTTATCTAAAACAGTGGGCTCACAACAGCCATATTGTGTTGGAGTTGTCAAGGGTAGCTGGCAATTATGTGCAGGGGGATTACTATTATTTTGTTTTTGTTTGTTCTTTATTTTGGCATTGGACTTTTCCCCCATGGTAGTCCAGATTCCTGAGACTTTCATTTGACAATAGCTTGCTTATTTGCCCTACAAATAGGCAGAACCAAAAAACAAGATTTGCCCCTCCATATAGACTTTAATGAGGTTTACCACAAAGTTTGTGAACTTCAAGAAAGATTTGAAAATTGTGAACAGAACTCAATAAATGTTTTCAACCCTGTGTCTGCAAAACCATCTGTAGTCTCCACCAGGGGAGCATGTGACAGGGTGGCAATGTAGGAGCAAAACTGTTATGCCGTGCACACACGATCTGTCAAAACCGATGAAAACGGACTGAAGGACCGTTTCATCGGTCCAAACCGATCGTGTGTGGGCCCCATCGGTCAGTTATCCTTCAGTCAAAAAAAAGAGAACTTGCTATAAAGTTTGACCGGTGGACGCCTGACCGATGGGTCAAAACTGATCGTTAGTATGCAAAAGCATCGGTTAAAAGGCCGTGCATGCTCAGAATCAAGTCGATGCATGCTTGGTAGACATGTGCATTCGTTTTCGTTAGAATGCATTTCCGTCCGAAAATGGGGTATTTTCGTTATCGTTTTAACGAATGAAAACGAAAGCGCAAGAAACGAAAAACCGAAAGATCCGACATAAAAAATGATTTTCGATGCTTTCGTCGTTCAATTCGACAAAGCATCGAAAATCGTTGTTCTGAATACAGTGAATAGGTAGAAATTGAACGACGAAAATTAGACGATTTTCAATGCTTTGTCGAATTTTCGTCATTCATTTCCTACCTATTCACTGTATTCAGTGAATACAGGTAGGAATTGAACGACGAAAATTCGACAAAGCATCGAAAATCGTCAAATTTTGGTCGTTCAATTTCTACCTGTATTCAGAACAACGATTTTCGATGCTTTGTCGAATTGAACGACGAAAATTCGACAAAGCATCGAAAATCTTCGTTTTCGTACAAAAACTTTCCCGACGAAAACGACATAAATCAAAACGATTTTTGGGAGTAACTAAATAAATTTATTTTCCAAACGAAAACGAAAAAACAAAACAAAATATTCCAGTGTGCACATGTCTAATGCTTGGAAGCATTGAGCTTTTTTTCAGCATGTCATTATGTTAAAACTTGTAAACGTCACCGCGTTCTAACACGATTGTTTTTTTAACCGATGGTGTGTAGGCACATCAGACCATCAGTCAGCTTCATCAGTTAACCGATGAAAACGGTACTTAGGACCGTTCTCATCGGATGGACTGATCGTGTGTACGCGGCCTTAGACAGTAACCACCCAATAATACACAAACAAGGACCATCATATAAAATGCAGATTTAGAAATATTGGGACAGATTCACAGAGCGATTACGCCGGCGTAACAGGAGATGCGCGGCGTTAGTCTAAATTTGCGCATGCGTTTTGATTCTCCGCATACCCAAAACGAGATACGCAAGAAATCTACTTTTTTTGGTCCAGCGTAATTTCGTTAGACAAGCGCATCCGTCCGCGCAAAACTGCGCTACACACACCATTGATTTGCTATTCAAATATGCTAATGAGGGAGTTACGGGGATCCACAAAAGAACGTTGGTACAGCGCAGGCTACGCGCTGTGCGCAACAGCTAAATGTCCTGTCTAAAATTAGACCATATAAAAGCTGGTATAAAATTAAAGCAACACTGTTAGTGAGGAGCTGAGCAGTCACACATGTTGCCCAACAAACTGTATGCCAACATGCCAGTGGCATCCATGCTCATAGCTATACTACTGACTTTAGAGGAGAAAAGAAGGAGGAGGGCACTGAGGAGGGCACTGAGGAGGGCACAGGATTTTTTTTTATTGGAAAACTTTTTTTTTTGCTTATATAAACGTTACAATTTAATCTAATCTAATACAATATTCTTATCTGATACAAGCCCCTCACTCTTCACTCTTCACTCTTCACGGGAGAGGATATATCACACACGCATAGACATCTATGGCATGAGTGATTCTGAGGTGTCTCACATCTTCAGATTCACCCCTCATGCCATCATGGAATTAACCACAACCCTGCAGGAGGACATCACCAACCCAACACATGATACTACCCATGACACCCATGACAGCTACATATACAATCAGAGCCCCATCCCCACAGATTTCGAACAGAACATGTATGGGGACAGCTGGCTGGTTGGTCAGTGACATGGGTGGCAGGCATGACTGTCCCCCCCCATGATGCACACATCACAAGGGGCACATGCACGACTAACATCCTCCTGTCTTTTCCCTTCAAGATGACTCTGCATATGCACTGGGACCCCATCTCATGACCCCATCTCATGCCAGCTCACATTCTGCATCTTTGCACGTTAAACACACACATTAATCAAGGCACAATGAGAATGCATGCATGCACACCACTGTGGTCCCTAGCACACACACCCCACATCCTCATCAAACTGGATTGGCACAAGTCCACCATGCAGGACTTGTGAGCAGCAACGCCACGCCAAGGCTCCAATTATGTCACTGTACATTCATACACCATTCACACGGACCTGGGGATCACTTCTCCCTGGTCCTGGGGAACCCTTCTCCACCAAAGATGAGGGTGACACCCCTTTTCCGGCAGGAATGTCACCCCCACATTCAAACAGCATTCACAACCCCAAAAAAAAAAATGCCCAGCAAAAAAAAAAAAAGGCCAAAAAAAAAAAAGGGGAAAAACAAATTAATGCCGTTGACGTGAGCCACGCCTGGGGCGCCCCCGGCCACGGCCCCGGCTCCTCAGGGGAGACTCATTGGGGAGGGGGTAATCCGAGGAAGGAGGAGCAGCCCCTGGTCTCTGCCCACCTGGCGGCCTGCCCTCCAAGGCCATGGCAATTCTGGTCAGGCCAGCACCTAGTGTTGCCGTGTCGGCCTGTATAGCCTGGGTGAGGGCCCTCACATCCTGCCCAACGCCTGCTCTTGTAGTCTGCAGGTCGTTTAGGCAGTTTGTAAGAGCCAGGGAGTGGCAGTCCAGGTCCCCAAGCGTATCCTTTATGGAGGACAGGCTCTCCTCCACCCACACCAAAGTCTGGCTGACCTCTCCCAGATGGCGGGTCTGAAGGAACTGGTCCCTTCTCAGATTGGCAGGCAGAAGGTCGGCCACCCCCCTGGTCTTCTGGGTCACCTTCCTGCCTCCAGCTGATGCTTGTGGCCGGGGAGAAGGGGAGCCCCTTGGGAGGGGTGCCCTGTTGGGGGAGGAGTGGGAGGGGCTACCCCTTATGGAGGGCTGGCTGCTGCCAGCCAGAGGGGAAGAGTCCTCCAAAACCAAAATTCCACTGCCTGACATGGACTCCTCCTCCTCCTCAAACTCCTCCTCCTCAACCTCCTCCTCTTCAACCTCCTCCGAGGACTCCGGCCTTGTCGAGGGGTCCTCATCAGGCTGCTGTCCTGGGGATGGTGCGGTCAGCCCAGATGGCCCAGCACCCTCCTGCACATCTGTGGATGACACAAAACATTCACAGGTTGGAGGATCCACACACTTGCCACATATTCCCTTTCACCCCCTCCCCCACACATGCTACACACCTGATAGGGCAAAAAAACCTTACCTGGCATCACGCCTTCATGACTTGAGTCATAGCCAGGCAGGCCCTCCACTTCTATGAAAGGTCAGGGCCACCGCACGCTCCTCTGCTGTTAGCCTAACTGGGCATGGTGGGCCCCCTCCTGTGGCCCTGGCATGGGCTAGCATTTTGGCCAGCTTCTTTTTGACCAGACGCCGGAGGTCATTGATCTTCTTTTCAACCCCCGACCATTTCCGGGTTTCCCCCCCCCCCGCGATGCATTCACCTCGTCAGTAATCCTGTCCAAAATCTCTCTCCTCCTGGCCGGGGTGGTGTTGGCACTCTCCAGGTCGTGGAGGTAACGCCCATATTGTGAAATGGCCCGGGCAAGAATTTGTTTCTCCCCAAAAGTAAAATTTAACTTCCTCTTTCTCTCAGTCATACTCATACAAAAACTTTCTCCCAAACAGTCAGCAAAAATCACTCACACAAACAATCAGCAAAAATCACTCACAAAAACAAGCAGGAAAAATCAAGCAAGAAAACAAACGAACAAAAAACTATCAAGCAAAAACTCGCACAAGCAGTCACCAAAAATCACTTACAAATATCTTCTAACAAACACAAGATCACACAGTCCACAAATATCACAAAGACAAACCACAACGCAACTAACAACAGAACAAAAGCACCTTGCTGTATAGGGAGGGATACAAAGGGATGTACTTTTGCAAAGGAAGGGCATTTGTGTCTGTCTATTTATGCTGTCTGCGTAGTTCATGATTTTGCACTAGTCCACTTCCAATTTCACTGATTGCGCTCTTCCCGAGTTGGGAGCATGCGTACAGAGGTGCTGACATGGTATGCTTCAAGCGCGCATGCGCGAGACGGCCGGCCCTTCATTTGCATGGGGTCACGGCTCATTTCAATGTAACACGCCCACGTCCTTCCCAATTTGTATTACTCCGCCTTGCGCCTCAGAAATAACGTTATGCAGGCGCTAATTTCTGCGCAAAACCGACAAGAATAGGGTGATTGCGCCGCTACATTGCGCCAGTCTAACGTAAAGGCGGTGCGCTATGCCGGTCCAATAATGCGCAGATGTACCTGAATCTGGCCCATAGGATTTTTTTTTTAAATCACACGTTATGCTTATAGGAAATTTGGGTTACTTTTCTTGCTAACTATAAACAAAGATAGCCAAGAAATTCTACGGTCCATACAGTCAGAACTTTTTGAAGCATTACTATATTAAATTCATATTTTATCTCTCTGTAATTATTCTTTTTTTTCAAGATTTCTGTGTGGTATACACATTTCTTTAGATAAAAAATATGACTTTTTTGTCTTTGACCCAAATTATAAGCCCAGCCAGTAGTGAATTCCTAAAAACCTGGCTTTTCTTTATCCCTTTCTATAAAATTCTACAGGCTTATATTTAGATTAGATTTACGCTGAGCAATGATGCCAACTGTTTCCTACTGGACTCATCATATCCTGAGGGGTTTATTGTGAATAAAAAGGGAGACTTAGGCGGCGTACACACAACCGAGTTTCTAGGCAGAATCCAACGAGAACCTCGATGGTAGAAGTATTCTGCCGAGAAAACCGGTCGCGTGTAAACTTTTCGCCGAGCAATCCGTCGGGAAGCTTGTCGAGCCAAAAAGAGAGCATGCTCTCTATTTCCTCATTGTTCTATGGGGAAATTTGGCTCAACAAGCTTTTCGACAGCTGAACGGGAAACTCGACGGGCGGAATGATGAGTTTAGCCCGACGAGTTTCTCGGTCGTGTGTACGCCGCCTTAGACACTGTTCTGATGTAATATGATGTATCTCTCCAGCTTTTTCAATCTGACTTGTCATCCAGGATCCCTAGATCCTTATTCTATCTAAAAATATATTTAGATTTTTCAATCTAAAATGTCTTACTAATGCTATTTCTGTTATCTACGATCTTCACATAGCTCTATAAAAACCTTTTGGAAAAACAAAAAAAAGAGAGACCAAATTGAGAACCACTTAACAGATTCTGTATGCTAGAGTCTAATACACGTGGGCCGAATTTCAGGCGGCATCAGCTGGTTCAACAGGAACCGGCTGACATTCAGTCCGTGTGTACGGCAGTTTCTGTCAGGGGGAATGACTGAGAAAGGTCTACTGATCGGCATCAAATCAGCACTACTAGGCTTAAGCTGTCATCAGAGATAACACAATGATTTCACCACCAATAGTACTCTCCAATTCTAAACTTCTCTCTAAAAATTAGTGGGCTCACAGCAGCCATAATGTGTTGGAGCTGTTAAGGGTAGCTGACATTTCTGTGTAGGGGAATTAATGTTATTTTTGGGGGGGTTTGTTTAATTATAGCATTGGACTTTTCTTCCACAGTAGCCCAGATTCCTGAGTCTTGCATTTCACAATAGCTTGCTTATTTTCCCTATAAAAGGGCAAAAACAAATATAGGGCTAGATTCAGGTAGGAGATAAGTCGGCTTATCTCCAGATAAGCCGTCTTATCTCTGCGTTTTAGGCCTCCAATCTATGCCACTGATTCATAAAATCAGTTTAGCATAGATTTTCCTTAGATCAGACATGCGTAAGTCTCTTATGCTGTCTAATCTTATTTTCATATTTTAGGCTGGCCGCTAGGTGGTGTTCCCGTCTAAAATATGCAAATGAGCCTATATGCCGTTTCCCGAATGTACGCCCGGCCGGCGCTATTTTTTTACGTTGTTTGCGTTAGCGTAGTACCGTCTAATGTTATTCCTGCTATATGAGGTGCAGGCAATTTAAAGTATGGACGGCGTTCCGGCGCTTTTTTTCACGTCGTTTACGTTGTTTACGTAAAACGTTCGCGAATAGGGCTTTGCGTGAGTGCCGTTCACGCCGTTTACACGTCGAATTGACGTCGAGATTTGAAGCATGCGCACTGGGAACCAATCACGGCCGGCGCATGCGCAGTTCGTTCGGTGCGGGGACGCACTTCATTTAAATGATACACGCCCCCTACCCGCCAAATTTGAATTCGGCCGGGTGATGAATAAAGCACTTGCCTGAAAAAGTTGCGGCGGCCTAGTTTAAAATCCAGACGCTAGACATGCCTACAGATAGGCATTTCTACCTGAATATGGCCCATAGACTTCAATGAGGTTCAACATAAAGTTTGTCAACTTCAAGATTGATTTGATAATTGTTCGTAAACAGAACTCAAGCCGGTTCGCTCATCCGATTTTCTCATAGTCTGTATGACTATCTGTAGTTTGCATTTGGGGAGCATGTGACAATGCAGGTGCAGGACTGGCAGATTGTAACAACCCCATAATAGACAGTGCCTAAACAAGGACCATCGTATCAGGATCACCAAGTATTCTTTTCAAGAAAAATGCAGATTTAGAAAGATTGGAAAGAAAATTTTAAAATCACACATCTTATGCTTATTGGAAATTTCAGTTATTTTCTGCAAAATGGACCTAAACTCAAAAAGTAAAGGTTTCCTTTATTATATTCAAATTGAAATCAGTGTAACACAACACCTAAACAAATATATATATATACTGTATATATATATATATATATATATATATATATATATATATATATATATATATATATATATATATATATATACATATATATATATATAAGCAGTCCAAAGTCCCAAAAAATAACGTTTAAAAGATAATATCCTGCAACTTCCACATGATATATTTTTCCAACCCATTGTAAGAAAAAACATTCTTATCAAGAAACACCCCATGTTCTCTCTCTCTTTATGCATGGTGCGCATCCATCACCAGGTGAAGGACCTGCTCAATATTTGACCAAGTTATAGCTCTCATATACACTTCATGGGCTCAGCTCACATATCATACAAGGCAGAAAGGCACAAACATAGTGTTTTTTTATTCAAAAAATCTCACACTTAAATACACTTTCAAGATAACAGAATTAAAAGCACTAATCAGAATACCGTCTCCTGCGTGACATCATGGACTCGGCTCCTCCCTCCTAGAGGCGTTATGCCCTGTGATTGGGCTTCCTCAGTAGGACTAAGTTTATTTAAGTGCAGTTTTTTTTTTATAAAAGAACAAAAGGCACAAACTTAGTAAACCATGTTTGTGTCTTTCTGCCTTGTATGATATGTGAGCTTGGGCAAGTGCATGGAACGGATGACCTGTGTAAACCGAGGAGGGTACAAGAGGTGTACCTTGTTGAAATATTGATTAGCGTGTTGTCAATTTAATTGAGGTGATCAGGCCCTTCACCTGGTGATGGATCTGCACTGTGCATGTGGGAAGACACAGGCTGTTTCTTGCTAAGAATCTTTTTTGTCACAATTTTTGGAAAAAAATTATCTTTATACTTTAAAGATTTTATTAGTAAGAAGGCATCAAACAGCAAGTACATTGCATAATGAGAATGACTATAGAGATAGTTGTATAACAATCGAAATGGCCTAATATGAGTAGCCGGATTGAAGAGATAACACAAGGTACAATCCATGTTAGACAATCTAAGGATAGGACTGACAAATTACTTCCAACATATACAACAAAGGAACTTAATTTAAAGTAAAATCAGTGTATCCCACGAAAAATGCAATGTAAATGTAGACCAAAGGTAACGTAAGAATAAAAAGGAGTGTGAAGGAAGAGCAAAGAAAGGTGAAGTAGAAAGCAGAAAAGAAAGAAAGAAGAGGTAAGGTCACAATAGAAAAGAACTACAAAAGAAAAAAGGAGTCAAAAGAGAAACCGTAGACATGTATTCGGGTTAGTCTCATTAAGATAAAGTGGACGATGTTAATTTTTAGATTGGATACGAAACAACCACCACGGGTTCCACTTTGCATCATAAATAGGCACCGAGTCATGCAATTTGTGAAATATTTGTTCAGACAGCATAATCTGATCCATCCTGGAAAGAACCTGTGGGAAGGGGACAATAGGGGACTTCCAATTTAGAGCCACCACCCAAAGGACTGCCATGCAGAGTGTGTATATCAGACGCCTAAGAGGTCTAGGAGTGTCTGGGATCTTTTCAAAAAGCAGGCAGTGTCTGTAGGACATGGCCTCTTGACTACCACCTAAAATATCAACAAGGTCGAAGACCTTTTTCCAGACCGATGAGACCTGTACACAGTCCCAAAAGATATGGAAAAAGGAACCAGCAGTTGGGCATCCTCTGTAACAGTTGGGAGAGGTCTGGGGGTATATCTGGTGTATGCGCTGGGGGGTATAGTACCAGCGAGTGAAAAATTTAAGGGCTGTTTCTCTAAATGAAAGAGAAACTGTACTCTGCCGGAGATTCTGCCAATTTCTCTCCCAAGCCTCCAGGTCATACTCCAGGCCCAGCTCTGATTCCCACCTAGTCATATATTTCAGTTTGTTTCGGTCCTGGTCTGAGGACAAAACCTTGTATAACAGGGAAATCAGACCTCTCTGTCTAGGGCCAGACCTACACACAGATTCAAATGACGAGCACGAAGGGGAAAGGGTCAGTGAATAATGAGTCAAGAAGAAATGTCTAATCTGCATAAACCTGAAAAATTCAACTACAGGGGCACCCCTAAGTGATTGTAGTTGGGTAAAGGAGAAAAATGTATCATTATGTTGAAAATCTTCTAATGTAGTCAGGCCAGAAGAGACCCACCAGCCAAATGAATCAGGGTCCGAAAAGGCACTGGGCAATCTGTGGTCCCCCAGGAAAGAGGAACCAGGGGGAGCTGCAGAGGCCAGTGAATGAGACGAGCAGTAACGTCTCCAAAGTTTCAGACCCTGGATCCGCCAGCTCCGGGGGACGTGGGCCTGAAAACCACAGAAGGCCAGGCAAGAAACGAGGCCGGATAGAATCAGATTCAAACCTGACCCATGGGACCTTTGGTCTCATGATGGACCACTGTGCTAGCTGGGAGAACCTTCCGGCCAAATAGTAGAGCCACAACTGAGGGACCCCCAAACCCCCCAATTTACTGGATCTATAAAGTACCTCTCTGGAGAATCTGGCTGGCTTATCACGCCAGATGAATTTGTTGATGCAGGACTGAAATTTATTAAGAAATACTTTAGGGATCAAAATAGGGAGAGCACGGAATAAATACAAAAGCTTTGGGAGAATGGTCATTTTGACCGCAGTGATTCTCCCCAAAAAGGAGATATTATAAAGGGACCAGGATTTCAGAAGCTTCTGTAGGGAGGCAATAAGAGGGGGGAAATTGAGACTAAACAAATTATTGAAGTCACCAGATAGCTTTATTCCAAGGTAGGGAAGGGAGATTTTAGCCCAAGAAAAAGGGAACGTTCGTTTAATCGGAATCAGTTCCTCAGGGGAGAACCCAACTGGGAGGGCCAAGCATTTGGAAATATTGACAGTTAGGTTGGAGATATCTGCAAAAGTTGACAGGGTATCCAGAAGGTTGGGTAATGTTGTCAAAGGATCAGTCAAAAAGAGCAGTATATCGTCTGCGTACATGCAGAGTTTATACTCAGATCCAGCTTTGGTATAGCCTGAAATAAGAGGATGTCTCATAATGGCTATAGCTAGTGGCTCAATTGCTAGAGCAAAAATCAGGGGGGAGAGTGGGCACCCCTGCCTGGTCCCCCTACCAAGCTTGAAGAAATCAGAATTACATCCTGGGATCTTAATCCTAGTGCAGGGACTCGAGTAAAGGGCTCCAAATGCATTTAGAAACTCCCCCCTAAACCCAAATCTCTGAAGCAGGAGAGATATATAGTCCCATGAGACACAGTCAAAGGCCTTATTTATATCCAAACTAAGCATAAACAGCTTCCTAGAGAAGAGGCCAGCATCCTGGACAATATTTGTAGATAAACGAATATTGTCAGTGATAAAACGATGGGGAATAAATCCCGCCTGATAGGGAGAAATTAGGGAAGAGATGATGTTGCCTAGTCTATCTGCCATGATTCTACTAAAAATCTTTACATCATTATTCATTACGGAGATGGGCCGATAATTATGGGGTAAAGTATGGTCTCTATTTGGCTTGGGGATTAAGGACATGTTTGCTAAGAGCATTTCATCTGGGAAAGTATCACCCTGTAAAACTGAGTTAAATAATCGAGTTAATCTAGGGGCGAGGAGAGCTGAAAACTTCTTATAATATATGGCAGAGAAGCCGTCAGGACCAGGGGAGGAGGAGTTTTTAAGAGAGCCTATAACCCCCAAAACCTCGGTAATCGATATGGGTATATTGAGCTTCTTTAGTTGCTCTGGGGAGAGGGTGGGTAAAGGGAGGTCTCTGAACCAGGACTTGGAGGATTCTGCCGGAGAGGACTGTTGAGGGCCTAATAAAGTGGAGTAAAAATCCTGAAAAATTTTCAGGACCTCTTGAGGGTGGGAAACGACCCCTCCAGAAGGGGAGGATAGTTTATAGCTATGCGGGGGCCTAAAGGACTGATTGAGTTTTCTCGCAAACATTGTTGAGGCTGCATTACTATGCAGCAAAAACTTAGCTTTAGCCCAACGCAACGCTTTCTCCGTTTTAGCTGAGAGCAATGCATCCAATTCAAGTCTCTTCTGTTCAATCAGAGTTCTTGTGGATTCGGAAAGGAGGGCTGTGGTATCCCTGTACAGGTTGTCTAGTTCGGAGGAGAGCCTCACTATCTGGAGTTTGCACCTGGTATTGCGATCAGTGGCCAGTTTAATAAATATACCCCTAAGCACTGCCTTATGCGCCACCCAGATTGACGAAATCGGAGTCTCCGGAATCTCATTGATAGAGAAATAGGATTCAATTGACCTGGAGACATCCGATTCCACCAGAGGATCCGAGAGCAGGGCTTCATTTAAACGCCATGTGAATGGAGAAGGAGGTAGCCGAATAAACTCAGTAGAGAAAGAGGTTATCTGGTGGTCTGACCACACACAACTGTGAATGCTAGCCGAGCTAGAGTTGGCAAGAATGATCGGTGTAGTAAGGATATAGTCCAATCTGGCATAGCTACGGTGAGGGTGAGAAAAGAACGTATATTCCCGAGCCCCAACATTCAGGGCACGCCAGGAATCAATTAATTGTAAATTTGTTAGTCTGTGAGAAAGGGATTTAGGGAAGGCCCTAGACAATGGGGAGTTATGGCTTCTATCAAGGGAAGGAGTGGAGACCGAGTTAAAGTCTCCACCAATAATCAAATGGGGGGACAGGTATTTTTCCAGGACAGAAAAAAGTAGGAGAAAAAGGTAGCTGCACCTTCATTAGGGGCATAAAGACTTGCAATCGTACATTCTCTATTATGGAGCATACCCTTGACAATAACAAACCTACTTTCCTTATCCTTATAAATATGTTGGGCGACAAAGTTGAGAGAGGAGTGTAAAAATATCGCCGCCCCCCTACTAGAATGGAGAGAATAGTAGGCCTGAGAGAAATGTCTATTAAAATATTTCGGGTGGGAAGCCTGCGAGAAGTGAGTCTCCTGCAAGAGAATTATCTTTGCCCCAATCTGTTTATATTGGGTGAATGCTTTTTTGCGCTTTAAAGGAGAGTTAAATCCCTTAACGTTATGTGAGATACACATAATCGCCATCACAACTAATGGTTAAATGCGCATCTGGGGGGGCATCTGGAAACCAAATCATAAGGGAACAGCTAAGTGCTCTCTCCAGGCAGGCTCCCCAACTCCAGCAGTAACCACCCCAGGAACAAACCTTCATGATCTCAGAGCAGCAAGTAGCTTCAATGATTGCAGGGGAAAAAACAGAGGCCCGCGCAATCTTGAAGATGTCCCTGCAGATCAGGTCCAAAGGCAAAATCGGAGGACCAAAGGAACGACCAAAGGGCAAATGAAATATTACAATGAGACCACAGAGTAACCTTACCAAATTAGCATAAAAACGATAACACAAAAAAAGGAAAAGTTGAAAATAAGAAAAAAAAGGCATTAGGAAATGGATCAGGAAAATAGTAAGTCCTGATAAAGGAAAAACAAAAAACCAGAGAC
The DNA here is from genome assembly GCA_029574335.1 of Rana kukunoris. NCBI lineage: Eukaryota > Metazoa > Chordata > Amphibia > Anura > Ranidae > Rana > Rana kukunoris. The sequence continues at coordinate 152,781,038 of CM056052.1, read as the reverse complement.
TTCCACGTCTCATCACCAGCTCGTCTGAGACCACAAGCTATTGAAAAAAGAAAATGCAAATGTCCAGCAATTCACTTAGCAGTCTCAGGGTTCGCCGGGGAGGGGAAAACATGCAGCGGCACCACGGGATGGACATTATCAATGTTAAATAAGCCAGTGCCAACATGACATGGGTCAAGAAGAAAACCAAGAATAAACAGTCATCGCAGCACCTCATCCAAAACTTGTGATACAGACAAGAGCAGCAAATCCAGGAATCAAACAAAGATATGTAGAGGTCCCGTAGTGGCAGATGAGCAGGAAGGAAGGGTTAAAGTCTGTCAGTTCTGTGGAGATCCCTCTCCATAGCGAATTCTCCTCCTGTTCCGTCGTGATGGTGGAGTCTGCCAGATTTGGGACGGACGGGGTGTCAAGGGGGGGCGACGAATTTCTGCTGCGTCCAGGAGACCCAGCTTGACCAGGATTTCCTTCCCCTCGAACACTGAAGTGGCAACATAGGTTGTTCCATTGTGGGGGATCGATAACTTGAATGGAAACCCCCATCTATAGCGGATGCGAGCAGATTGTAACACCGCTGTGACTTCCTTCATCCCCCTCCTTCTTTCCAGGGTGGCGGGAGATAGATCGGGAAAGATTTGCACAGTAAAATCATCCAAAGTGATTCTCTGGGTATTCCTGGAGGCTCTCAAAATTTCTTCTTTAATGAGAAAGTCTTTAAGGCATAGAACAATGTCTCTAGGAGGTTTATCATCAGGGGGTTTAGGTCTAAGTGCCCTATGGATTCTATCGCACGTAAAAGCTGCGGCCTCTCTTTCTGGGAGCAGGGACTTAAAAAGTCTGATCACCGCGGGGATCAGGTCCGTGATCGACTCCGGAAACCCCCGCAGTCGCAGATTCTGACGGCGATTGCGATTGTCGAGATCCTCGACTTGTGCTTGTAGATGGGTAAAAGCCGTAGACAGATTGTCATGCTCCCTGCTGAGATCACTATAGGCCAGAGCAAGCTCGTCGTGCTTTGTCTCGAGCAAATCCGTGCGGGAGCCCAGAGAAGAGATCTACTGAGACAAAGTGTGCGAGGTTTTGTTCAGTTCCGATTGGAATTTTGAGGCGAGCCTGTTGTACATGGCCTCTAAACTGGCATCAAGGTCCGCCTTAGAAAGCGTCCCAGGGTACTCACAGTTCTCAGGATGTGAGGAGGGGGTCAGCTCCGGAGGCAAGGCCGAAACCGAGGCGCCATCTTGGGCCATGCCGTACCGCTCCCTCGTACAGAGGAGATAGTGGGTTAGAGAGGTTTGGGCTGCTCCCTTATTCTTCTTCTTCGCCGCAGACATGCACCACGGACACCGGGGCCGGGGGGTGATAATCTGGGATGTAGATTGAAAAGTTATAGCCCCCAGGAGGATAAATCAGTCCCGCTACGCCAGGAGCTAGACTAACAAGCGACCATCTTCGTCAGCGCCGCGCATGCGCCCCCTTGGAAAAAAATTATGTGGAAATTTCAGGATATTATCTTTTAAACATAATTTTTTGGGACATTAGACTATATATTTGTTTAGGTGTTGCACTACAGTGATTTTAATTTGAAAATAGCGTTTTGGTGTTGTGGAATCACTTTACAGTGCAACACACATTCGATTGTTTTTGTTAGCACTCTATGTTAATTGTGCTGATTGCGATTATCATATTATGTTCTTTGTCATATGGAGCATTTAGAAATGTTAATTATGTTTGAGTAGAGAAATTGACATTTTACCTCAAATTCCTTCTGGAAAAATGACAGTGCACTTATTGTGGCTAAAGTGGTTGTAAAGTCACATCTATTAAAGAGGAGTTCCAGTTGTTTTGGTGTTTATTAAAAGTCAGCAGCTACAAAAACTGTATTTACTGACTTTTAATAAACACACTCACCTGTCCCAGGATCCAGTGATGTGTTCATCTGAATCATCCCTCCTCTCCCTCTTCTCTGACCGGCACTGGCATCTCAGCTGTGGGCACCCAGGAGGAGAACTTCCACTCGCCTAAGTAATTGAGCGGAAGTGGGAGAGGGTACCTGTCACTTGCCCCCACCCCCCCCAAAAGAAAAAAATGCATGCCAAATGTGGCAGAGAATGAGGGGAGGAGTACTTAAAGTGGAACTTCTTCTTTTGGGTGGAACTTTGTTTCTTGCTGCAGAAAGAAGAGAGTAGGAACACCAGTGACCAGGCGGCTGCCTAGTTTACCTAGTGGTAGCGCCAACCTTGATCTTACCATGCTATCATTGATCAACAGCCAAGACAAACGTGGTCACTACACAGGGGAACAGATGAACATGCAAGATCAACTAGGTATTGTACAACATGGAAAGGGCCAACTGCAAAGGCACTCTGCTATATATAATGCCTTAAAGAGACAGAAACTTTTTTTAGGGTTATAATCACTCCTGTGACTACAGACTCATAGCTGTATATGTGCACTGTGAGATCTAAGGCACTGTCTCCTTGCTGGAGGCTCTGACAAAAGGAAGACAGCAATGAAGAATGATCAGCTACAAGAAGCTCTCTGGCATTACAGGTATCTAGTCTTTTGACACCTGCTTGCCTACTTATGGCCTTAAACTTCCAGAGTTCAGATACCTTTTAACTTCAGATAACTTCAGACATTTAATGCTCATTTCACCCATAAGGTCGCGTACACACGGGGAGACATGTCCGCTGAAACATGTCCGATGGACCGTTTCCAGCGGACATGTCTCCTCGGATTTTGGTACGATGGCGTCTACACACCATCGGACGTAAATCCCCTCGGACTGTTGGGAGCTGTGGTGGCTCAACGCGATTGGCACTGCGCTGACAAGCCATTCACCTCTGCAGCCAAGGGTTCGGATCCCGGTCTCGGCTACATGTGAATTGAGTTTGGTGGTCTCAGCCCGGCTCCCGGTGGGTGTGCTATGCAAGGTACGCCTGTGCTTAGTACGCCCACCCCCCCACAAAAACCACCACACTTGCACGCACACAAAATTGGTTTAATACGCACGCACTTTGGCCATGCGGTCTCCTAAAGAGAGGCGAAGGACCTACGGGGCTGGCTGGGTGGGCTAGGCCCCCTCACTCCCTCATAGGGGGAGTCCCTCTGCCCCGTTGGGGTCCTGTTGGGCCCCAGTTGGGCTCCCAAGTGGAGCAGGTAGGGCGGGGTGAGTGGGAGGCCCCCCCTCACACCCGCCATTGCCACCGGGGGCATGGAGAAGGATGGCGGTTGCCTCCGGGGGGAGGGTCTGCCTACTCCCAACTCCTGCAGTCCGGCTCCTCTCTCTCGAGTTCACGCACAAAATACACTTTAATATAAAAAAAAAAAAAAAAAAAATCCCCTCGGACTGAGTACGCGGTGACGTGGAGGTGACGTTGACGCCGCCACGTTACCACTCCAGGAAGTAAAATACTTCCACGCATGCGTCGAATCCATTCGACGCATGCGGGAGATTTATGTCCACTGGTTAGGCGTACTAACCAGCGGACATGTTCGACGGACAGGTTTCCAGCGGACAAATTTCAAAGCATGCTTTAAAATTTGTTCGCTGGAAAAACCTGTCCGCTAGGTCGTAATACACACGATCAGATATGTCCGCTGAAACTGGTCGGCGAACCAGCTTCAGCGGACATGTTCGATCGTGTGTACGCGGCCTAAAAGACATGACTTTATGTTTTTTTTTTTTTTAAACATTCAAGTTTATTGAGAGTATACAATAAGCAGTACAATAGATAAAGACAGTGAAATCCAAATTGGTTGACAGAGATTACATCAGTATCGTATGACTAAACCCGAACCAAACTGCAACATAACAAACAGAGATATTAGAATCAAGTGAGTTGTTGGGTGAGTGACATTGGGAAGGTCAGTCCAATAACTGATCAAAGGAAAAAAAAGGGCAGAGGACTGACCTTGTTCATTTGGAGTTCAAGATACATTAAGTGTTAAGTTGTCTGCACTCAATCAACCTTGTCGATGTAAACCAAGTAAAGAGATAAGAAGGAAGCAAAAGAGTGTGGACAAATACTGAGACAAGCCAGGGAAGATGGGAGGGGAAAGAAAAAGGGGGGGGGAAGGGGGAAGGAGGGGTGACCAGAAACCCTGCAGCAGTAGAACCAAAGATCCGATAGATTATGGCATCGATTTTGATGATTTCAAGAATTCAAGGAGGTAAAGCCCTCAGGTAAGCCTGGGAAGTCTTGAAAACAAACCACGGAGACCAGGTATCGTGGCATTGTGCCACTCTATCCGAAGATTGGGCAACTGAATCTTCCATATATCAGGTGTCATTCACCTTTCTGAGCCAGTCTTTGATAGACGGGACCCTAGTGCTTTTCCACGCAAGCGGGATAAGGGAGTTGGCAGCATTCAACAAATGCTTGGTTAGCGATTGTTTGTATCTCTTGAGAGAGAAATTGGTAATATGGAGCAAGCAGCAGGCAGCGTCCAGAACCATACTAGTCTCCGTTATGAGCTTCACATATTCTCTCACTCCATCCCAGAATTCACTTATTGCCGGGCAATCCCACCAAATATGTCTGAGACTGCCCACGTCTGCCTCGCATCTCCAACAGCGGTCTGAGGTGAGAGGGTACCATTTCTTAAGTCTCTCCGGAGTAGCATACCACTGTGTCAGAAGCTTGTATGAAGTTTCTTGCATTTTAGTACTGACTGAGCACTGATGTGCTAAAATGCATGCTGCCCCCCATTGTTTGTCAGTAATGTCTATGTGCAGGGCTCTTGACCAAGCCTGTTGGAGTCTGTCGTCCTTAGTGGTAAGAGCATTCTGAAGCCATGAGTAGGTTACAGAGGTTGAGCTCGGGAAGCGTGAACCTCCAGCGCAAATTTTCTCTAATTCTGTCAGCTTTCTGATGAAGCAGGGTCTCCGTGAGCCCTTGTTAGCATAATCACGTAATTGAAAATACTGCCACCAAGAAAGATCCGGCAGTCTGCACTCAGACCTGAGTGCCGTCAAGGTCTTAAACGCGCCCTTATGGAAACAATCCTTCATAGTAAGCGGAGGAACGGGGTCTAATGCTTGGAATAAACGATTACCTAACCCAGGGGGGAAATCTGGGTTGTTGCTGATTGGGGAAAGCGGACTAACAGTGGAGGTCAGGTCCGTCTTGGTAGCAATGGAGCTAAAAACCGATAGGGTAGTGCCCGTCAGTGGGTGTTTTTTAATGGTGTAGGTTAGGCAATGCTAGGGGATCGCAGGGAGGTCTCAGTCAGTGAGTCCTCCAGACCCACCCAATCTTTCGAGGAGCCATGACAATGCCAGTCAATTATTCTGGTTAAATGTGAAGCTAGGTAGTAATTGTGGAAGTTAGGAAGTCCCATCCCTCCATTCTTCTTCGGTCTAGTCAAAAGGGAGAATTTTATCCTGGACCTGTTGCCCCCCCAAAGGAACCATAGGAGGATAGATTGGAGGGTGTGAAAGCAAGCTTGAGGGATTTTGATTGGCAGGTTTCTGAGGAGGTACAGAAGCCTCGGCAGAACAACCATCTTTATGACCGCCGCCCTTCCAAACCAGGAAAAGTACTTAGAATTCCAGGTTTGCAAATCTCTTTTAATAACTTTGATAAGGATCGGGAAATTCTGATCATATATAGATGACAACTTGGGTGTCAGCCATATCCCTAGATACTTGAGCGCGCCATTGACCCATCTGAAAGGGCAGTTGGCACGGGTCCGCTCCAGGGTGTCCACCCCCAGCGAGACATTCATAGCCTCAGATTTAGTGAAATTGATTTTAAGGTTAGACATATATCCAAATAAGAGGAACTGGTCCATCAGGTTGGGCATGGTGATGTGGGGTTTGGTCAGGAAAAACAGAAGGTCGTCAGCATAGGCTACAATCTTATATTCCTTATCCGATACTTTAAAGCCAGCTATTGACTGGTCTTTATTGACCGACCTGATGAACGGTTCCAAAAACAGGATAAATAAAAGGGGTGACAGGGGGCACCCTTGCCTAGTACCGTTGGAAATCTTGACCTCCCCTGACAAGGAACCATTTACTTTGAGTCTCGCTGTTGGCTTGTCATATAACGCTGTTATCCATGACATCATCCGAGGACCAAGTCCCACATGCCCGCACGTAGCGAACATGTAGTCCCAGGCGACCCTTTCGAAGGCCTTCTCCGCATCCGTAGACAGGAGAAGGCCCTCGAAACCATGGCTGTGCGCCCCGTGTGTTAGAAGTAAGGCTTTGATCACATTGTCTCTAGTTTCTCTGTTGGGCATAAATCCCACCTGTTCAGGGCCGATCAGGGAGGAAAGCAAGGGTCTCAGCCTGTTCGCCATTATTTTCGCCAGCATTTTTAAGTCGAGATTCAGCAGTGAGATGGGTCTATAGCTGGCACACTCAACCAGATCCTTTTCGGGTTTCGGTATACGTGAAATGTGGGCAGTTAAAAAATCAGGCGGAATAGGTTTGGGGGTGGACAGCGAGTTCATGGCCCTTGTCAGAGGCGCTGAGAGGATATCTTTAAATGTCTTGTAATAAATTGACGTGAACCCGTCTGGGCCTGGGCTTTTACCTGATTTGAGCTCTAAAATCGCCGACTGAGTCTCCTCAATCGTGATATGATCTTCAAGAGGGGTTAACTGTGAATCGTCTAATTTGGGAAGTCCACTTTGTCGCAAAAAGTTTAGGATCTCGGTAGCCCTGTCACCTCGTAAGTTCGGGGGTTTATGCGGCGCCGGCAAGTTATACAGTTTTGTGTAGAATCGTTGGAATTGCGATGCAATAGCATCCGTAGCTGTTTCCAAAGATCCCTCACTAGTTCTAATCTGGGGAATGTGGTTAGCAATGGACGCTTCCTTCAATGCTCTCGCCAAAAACCTGCCCGACTTATTGGCCACTTCATAATAAAGTTTCTTTTTAAAGAATAACATCCTCTTAGCCTTATCATCAAATATGTCTTGCAGGGCTTTACGAGTGTCAAGAAGTTCCCGGGCGGAGTGCAGCGACAGCGACTGTTTGTGTAAACATTCTAGTCTATGGATCGTGGCTGTTAAATCCCTGATCTTCTGTTCCTGTTGTTTTTTCCTGTGGGATCCCAACCTGATCAATTCACCTCTTATTGAACATTTATGGGCTTGCCAAACTGACAATGGGTCTATACCCGATGTATTGTTAAATCTGAAGTAATCAGTCAAAGAAGCGGTGATGGAGGGCAACAGGTCGTGGTCTGTTAACAGAGAAGCGTTAAGTTTCCAGGTACTTGATCTAGGGGCATGTAATCCACAATCAAGTGTAAGGGAAACTGGTGCATGATCGGACAGAGATTGGATGCCAATCCTGGCTCCCGTCACTGAATGCAAGTCCCGTTGCGTGACAAACAAGTAGTCTATGCGGGAGTATCTATTGTGCGGGACCGAATGAAAGGTGAAGTCTCTGGTATCAGGATGGAGAAATCTCCAAGTGTCGACTAACTGCAGGGAGTTTAGTAGGACTTTCAGTTTTTTAAGGGCACGGTAGGGTATACACGAGGTCCCGGACGATGAGTCCACCCCGGGGTTTAGGGGAGCATTGAAGTCTCCTCCCAGAATAAGGACACCAGAGGTGAAGCCCATTAATTCACGGGTAATTTTTTGGCAGAAAGCTACATGAGCCGAATTGGGAAAGTAGACATTCGCTAGGGTTAGTGGTTTACCGTTATAAGTGCCCTTTAAAAAAACAAAACGTCCCTCCGGGTCAATTAAGCTGTCCTAAAGTGTGAAGGGTGCATTCCTACCTATTAAAGTGGTCACCCCCTTAGTTTTTGCCTCGTCATTTGTTGAATGATATGCTGCTGTGAAGTAAGCGTTAGTCAATTTTTGTGTGTGGCCTGTCCGGAAATGGGTCTCCTGCAAAAATACAAAGTGTGGCTTACCTTTTTGGAGTTCCCTAAGAAATTATACCCTTTTCTCCGGTATATTCAGACCTTTTGCGTTGAGTGTTACGACCGTCAGAGCCCTTCCAAGTGATGCGAAGGCCATCAGGGCGGCTATGACGCGCTATTTGCAGCGAATCTAAAACAAACTGAGAGACACAGATGAAAGCTCGTCCAACCTGCCACAGGGTATCAGGTCCTGTTCGGGTAGATTACCCGGGGTGATGGGTGGGGGGGAAGTACAGGGTGGGGAGGGAGGGCAGGATGGGGTGTGGGGGGGGAGTTAGAAGCAAGATAGAAAAGAAAGGGAAATCGAAAAGAAAGAGGAAGGAGAAAAGCACCTCAAAAGATCAGCGTGCGGAGAGAGGAATAATCCTACCAAAGTAATAAGGTAGAACGTCTAAGGTGGAAATCCACCCCCAGACGTACTCTGTGGGTAATGTCACTTGTCTGTATCCGGGATACACAGGGAGCAACACTCAAATAACTAAAACTTCTGAAAATTTAAAGCACTAAAACAGTAGCAATAGAACGACACAGCCTCTTTCAGCAAGAATAACTCAGGGCCCAGGACGGGTATAATGCACGTTTAACAGAAAAAACATTGATATCAAGCTGCAGACCAGGGAGGGTACATATTACCTTACAATTAAACACAAAGTTTGCTTGAGACCCAGGCTGAAAAAATAAAAATAAAAAAATAAAAATAAAAAATAAATAAAAATAAAAAAAAATAAAAAAATAAAATAAAATGAATAAAATAAAATAAAGTAAATATATATATATATATATATATATATATATATATATACATGTATTATACATGCATACATATATAAATGGTAACCAGACCGAGCAAAATCCCCTAGCAGGAGTGTGACGTGGTGCGGGAGTTCCAGCTTGTGATCCACCTCCGCGACCATGTTTTGGCTTCTTAGATCGGTGTTTATCTGGAGTAGAGAAGGGTGAATCAGGGGGGCTTCTGGGGAGCGGTGGCAACATGAACTCTTGGTACCATTCAGGGAGCTCCATTATCTCCAGGTTGAGAGCCTCACAAAAACCTGGTAGGTCAAGTGGGGTGCGCAGGATATGCTGCTTGCCTGCAAGCGTGACAACCAAGGCAAAGGGGAAACGCCAGGTATACTTTATGTCTCTTCTCCTGAGTTGCTCCAGCAGGGGTTTTTTAGTGTGATTTGGGAGAGATCCTGAAATAACAGAATATGTGCGCCATTGAAGACTATGCGCTTATTGCCACGTGCTTTCCTCATGATGCCTTCCTTTAGTGGAAAGCTCTGGAGACAACAGATAATGTCTCTAGGAGGTGCATCCTCCGGACCCCTTGCCCTGAGGGCCCTGTGAGCTCTGACAAAGTCGATCATGGTATCCTCTTGACGTTCCAACAGGCTATTAAATACCCTTTGCAGTGCAGGGACAATCTGATCGTTCTCCACCGACTCAGGGATCCCCCTCACCCTAATGTTGCACCTGCGTCCGCGATTGTCCAAGTCTTCTAAATGGTGGTTTATTTCAATAAAGTGGGATATCTGAGTGTCCGCCACACACTCCAATCTATGTATTGCTCTGTCCCTGCGCTTTCCCTTCACTTCTACCGCCTCCATCTTGTCTGATAGAACAAGCAGGTTGGACTTCAGGTCCGTTATCGCTGCCGAGAACGTAGCCTTTATGTCGGCTGCAAACACTGACATGTCAGCGAATGTAAGCGGCTTGCTGGAGCGGGAGCGGCTCCTACCTAAGTCCTCGGCTGTGTACTGCGAGTCCTCGCTGAAGTCATCCTCGTCTTGCTGGGACCGCGCCATCTTGGAACTCGCCACGTTGCTCCCAGAGGGCTTGAAGAGTTCAGAGATGCTCTGGGTAGAGGAGGCAACCGAACCTCGGCGGAGTCTGGTATGTGGGGTTTGGTGGTTCACTCTGCCCATTTCTGGGGTCCTTTGAGCGGAAAGAGAAGCTGTCAGCTGTGTCAGTTCACGGAGCTCTCTTAGTGTGCGTCCATCCCGGCCGCCAGTCAAGCCACGCCCCCGACTTTATGTTTTTTTTATACCTATTGGGGACTTACTCCCATAGTTTTTTGATGTAAACTTTCTACCTTTGAGTTTAGGGTCTCCTAGCCACCTTCCACTTTCCATTCTTCTAATTGCATTACATAAAATACTCTGGACTTAAATTATTAGGATGCTAGAATACACTTAAAGATTCAGGAATCAAGTCACTAAAGGTCACAAAACAGTAAAGTGATAGTTTGATATACAACAAACAGCACATACATAAACTGACAAATGCCAGCACATGCAATCCCAGCTTGACCAAGGCTTAAGGCTGGGTTCACACTTAGTGTGGATGTGTCTCACAGCAGGGTTCCAGTGCGTCCCTGTTCTCGGTTTCAGGGATAAATCAGGCCCAAATTTTTGCCTATAAATAAAAACAACAAGGTTGCGCTTGGAGGCACAATATGATATTGTGAAGGGAATTAGTTGTGTCTATAAAAAATAGATGCAAAACAAACATTTCAATACAATCATAATTATGAACAAAAATAAATTATATCAAAATAAGTAACAAGTGAATATATAAATATATAAAGTCTATAAAGGCTGAATATAATAAATAAAATTATATATAAATATAAATGTATATATATATATGTAAAAATTCTCCAATAGTCCTTCTAATAGGGAGATGAGAAAAAAAAAAGTAGCAGCTTTCTGAGTTGAATGATAAAGCTGATGGCTGTAGATTGTAAAAGTCCTGTATAGGTTCACCATCAGTTACACAATATAGCTTCCAATATGGTAAGGTAAATAAGGTGTACTCTTACCAGATATAAGAGGGATTCAGGCATGTCACTCCCAATACGTCTGGAGTAGGACGCTTCCGGATCTTCCACACTAGGTTAATGCGATCTCCACTGGACCAGCAGGTGTTCAGCAACTGCAATAGGCTCAGCATCCCATTCGGATCAAAGAAAAAAGAAGAAAAGAAACCGGGGACTCGCCATAGTGAAAAGTACTTCCAGAAGTTTATTCGAATTGTGCAGCATATACACAAATTTAAATTTGCCGGCTAAAAGCATACAGGATAAAAAGAACGTGCACCCGTGCTTCCGGGGTCACGTAACAAGCGCGATGACGTAGTGCGTGGCTCCGCCCTGACCGGTTTCGTCAGAGAATGACGTTGTCAAAGGGCACGGGCGACGCACTGAACGTCACCTCTTAAATACATAGAGACACAACCAAGCCTCTCTTTCGATTCACCACCTTCATTGGAGAACGGTGGAGAAAACGGAAGTGGGAGTAGACCGGGAAAAACACAGGAAGCGCGCTACCAGCGAGATCTGTGTAATGCAGATAAGCATATCCTGCATCACTCAAATTTTTGCCTGAATTCAGACCTGAATTTGTTCTTACAGGCCGCGGTAGGGGACATCCCCCCCTCCCACCGCCATCCGTTGCTTCTCCCGGGGGGCCCAGAGAACGAATCGTCCGGCGTCAGCAGGAAGCATAGAGATGACTGGTGACCAGATGGTCACCAGTCATCTCTATGACCCTCGGAGGACGCGATGTGATGACGTCACGCCCGGGTCCCTGTAAGTAAACAAAGCCGCGATTGCGGCTGTAAGCAACAATTCATGAGATCAGTGAATTTTTTTTTCACCGATCTCATGGTTTCCAGCCTGGAGGAGAGATGTGAGGTCTTATTGAGCATAAACAAAAGAACTGTCAAACAGGAGAGCTCCAAGGATTGGAGAGATCACTGTTGACAAAAGAAGCTACATAGGCAATAATGGGCTATACTCAAACAGATAATATATACAAATAAATTTATTTAGAGAAAATATATTATCTAAAAGCACCCCCTACCCCAAATGTGGGGAGGCTGTAAACAATCAAAGCCAAATGAGTCTCTAGATAGACAAAGAGTGGCACATCAATGAACAACTAGTCCACTGTATAAGTGTTGGATACCAACACACAAAGACAAATACAAACATATAACAAGAATTAGAACGGGTGTCCGGACAGTGGTGACCGCACTGATTAAGGTTCCCAGCGGTAATACACTGCATACAAAATATAATGAAAAAATAAATGATGGTAGCATATATAGAGGGAAACCCCAAAGAGTGCGTCCCCGCGGGGGATAGAAATAGCGGTGGCTAATAACAGGGGATCAAGGCTGATGGGAAATTGCTATACATACTGACATAATCCAGTTGTTGAAGATAGTTTTTCAAAGATGTCACACAGGAAGATAGAGTTAATATCCGGTTGAATCTAGTCCTGGGTGGCCAAGTCCCATATGTTTAAGGTGTTAAATAGAACCATCAATGATGATGTAAGTCAATTATATTATGCAATACCATAGAGATCTATGTGGTTCATGATATTTGACAACCTTCATATGTTTAAGCAGCAAATAAGGTGCACCTGTTATTCCCCTTAAGTAAATATATATCCAATGATAGCTGAGTGGGGGTTCAAATTGGACGTCATCACGGGCCCCGGACGGCGGTGATCCCCCGGATCAACAACAACCAAAGAGAGCGAGCGCATAGACGCCGACTGCTGCACGCTTAAACAACGAATCCAACTACTTCCTTCACTGTGGATGTGCGGCGCGGCTCACTAATATCATAATAATACATTCCCGATGATTACAGCTGTGGAGTCTTCCCTGCTCTGGCCATTCATTCACGGTATGCTGTGACCGCCATAGAGCAACTCAGGCAAGCAACGGAAACGTGACTTAACCTATGTTCCCGAGGACACGGTAAGGTGACATTCACCTATTGTCTGCAGGGGTGCAGAAGCGAACGCACACGTAAGTCCCGCCGACATATGTAAATGCCCTTTAAACCACATTTGTGAGGTATCGCCGCATGCGCTAGAGTGCCAGCAACAAATCTAGCACTAGATCTCCTCTGTAAATGAAAACTGGTAACCTGTAAAAAAAAATTAAAGCGTTGCCTATGGAGATTTTTAAGTACCGAAGTTTGCCGCCATTCCATGAGTGTGCACATAATTAAAGCGTGACATGTTGGGTATCTATTTACTCGGTGTAACATAATCTTTCACAAAATATAAAAAAATAACTTTACTGTTTTGTTATTTTTTAATTCATGAAACAATTTTTTTTCCAAAAAAAGGGTGTTTGAAAAATGATTGCGCAAATACCGTGCAAGATAAAACGTTGCAATGACCGTCGTTTTATTCCCTAGGGTGTCTGCTAAAAAAACATATATAATTTTTGGGGGTACTGCGTAATTTTCTAGCAAAAAAATTATGATTTGTACATGTAGGAGAGAAGTGCCAGAATAGGCCCGGTATGGAGGTGGTATAAAAGCCTGGTATTGAAGTGGTTATTAAACACAAAGGCAAATCTTTACAGTATTATATTACAGCTACATGGCAGTAAGGGACACGCCCCCCTTCACACAGCATACAGGAACAGAGCTGAGGCTGTCAATAAGCTGGAGATCCCTCCCTTGTCACCATTTTTCTCTTGGTGTCAGGAAAACTTGTCAGAAGTTACTCAAGCTGATAACAGAGGAACAAGGCAGCAGATAGAATTGGCACTTGGTTGAGACAAATAAACACTATAGAGAGATATGTTTTTTTTTCAAATTTCACGTCTGAGGTTCAAAACCACTTTCTGACTTTTATTTCCCCCTGGTGATCTGGCCAGTAAGTCTGTTGTTCTTCAACAGAACAAGCTCATTTGCAAATGTATTAGTTAGAGGGCTGAGATAAAGCCATTAATCACCCAGCTTTTATTTATTTCTGTAAAACCGTTATCCCATAAGGGGAAAAAATAAACAGTTTGCTGTAACTGCTAATAAAGTGTTAGCTGGAATTCAGCTTTAATTTGTCAGTGTATTTAAATCTCTGTGCATCTAATTCCCTGTACACACGATCGGACCGTTTTCATCAGACGAACCGATCATGTGTGGGCCCCATCAGTTTTTTTCCCATCGGGGTGAAAAAAAAAATATAACCTGTTTTAAATTGTTCTTATAGTTAAAAAAAAAACGAAAAAAAAATCAATCGGGGAAATCAATCAGTCAAAAATCCACGCATGCTCAGAATCAAGTCGACGCATGCTCAGAAGCATTGAACTTTTTTTCTCAGCACATCGTTGTGTTTTATGTCATCGCGTTGGACACAATCGCATCTTTAACCGATGGCGTGTAGGTAAGATTAATGAAAGTCAGCTTCATCGGATATCTGATGAAAAAATCAGTTTGTTTTCATCAGACGAACCGATCGTGTGTACAGGGCATAACACACTCCCCCCAGATTAACAATGCTGCTGTACAAAGGTATCTCTGTAACTCTTTTATTTAGAGGGGAGGCACTCTAATACAGGAGGTGTGTTATCGGCCAGATTACCAGATGAAAACAGAGGGAAATAAGAGTAAAAAATAAAACCAATGCAGCAACCACTAATAATAACCACTAATAATCACTAATACAAATCACTAACCACTAATAATTGATAAGCTGGTTGGTATATCATTTTTTTACATATTTTTTTACATATTTTTTAATAATTAAATATACAATAATTACAGCCTGTGCATATAATTCTTAATGTTTATTCTGTTATGTAAATACAGCCAATTAATCCTTCTTAAATTAATAAAAAAATGAAACAATAAAAAAACAGATTCACTTTCTTCATAAATTCTCCAAGTTTGTATTCACTGGTGAAGTGTGAGAAAATGTCAGCAGCTATACAAATCTATTATACAAAGACTCAGACTAGAATCTAGCAGAATTGTTCTGCATTGTGCATTATTATTTCATAGATCAGCACTTTATCAGTTGATAGACAAGTTCAAGCAGATGCTGCAGTTAATGAATATGATCATCTGGGGAATTGAAAAGTGATATGTAGACAAAGAAGACTGTAGGGATTAATGATCCATTCTGTCCCCGAATCCCTGAGAGATTATCACTGAAACGAAGATGGCTCAGTACAACATTTGAGGGATAGAAAAAAAATAAAACCAATAAGATTATTTAGGACAGTTCTACACTTCTCGGAATTTTACATGAAGCTCAAAAATGATTTAAAAACTTTAAAAAACACTTTTCTTGGCGTTAGATGCTCTGCATTTTCATTTGCCAGGTCCTCACTCTGCCAAATCCATGATCAACACAGCAATAGAAATAAATTTGATTCTCATTTTTCATTCTAGAGTTGGAAGGTTGTGGCAGAAAACAAATGATTTATGAATTTTAATTACCATTGGCCAGAAAATTCTTAATAAATAATCCATAAATTATGACATAGTGCAAAAATGATGCCTGTGTATCTGCCATTATGACATCTTAAAACTAATGGTATATGTTTCTAATAAAAAAGAGAACATAGGGCTTCTGGAATGTTGATTTTAGTGTGTGTAAAAACATCTAGTTCAAGAAAAAAAAAAAGCATCTAGTTCAAGAATGCTACATACTTTGCGAATGCTACATACTTTGCTAGTCAAAGTGATTGAAAATGCTCCCCGCCTAAAGTGTTTGTAAACCTTAGACATGAAAAATGAACAGAGCATATCCTTCTATAATGTGTACTTGTCTCAATCAAGAGCACTAAGTGCCATTTCTGTCTGCTGCTTCATTTCTAGCAGCAGGAATCGCTTCTGACAAGTATTCCTGACACCAAGAGAAAAATGGTGACGGGAGGGAACTCCAACTGATTGACAGCCTCAGCTCTGCTCCTGTGTGAAGGGGATGTGTTCCCCTTTTTTTCCAATCAGGTTTCAAATTTCAACTCACTGAGCTCTGCAGAATGTAACTTCATCCCTTTGCCCTCTTTTTTCTGACAGCTTGGACAAACTTTATAAATTCTGGAATTTGAATAGATGTAGGGAATAGAAGACTGCAGATAAACAGACACAACTTATGTAGGAATATTTGTTAAATCTCTCTGTATCACCAGAGGCCAATCTTTTCACAAAGGGTTTACAACCACGTTATTGCATACAACACACATTCCTTCCAGTCATAGGCTAGCAGCATGGAATTGGGCTCCCCCTTTGCTGATATTAATAAGATATGTTGGGTTGATTGTTATGAATGGAGATACTTCACCATTTAAATATATATCAGAGGGGAACCTATGCTCAATGACACATCCTGGCTATTATATGGCTATCAAGTTCAATCACAACATATGGCAGAGGTAAGTCTTACAGCACCAGTGTTCCTAGTAGCTCTGAGATGTCATGTAAATGAATGTTGAAAGTCTCCAAGAAAGCTGACACTGGAAAATGTGAAAAGGCATCTTAAGATAATCATGTCTTTTAGAAACACCCACCTTTCATCATGGCCACTAATCAAGAAGGCACCAAAACACACTTTGTGTGTTACACGTTATTTAGCCCACATAAACCTGTACCTACCATGAAAAGGTTAGTTTGTTATATTTATTTCCCCATGAGTTTAGGATCTCATTCCTTCCCTTAATGGCAGCATGAAGGTTTTGCATAATAAGAACTAGGGTAAGCTTTAACAAATAAAAGAAAGTCCCCAAGATTATTGTATGGATTATTACTTATGGGTTGCATAGCCCTTTAAATTATACATATAGCCTGTCTAGTTTGTAGACTCCCAATATTGCACAATTATATTTGTAATGCCAGTATCTAACTTCTGTAACTCTGCTCTTGGTCATGTATACAGGTAATCAGGTATGGCTAGTGATGTACCCTGCTTTCTCTCCTTTTAGTTTGCTACTGTATAGTACATTGATGATGCCACGTGATCACAGCATATTGTAGAGTTATGCCACACACACGATCAGTCCTTTGCCCAGCCAAATCACATCGGAATTCCATCGGAAAAAAATAGAACATGTTCTATATCTAAACTCTGATGGAATTTCCGATGAAAAAACTCCAATGGGGCTACACACGATCGTAAATTCCGATGAAAAAAGTCTATCAGACTTTTTTCATCGGAAATTCAGATTGTGTGTATGGCACATTAGAGTGATACAGGTTTCTTTTTATTTCTTCATATTAGGTTATGAAAATCACCCAACCCAGTAGTCCAAAAATCCCATCTATTTGATTCTCAAGAATACTTACATCTAGATCAGTCTGATCTGTAGAAAATCAACCATTTTTTTGAAACCACAACCAAATTATGATCGATGAATTATATGATTCCTTGCAGGCTGGTAAATATCATTGCATAAATTCAGGATAATAAAATCAACAGGTTTTCTTGTCTTTCAATACATTTAGTCATGACTAAGGAATACTATTTATGGATAGCAAAATGTATTCTTACAAAACCCTCTGAAGTTTATGTGAAGCCACTCTGGTTGCCCTTTGAGAAATTTCCATCCACAGGTAAAAGCCTATCATGCCTAATTTTGTATCCTAGACTGAGGCCCTAATTTCTGCTTTCACACATTTAATGCATAATTATAACATTATAAATGAAATAATATTTATCATCTATTTAATATTTCTGCTCAGAAGAGCTTTCATAATAGTTTTTGAGTACCTTAGGTCAGGATATTCAGGGGGCTTATTTTTATTGTTGCACTTTAACCATAAAAAAAAACGCTGCTTATGAAAAAACAATTGTTTTAAAGAAACAAAAAAAGCAAATATTGATACATGCTCCCCAGGGCAGTACCCAGACACCCATATCTCTTTTATGGCCAATAACTTGCATATAAGCCTTCTAAATGGGCACTTTTGATTTTTCCTGTTTGGCTCCACAGACTTTTTGGGTTAGAACATTTCCCTGTTCCGCCCATCCCTAATCCTGACTAATGTTGCTCACGAATATTCGCATTGCGAATATTCGCTACGAATATTGCATATTCGAGTATTCGCGAATAACTCGAATATCGCGGCGAATATTCGCTATTTCGAATATTCGTATTTTTCAAATTTCGCAATAAATTTCGCAATCAATTTCGCAATCAATTTCGCATTCGCGAAATTTCGCAATTTTTTTTTTATAAAATATAGCGAATATTCGTAAATATCGAATATTCGTGATATTTTATCCAAAAAATAAAATCGCAAAATTTCGCAATCATTTTCGCTTTCGCATATGCGAAATTTCGCTATTTTTTTTTTTATAAAATATAGCGAATATTCGTAAATAATTTTTTTTTTTTATAAAATATCACGAATATTCGATATTAACGAATATTCGCGAATATTCTTCGAAATATTCGCGAAATATCGCGAAATCGAATATGGCGTATTCCGCTCATCACTAATCCTGACCAAATATCCATCAACAGTTGTAGAAATGCAGCCCCAATCTTTCAAGGAACCTCCACCATGCTTCACCGTTGCTTGCAGACACTCATTATTGTATTGCTATCCAGCCCTTTGGTGAACAAGCTGCATCCTGCTACAACCAAATATTTCAAATTTTGACATGTGCATTGTTGAGTCTTTCCACATCTGAGTTATGTCTTTTTAGCTGCAGTTCCTCCATGAAGACCAGTTGTGGCTAGACTTCACCAGACAATATATGGGTGTACCCTGGTCCCACCAGTTTTGTCCCGATGGCTCTGCTGGACATTAGAGTTGGGCAAATGGTTAGGGCTGAGCAAAAGTTCAGCCTCACCATCGCCTGTTTGTCCATTGAGCAAACACCTGAATTTGCTGGATGTTCGGCGGGTGTCTGCCCCACCAAACGCCCTATAATGCGTTAGAAATGTCAGTTTTGTGGCAGTAGGTTCTATCCATGGTCCATGTGCCACTTTACAGACAGACTGAGGCCCTGTACACACGATCAGACCGGTCCGATGAAACTTGTCCGACGGAACGTTTTCATTGGACCAGGCTGAAGTGGTCTAATGGTCTGATGTGTGTACACACCATCGGACCAAAAATCCGATCAGACCAGAACGCGGTGACGTAGAACACAACAACGTGCTGAAAAAACTAAGTTCAATGCTTCCAAGCATGCCTCGACTTAATTCTGAGCATGCAAGGGATTTTGGTCCGATGCTTTTGCGTACTAACCATCAAATCTGTCCAACGGACAGGTGTTCGTCGGACAGATTTTAAAGCAAGTTGTAAAACTTTGGTCTGACGGAAAACGGTCCGATGGGCCATACACACCATCGAACTGGTCAGATGAAACGGGTCTGAAGACCAGTTTCATCGAACCGGTCTGATCATGTGTACGTGGCCTAAGGGGGGACACCCCAGGTACTATATTTAAAGGAATTTTTCATTTTTATTGTTGCACTTTAAACATCAGTAGAATCGCTGCCCACTGTAAAAAAGATATTTTAAAAAAAATTGCCATTGATACATGCCCCCAGGACAGTACCGAGACCTCCATACTCTTTTTTTTATGAGCAATTACTTGCATATAAGCCTTCAAAATGGGGACTTTTGATTTGTAAAGTTCGGGTCACATTTTAACCTTCCTGGCGGTATGATTATGTCAGATTTTTGATGCTCAAAGCGGTACATTGTTTTGCATGGAAATTTTAAGTTTTTTATTGTAGGCCTGTAATTCTTAGAAATAACTTGGTTAAATCTGTCCAAACAAGAGTCTAGTAGACAATCCGGGTGTGATAAAGTTTGAAACACAAAATCATAAATGATAATATAATAAATAACTTAAAATATTTATAACAAATAATAATATAATAATAATAAAATGTATTCACTAATGTAATCAAATCAAAAACACAGAAATTTGCTCAGTTGCAGAATCATCGCTGTCGTCACTTTCAGTGTTTGATGACGAATTTACCCACGAATCACTATCGCTCAATTCTGCAAGTGTTCTAATTTATTATCGCTGTTTTCTAGATGATCTAAAATCACTTTTGATGTAAAGACACACTTTTTGGTTGCAGAAAGAACAGTAAATATAATATAAAACTACATGCAGGGCACTGGACAAAGCACTAGGGACAAAAGGGAGGTGAAATAATTTTATACAGTAGGGTAATTTGTAATATTATAGTGTACTGTATGTGTTATTTGTTTTTCATTTTTTGAATTTGGCACTGTGATAAATTCGAGCAGAGGACACGGCTTGCACACACAGCGGGGAGACACTGCAGGATCCTGGGGACAATGTAAGTAACTTTGCCTGGATCCTGCGATGTAATCCCGAGTGTGGCTCGAGTTACCGCTTTTAGTAATGAAAATTTACCAGTCGGGATTATGGCTAGGGAAGTTAATAGGGTTAGCCGTTTGGGTCAGAACTTTTTCCCTATTCGAGAGTTCTGGTGTGAACCGAATGAACAGGAGGGTGTTCGGCCCATCTCTACTGGACATCTTCCAAAGGGAAGTAAGCATGATGTGTCTGCTGCATTAAGTTTCCTTGGCGATCACTGCATCTACAGTCCTCAATGATGCCTGTTTTTGTGCTTCTTCAAAAGAGCTTGAACAGCATATCTTGAAACCCTTTTCTTGAAACCCTTTAAATCTTTGCCTGTGAGAGACTTTGCTGATGCTGGTGTCTTTAGTTGTGCTCAGTGTTGCCATGGTGAATGACATGTGAAATAACATGTTCTTCCATAACCTCATCCTTGTAGCAGAGTTTGACTGTTCCTCATCCAGTTTTGAGCCTCCTACACCACTGTTTCTGTTTCAGTAATCACTGTATTTCAACCTACATATGGAATTGAAGGTTATTAGCATCTGCTTGGTATAATTGGTTAATCATACACCTGACCGTAATCCTTTAAAAGGGAGTGGGGGTGAGTGCTCAGACCATACACCGCACACTGCATCAAATTGGTCTACATGGCTGTAGTCCCAGAAGGAAGCCTCTTATAAAGATGATGCACAAAATAGCCTGCAAACAGTTTGCTAAAAACAAACAGACTAAGGACGTGGATTACTGGAACCATGTCCTGTAGTCTCATATGACCAAGTTAAACTTATTTGGTTCAGATGGTGTCAAGCGTGTGTGGCGGCAACCAGGTGAGGAGTACAAAGACGTAAGGAGTAAAAAGTGTGTCTTGCCTACAATCAAGCATGGTGGTGGGAGTGTCATGGTCTGGGGCTGCATAAGTGCTGCCGACACTGGGGAGCTACAGTTCATTGAGGGAACCATGAATGCCAACATGTACTGTGACATACTGAAGCAGAGCATGATCCCCTCCCTTCAGAGACTGGGCCGCTGGGCCTGTCTCCAGACCTAAACCATATTGAGCATCTGTGGGGCATCCTCAAACGGTTTAAAGCACACTTGTATTTGCCTTTATTTATTAAGCCTATTAGTATAAAAATGTTATTAAATTTGTTGAAAATACATCTTCCCTTTATGGTATTGGATTGCATGCGATTTCTGTTGAATAACTATACACATTGAGGTCGATTTACTAAAACTGGAAAGTGCAAAACCTGGTGCAGCTCTGCATAGAAACCAATAAGTTTTAATTTTTTTTTTTTTTTTTGTCAAAGCTTAAAGGAGTTGTAAAGGAAACATTTTTTTTTCTGAAATGAGTGTTTACAGGGTATAAAGACATCAATAGTTAACTGATTCCTTTTAAACATTCATATAATGTGCCTGCAATTTCAGTTTCATTTTTCATTTAGTTTCATGTTTCTGTGAAGGCACAGAGCCAATACAGGGCAGTGTTTGTTTTTAAAATGAAACTGATTGGTTCTGAGGGGTTTTAGACACACAGTAATCACACCTTCTTGATTAGAGACCACAGAGAGAAGCTCCCAGTACTTTTTTCATAAGGAAACAGACAACCAGGAAGTGTGCAGAACAGCTAAAAAATTTTTTTTCCTTTAGTGACCCTTTAATTGAACAAGCTGGAGTTGGCTACAAAGCAGAGCTGACCAAGATTTTGCACTTTCCAGTTTTAGTAAAACCAACACCATTCTATAATGTTGCAGTAGGAATAATTACGTGATACATTTACAATCTTATTTTTTTTTCTTTCTTAAAATAGCAAGGTAATCGATGGATGGGGACAACATAAAGGCATTGACACATTAAAAAGAAACCAAAAAGCTTATATGATGGTTGAGTAATATAAGCGTATACTGCAGCCTCTGCTACTGTCCTTATCACTTACATTCAGGTTTTCTGATGTCTTGCCTTCTAGGCTAGCCATCATTTACCATCATTTCAGTGGTGATCTTTCCTCTGATTGCTCTCTAGTTTATGCTCTTCCCAGTCTTCCATCGTATTATTGAACCTTGTATCCTGACATCATCATCCGGTTCTTCACTTTATCTTCCCTCCATGACATTATGTCATCAAAAACCTTCTACGGATCTCACTTTTAGTTTCTCTCTCCCATCCCCCATTAGTTCTTCCGTTGCGCCTCCTTTTCTAATAGAGGAAGAGACATTAGGCAGCATGCAGTGAGACACATCAGATGCTTCAGGCTTCAATTGTTTCTCTTTGTGTTTCCCCAGCTGCTTTCAGGCTAATTCTACTAGACTGCTCTCCAGCACAAGGATAGCTGGGTATATCCGTGGTCAAATGTGATTTGAACAGACAAAAAAAGAACAGTTATTTATTTTCCTTTAGTTACTCTATAATGTCTTCCCTCGATCTCTAATACTCCTCAATACTCCTGTAGCCACAACCCCACCATGTTTTCCTCATGAATTGAAGGCAAGAGGGAACCGAAACTAACTGAATAATTTTGCTGTTTGCTTTTCACAGGGATTTTTTTCTCAGAGAATAGATGCAGGAACTCCCCCCTTCTAAGTCACACTTGTTTCCACCCCCTACCCAACTCTGAGCACCGTCCCTTGGTTCCACCCCCTGGCCACCTCCGAACACCGTCTCTTGGTTCCACCTCCTACCCAACTCCGAGCACCGTCCCTTGGTTCCACCCCCTAGCCACCTCTGAGCATCGTTCCTGGTTCCACCCCCTAGCCACCTCTGAGCACCGTCCCTTGGTTCCACCCCCTAGCCACCTCTGAGCATTGTTCCTGGTTCCACCCCCTAGCCACCTCTGAGCACCGTCCCTTGGTCCCAACCCATAGCCACCTCTGAGCATCTTCCCTGGTTCCACCCCCTAGCCACCTCTGAGCACCGTCCCTTGGTTCCACCCCCTAGCCACCTCTGAGCACCGTCCCTTGGTTCCACCCCCTAGCCACCTCTGAGCACTGTCTCTTTGTTCCACCCCCTACCCAACTCTGCGCACCATCCCTTGGTTCAACCCCTACCCACCTCCCAGTAATATCACTTTTTATACAATACAGAACCAAGTATCATTTTGTGGTGCTAAAAAAAATTGTATGGAATTTGTTAATGATAACAAGAAAAGCAGTAAAATAGATCCCCTGCAGCCAGCAACATTAGATCCCCCACACAGCAATAGAATCCCCCAGCAACAAAGGACTCCACCCCAGCAACAATAGACTCCACACAACAAAAAAAACACCCTAGCAACTAGGGTTGTCCCGATACCGATACCAGTATCGGTATCGGGACGGATACCGAGTATTTGCGGGAGTACTTGTACTCCCGAAAATACCCCCGATGCCTAAATAGAATACTTCCCCCCCCACCGCTGCCGCCGCCGCATCGATAACCGCCGCATCGAAAGCCGCCGCCGCAGGAGTTAAACAGCGTGCGGGAACATCACAGCTTTCATTTGAATAGCTGTAGTGTTCCCGCTGCGTATAGACACTCCCCCTTGCTCGGGATTGGATGGGTGATCATGATCTGTCCAATCCCGAGCAAGGGGGAGTGTCTATACGCGCGGGAAAAACAGCTATTCAAATGAATGCTGTGATGTTCTCCGTGCGGCGGCTTTCGGCAGCTAGATATGAGGGACATGGTGGAGGGACATGGCTGGAGGGACATGGCTAGAGGGACATGGCTGGAGGGACATGGCTGGAGGGACATGGCTGGAGGGACATGGCTAGAGGGACATGGCTAGAGGGACATGGCTGGAAGGACATGGCTAGAGGGACATGGCTGGAGGGACATGGCTGGAGGGACATGGCTGGAGGGACATGGCTGGAGGGACATGGCTAGAGGGACATGGCTAGAGGGACATGGCTGGAGGGACATGGCTGGAGGGAAATGGCTGGAGGGACATGGCTAGAGGGACATGGCTAGAGGGACATGACTGGAAGGACATGGGTAGAGGGACATGGCTGCGGGGACATGGCTGCGGGGACATGGCTGGAGGGACATGGCTGGAGGGACATGGCTAGAGGGACATGGCTGGAGGGACATGGCTGGAGGGACATGGCTAGAGGGACATGGCTGTAGGTACATGGCTGCATATGTGGGGGACATGGCTGGGGGGACATGGCTGCATATGTGGGGGACATGGCTGGGGCAAATGGCTGCATATGTGGGGGACATGGCTGGAGGGACATGGCTGCATATGTGGGGGACATGGCTGGGGGACATGGCTGCATATGTGGGGGACATGGCTGGGGGGAAATGGCTGCATATGTGGGGGACATGGCTGGAGGGACATGGCTGCATATGTGGGGGACATGGCTGGGGGGAAATGGCTGCATATGTGGGGGACATGGCTGGGGGACATGGCTGCATATGTGGGGGACATGGCTGGGGGGAAATGGCTGCATATGTGGGGGACATGGCTGGAGGAACATGGCTGCATATGTGGGGGACATGGCTGGGGGGAAATGGCTGCATATGTGGGGGACATGGCTGGAGGGGCATGGCTGCATATGTGGGGGACATGGCTGCGGGGGACATGGCTTCATATGTGGGAGACATGGTTGCATTTGTGGGGGGCATGGCTGGAGGGACATGGCTGCATATGTGGGGGACATGGCTGGGGGGACATGGCTTCATATGTGGGAGACATTGCTGCATTTGTGGGGGACATGGCTGCAATATGTGGGGGACATGGCTGCATATGTGGGGGACATGGCTGCATATGTGGGGGACATGGCTGGGGGGACATGGCTGCATATGTGGGAGACATTGCTGCATTTGTGGGGGACATGGCTGCAATTTGTGGGGGACATGGCTGCATATGTGGGGGACATGGCTGCATATGTGGGGGACATGGCTGCTTTTGGGGACACATTTAAAAAAAGTATCGGTATTCGGTATCGGCGACCACTTGAAAAAAAGTATCGGTACTTGTACTCGGTCCTAAAAAAGTGGTATCGGGACAACCCTACTAGCAACAATAGATTCCCCAGCAACAATGGACTCCACCCCAGCAACAATAGACCCCACACAACAATAAACCCCACCCTAGAAACAATAGAGTCCCTAGCAACAATGGACTCCACCCTAGCAAAAATAGATGTCCTGCAGCAACAATAGATCCCATCCCCAGCAATAATAGACCCCAAATTCAAAGGGACGTACAGGTACGCCCATTTGCCTGCCTGTGCCATTCTGCCAACGTAAATCGCAGTGCGGCGGTCGGGAAGGGGTATATAATTTTAAGTAAGACAATGCAAAATGTATTGAAAGTCTGCCTAATGAAATGACTCATAGCAACTACTAGTATATAATCAACCATTTTTATTTAATAATTTAGCTATTTAAATTGCTAATTGTTATTTGAAGTAACTCAACAAACCATTTAGAATGCCAAATGTTACTCCATTTTAGAATTAGCTCATAGGACTTGTTTACACTAATGGTAGCCCTCTGAAGAATGATCAATGGCATAATGTTGCCTCCTCACTGCCTGTTATAACCCCTAAAGGCTACACAGACCCCTGTAACTGCGTACATGTGATGTTCCCTCACTCTGCTAGATGTCTCTGCATCTGAGGTCTGTTGAGTGAAACTTACAGAGGATGAAGGGAATTTATGCTGTTGGTAATTTTAGCTTAGGGGATAGTTTTTTTTTTTTGTAGGAAACGGGGGTAGTTCCATAGTAGTTAACCTCTGTACTGTGTGTTACATATGACTAACCTCTGAACAGTGCATTATGCACTATTGACCCCTGCACTTTGCATTATATACTACAGACCTGTAAACTCTGCAATTAGTATTGACTCCTGCAATCTGCATCACTTAGTCCTGACCTCTGTATTGGGCATTACATACTACTCACCTCTTCAAACTGAGTTATTTATTCCTGACCCCCGAGAATCTGTACTAAATACTACTGACTACTGCATTCTGTCCTACTTAAGACTGATACAGGTGTAAAAATTACTTTTAGTTCAACAAGCAGGGTGAACAAAAAATAAAACAGACATATAGCTGTACTAACACAAGTGATGTTAGTGGAGCAATATCCCCCGATGTGCCCCCCCCCCACCAGAACACACTTATCAGCATGTGCAGCTGTTGGTTGTGAGCTTGTTTTTCAGCATCTCTTTTTTTAGCCAAAATCTGGTCATTAGACTGGCTTCTGTTGGAAAGACTGCTGTACACACCAACGGAATGTCAGATGATTCTTGTTAAACTGGCTAATACCAAACAATTGCACCTGCACCTTGTACTTTACAAAATAAAAAAAAAATATGGTTGGTAGTACCCTGTGGGGCGCCTCCATCCCTATTAACATGTAAATACAAAGTGGGCAAAACTTTGTATTTATATTGTACTTTACATACTACTGACCTCTAAACTATGTGTTACTTATTACTGACTCCTGAGCTCTTCAAGCCATTTTTGCTTTTTAATGAATCTGTACTAAGTTAACTCCGTAAAGGGTCACTAAAGGAAATTTTTTTTTTTTTTGCTGAAATGACTGTTTGCAGGGTATAGAGACATAAAAGTTAACTGATTCCTTTTCAAAATGATTAAAAATAGATAAAAAATCAATCATATAATGTGCCTGCAGGTTTGTTTCACTTTTGAACTGGCTTCATGTTTCTGCAAAGTAGAAATAGATATACAGAACAAAAACAAACAAATTCAGGGCAGTGTTTTGTTTTTAAAATGAATCTGATTGGTTCTGGGAAGTTTTAGACACACAGTAATGACAGCTTAAACCATCGTGAGAAAGCTTCCAGCACTGGGGTTATAAGGAAACAGACAAGCAGGAAGTGTGGAGATCAGAGCAGGATTACAGCAACTTCAAAGCAAAAACGAACAATAAGGACATGAAACCAGTACTGCAGTAGGGTAAAGGAAGCTATTTAGCTAAAAAAATGTTTTCCTTTAGTGATCCTTTAAACAAAGAGTTTGCAGCACCATGTTGATCTTCCATGTTTTTCAGTTTGATTTGTGGTTCTCAAACTTTTTATGTCCCATCGGAAATGTTTATACCCCAATGTTTGATTAACCATTTAACAACTGCTCCATAGCAAATTTACAGCAATGGGTGGCTGTTCTGTACAGAATCACCTAAATATACGTGATTCTGCACTTCTGCCTAGGGGCGCACACACGTTCCGCAGGCGGGTCCCTTCTGCTGTGATTACTCACAGCAGAAGTGGATCTGCAGGTGTCGAGCAATGGATGTCTGTTGGCACCTGCCGATAGTTGGGCAGAGACACAGAGTGGAGCTCTGCCTATATAAATAAAGCAGAGCTCTGTCCTGACAGGGGGAAGGGATAGATTTTGTGTTCCTGCAAAGCAGGAAATAAACACAGTTAACACAAAACACTGGCTAGGCACACAGTTAACAATGGATGTATAACTCCTTCCCAGCCAGTGTCATTAGTACATTTACAGTGCATATTTTTTTTAGCACTGATCACTGTATTAGTGACACTGGTTCCCACAGTGTCAAACTGTCAGAGGCTGTGGGTATGGTACAGGAGATGTCAGAGGCTGTGGGTATGGTACAGGAGATGTCAGAGGCTGTGGGTATGGTACAGAAGAAGTGAAGTTGGCAGAGGCTGCGGGCATGGTACAGGAGATGTCAGAGGCTATGGGCATGGTACAGGAGATGTCAGAGGTGGCGGGCATGGTACAGGAGATGTCAGAGGCGGCGGGCATGGTACAGAGATGGTTAGAGACTGAGGACATGATACTAATTATGGTAAGACATGTAGAAATGATACAGGAATTGGTCAGAGACTGCAGACATGGTACAAGAGATCAATGCAGCCTCACCAGTGCCCATCAAATGCAGCCTCACTGTGCCCTTTAATGCAGCCTCACAGTGCCCATCATTGCAGTCTTACCGTACCCATCATTGCAGCCTTACCATGGCCATAATTTCAGCCTCACCATGCCCATCATTGCAGCCTTACCATGGCCATAATTTCAGCATCACCATGCCCATAATTGCAGCCTTATTATGCTAAAAAAATTGCAGCCTCGTCATGCCCATAATTGCAGCCTCGCCATGCTCATAATCGCGGCCTTACCATGCCCATAATCACAGCCTCATCGTGCCATAATTGCAGCCTCACCGTGCCTATAATCGCAGCCTAACCTTGCCATAATTGCAGCCTCACCTTGCCATAATTGCCGCCTCTCCTTGCCATAATTTTAGCCTCACCTTACCATAATCGCAGCCTCACCTTGCCAAAATTGCAGCCTCACCTTGTCATAATTGCAGCCTCACCTTGCCATGACACAGCGGAGATGCCCGCTGACTGTGTGTAACATGTAGTGGAGGAGGAGGGGACCGCTGCGCTGCACTGCAGCCACAGCTTAGCCCAAAATGACCCACTGCCACCCCCCGAGGCCTGGCCTTGGTGGCCTTGTCTGGAATCCGGCCCTGCACTCCCTACAAAAATAATATCACATTGTAAGATGAAGATTTGAACTGTTAAGATCATGATGTTATGATTGAACAAAACTTAAATGACTATGATAAATGTTGCATTATAATGATTTTAAAAGCAATATTCTGACAATCAGTTACTTACTTTACTTAAAGTAATTCCCTCTTTTGGATTAAATAAGGGTCAAGGCTACAATCTTTGCAACACAAGCACCTACTACCACTATTCAAGACACACTGGAAACTGACTGTGTGATGATTTGTGAATTGTCACTAAAGGGGCTCCAGCCAATCCTTGTCACACTCCCTAAACTCCATCTCGCAACCCCCTGCCTGAGGGTGCTGGAACCCCCCCCCCCCCCCAATTGGGAACTCATGAGTTAGATCTTAACCTCTCCAGGTTGCTCACCCCTGTAATATAGGCTTTGTGCATTTCTACAAACAATTTTAGATATAGCATAAATAGGCATTCTCAATGTAGTTAAATATATGACCTGTCTAGCAGTTCATTATAAAAAATAATGTAATATTTTTTCAGAGGCTGGCACTGAACAGTTTATGCTGTATATTGTTCCACATGGATCAATACTACTTTTCATTATACAACAATGAAAGAGTTGGCTTATTGTGCATTTGACAGCAAGTATCCATATAACCAATGAATGCTGTGTAGCACATTCTGCTCAAGCATGTCATTACCAGATTGCACAATGCAAAAAGGAGTGCAGGTCTACTTCTTTGAAGAAAAAAGCCACACTCTTCCAACCCCCTATTTTATGAAATGTGGTAATATTATAGAGACATAGCCAAATGCTGAGAAAAAATCTAAAGAGAGCAGCTGGACCTTCTTTCAACGAGAAGTAGAGAATTAAAGGCTAAAACACAACCTAATCATTGAGTTACTGTGCTTAATGATTATTCTGCTTATTCTTTTTTGTCCCTTGATTGTGTCTAAAGCCAGCCATTTGTGGATTAAAATGTAACCGTTTCAGCAGGGACTGGCGAAATTTTGATGTATGGGTAGGCTGGTTGTACAAAGGTTGATCTATCAATCGACTTCTGTACAACCACGCTCTTGGGTTTTTCCTGAATGATCAGAGCCACCAGCTATAGCTGGCAACACTGATAAGCTACCACAGCGGGAGTGATTCGAGGGAATCAAGGCATTTTCTTTCATTCAACTTGCTGGTTAAACAAAAAAAAATGCACAATGTATGGGCTGCCTAAGTGATCAGCCTCAATGACATTAGCAAATTAGAGACAACATTTAACCAACAGTATGGGAGTAAAGACTGCATAACAAGCAAATGTAATGTTCACTTTGCAAAGTGAACACTCACTGAGCTAGTGAATAAGGTAAAGCTGTGTACAGTTGTGGCCAAAAGTTTTGAGAATTACACAAATATTAGTTTTCACAAAGCTTGCTGCTAAACTGCTTTTAGATATTTGTTTCAGTTGTTTCTGTGATGTAGTGAAATATAATTACACGCATTTCATACGTTTCAAAGGCTTTTATCGACAATTACATGACATTTATGCAAAGAGTCAGTATTTGCAGTGTTGGCCCTTCTTTTTCAGGACCTCTGCAATTCGACTGGGCATGCTCTCAATCAACTTCTGGGCCAATTCCTGACTGATAGCAACCAATTCTTTCATAATCACTTCTTGGAGTTTGTCAGAATTAGTTGGTTTTTGTTTGTCCACCCTCCTCTTGAGGATTGACCACAAGTTCTCAATGGGATTAAGATCTGGGGAGTTTCCAGGCCATGGACCCAAAATGTCAACGTTTTGGTCTCCGAGCCACTTAGTTATCACTTTTGCATTATGGCATGGTGCTCAATCGTGCTGGAAAATGCATTGTTCTTCACCAAACTGTTGTTGGATTCTTGGAAGAAGTTGCTGTTGTGAGAATGTGTTTTTGGTACCATTCTTTATTCATGGCTGTGTTTTTGGGCAAAATTGAGAGTGAGCCCACTCCCTGAGATGAGAAGCAACCCCACATTGGCTGGTTGCCATTCCCGACGGGCGGGTCGCAGATTCTGACGGCCGGCAGAGAACCTCGACGGGCGTAACGATGTGTTCCGCCCGTCGAGTTTCCCTGTCGTGTGTACGGGGCTTCAGGATGCTTTACTGTTGGCATGACACAGGACTGATGGTAGCGCTCACCTTTTCTTCTCCGGACAAACATTTTTCCTGATGCTCCAAACAATCGGAAAGAGGCTTCATCTGAGAATACGACTTTGTCCCAGCCCTCAGCAGTCCATTCACCATATTTTCTGCAGAAGATCAATCTGTCCCTGATGTTTTTTTTTGGAGAGAAGTGGCTTCTTTGCTGCCCTTCTTGACACCAGGCCATTTTCCAAAAGTCTTTGCCTCACTGTGCGTGCAGATGCGCTCACACCTGCCTGCTGCCATTCCTGAGCAAGCTCTGCATTGGTGGCACTCCGATCCCGAAGCTGAATCCTCTTTAGGAGACGGTCCTGACGCTTTCTGGACTTTCTTGGGCACACTGAAGCCTTCTTCACAAATGCAGTGGAATTTTTTTTTATGGGATTAAGTTAATTTTCATGGCAAAGAAGCACTTTGCAATTAATTGCAATTCGTCTGATCACTCTTCATAACAATCTGGAGTATATGCAATTTCCCATCTCAAAAACTGAGGCAGCAGACTTTGTGAAAATTAGTATTTGTGTCACTCAAAACGTTTGGCCATAGCTGTATACTTTGAATCCATGTGCAATAGAAATAAAGAAAATTTCAATTTTTGCTTGCTCTTGATTGCATGAATGAAGTGAGCAACAGTTTCATTGTATTTCGTCAGGTCAGTGAACATTCACTTTCTGATGATTCTGCTAAGTGAAGAGTTTCTACTCCTTTAGTAAATCAACTCCCAGGCCGCGTACACACGATCGGTCCAAACCATGAAAATGGACTCAAGTCCAGTTTCATCGGTCCAAACCGACCGCGTGTACGGCCTATCGGTCCGTCGTCCTTCGGACCAAAGTTTGAAAACTTGCTTTAAAATCGGACTGATGGACGCCTGACCATCGGTCCAAACCGATGATTAGTACGCAAAAGCATCGGTTCAAAAACCCACGCATGCTCAGAATCAAGTCGACGCATGCTTGGAAGCATTGAACTTCGTTTTTTCAGAACGTCTTTGTGTTTTACGTCACCGCGTTCTGACACGATCGGTTTTTGAACTGATGGTGTGAACGCACATCAGACCATCAGGCCACTTCAGCGGTGACCCGATGAAAACGGTCCGTCGGACCATTCTCATCGGGTTGGACCGATTGTCTGTACGCGGCCCCATGTGTTCTAAAGAACAGAACCTACAAGAGAGGTTCCATAGATCTAAAGAAAACCTATAGTGAAGGAACAGAACCAACTTGTGGGCTGCCACTGTCAACCTCTGCTGCTAAAATGCTAGCTGTAGGGAGTACAACAGACATATAAACATATAAGGACACAAGCATATACAGCAGTTCATTTACCCATCACTTGGCTGCACAGTGCATTTTGCACTAGACATGGGCATTAGTTTTCATCCAAATGCATTTTCATCCAAATTTTGGGGGTTTTCGTGTTTGTTTTAACAAACGATAAGGAACATGCAGGATCCGAAATCCGAAAGATCAGACATAAAAAATGCTTTATTTTTGTTTCGTTGTGACAACAGTTCGATACAGATAGTAGACATGTGCAGACTGGAATATTTTGTTTTGTTTTTTTCGTTTTCGTTTGGAAAATAAATTTATTTAGTTACTCCCGAAAATCTTTTTGATTTATGTCGTTTTCGTTGGGAAAGTTTTCGTCCGAAAACGACGATTTTCGATGCTTTGTCGAATTTTCGTTGTTCAATTCCTACCTATATTCACTGTATTGAACGATGAAAAATCGACAAAGCATCGAAAATCGTTGAATTTTTCGTCGTTCAATTTCTTCCTATTCACTGTATTCAGAACGATGATTTTCAATGCTTTGTCGAATTGAACGACGAAAATTCGACAAAGCATCGAAAATCGGCGGATCTGAACG
Source organism: Rana kukunoris (assembly GCA_029574335.1). Taxonomy (NCBI): domain Eukaryota; kingdom Metazoa; phylum Chordata; class Amphibia; order Anura; family Ranidae; genus Rana; species Rana kukunoris. The sequence goes on along the minus strand of CM056052.1, from coordinate 152,748,525 downwards.
AAAACAAAAATAAAGCATTTTTTATGTCGGATCTTTCGGTTTTCGTTTCTTGCGCTTTCGTTTTCGTTCATTAAAACAATAACGAAAATACCAGATTTTCGGACGAAAACGAATGCACATGACGGTGACAATAGCGATATGCGTCTATCGAAATCTACGGTTGAATGTGCCTAACCTAACTCTATTAGTCCAAGATTATTCGATATAGAGAGAAAAGATTTGACATTGTAGATACATGAATATTCCATGAAGCAGCTAAAAACATACGATCGCTATGAGAGGACATTTTTGGTGAAATGTTCCGCCCATAGGCTATAGAAGAGTTCTAATGTTGGATGACTAGTAATAATAATTAATAAATATAATTATTACTAGTCATACAACATTAGTATTTTTCTATAGCTTGTGGGCAGAGCATTCGTCCAGAAATGTACGATTGCGGCGTTGTACAGATTAGCTGCTTCGTCGAATCTTCTTAGAACATTCGACAGACACCATAAGCCTTCAATGACAGATTCAACCTTAATTCGGATTTGGATTTTCAGACAAATGCATTTTTTAAGAAAAGATAAATAAAAATTAATTTCGAGAGTAACTAAATACATTTATTTTTTGGACGAAAACGAAATTCCGAAACAAAATATTTCAGTGTGCACATGTCTATTCTGCACCCTGATTGTGCAAAGCTTTGCTCTGTCAAGGTGCAGTAAAAGCTGTTTATTTTAAGAAGCAGGGATGGGAAGTGCGCCGCTGCGTCCGTAACAACCAATGATTTATCAGCTACCCAGGGTTGTGAGGAAGAGTGTGCCCATGTTGAGGGCATTTGGCCTGGTATGGTTTAGGGGGGCGCTTGATCGCCCCTTTTCCTGACCTGCCAGGCTGCATGCTCGGTTAAGGGTCTGTATTGATTCAGGGGGAGAACCCCATGCTGTTTTTTTTTAAAGAATTTGGCTGGGGTTCCCCCTAAAATCCATTCCATGTATCAGGGAAGGGGGAGACACACCATTTTTTTTTTTTTTTTACTATTTTTTACTTTTTTATTTAAATTGCCAAACTCTACATTGCAGGACTGTGCATAACTCTGAGACAACAGTTTGGTTCACTGTTGAAGTATGGCCTTATTGGTCTCAATGGTTGTCTTTGACTAGTAGTTCTGTCTCTCAAATGCTGCAGCCTAAATTAAAATTTCCATGGCCGCAATGCAAAGCATTGAGGCCATGGCATGTGTACTGATATTAGGCTTCTGATGGGCAGCTGGGGGGCAGTAAAACCACAGCTTATCCACGTCACTTTACCTTCCCCTAGTCACCAGTGTGAAAAAGCCCTTAGACCGATAATCAGGATCCAACAGCCTCTTTGCCTATTAAATGAAGGGACTCCTTGAATATCCCCTCTCTTGTTTACACATACACATACAGTATGGCCCGGATTCACAGACATTGGCGCACATTTATGCCGCCATAGCGTATCTCTTTTATGCTACGCCGATACAGGCAATCATGGAATTCACAAAGCAAATGCTTCCAACGTTGCACCAGTGTGGCGTATATTTCGTAGGCGTAGTGGAAGTAGGTGGAAGTGGGCGTGATCCATGCTAATGAAGCGTGACCCCATGCAAATGATGGGCCGGGTGCCAGAGAAGTACTTAAAACGAACTGCGCATGCATCGAGTCGTGGACGTGTCCCCGTGCGCAAACGCACAACCACATCGGAACAACTACCTAAGATACGCCGGATCACTGTGTACGCTGTTAACGTAACCTACGCCCAGCCAGACCCATGTCGGCCCATATTCACAGACGTCCAACGTACGATACGTAGGCTTGTGTTCCCTGGTCCATACCTTTGCATGGGTTGCGCCTCATCTATGGGGAATAACTTTACGCCGGATGTAAAACTTACGCAAACCACGTATATAATGCGCCGGGCGCAAGTATGTTTGTGCATCGGCGTATCTCCCTCATTTGCATATTTGAATAGAAAATCAATGGACCGCCACATGCATCCAGCGTAAATATACGCCCACTCTACGCCGGCGTAGGCAAGTTACGTCGGTGGGATAAAGTCTGTTTTTTAGGCGTATCTTAGTTTGTGGGTCCGGTGCATAGATAGGATGCCGCATATTTGTACTTACGTGGCGCATCTGGAGATACGTTGGCGTAAGTGCTTTGTGAATCCGGGCCTATGTGTTTTTTTTTTTTTTTTTTCATTCTAATAGGACTTGTTTGATATTTAAAAAAATATTTTTCTGCTCCATTTTTTGATTCCAATATTTTATTGAAATTTTTGAAGAACAATAATGAATATAACAAATTCACATTGTGTAACAAACCATAATAGATGCAATAAATACCATTAGATAGCATTGTATAAACAGATTAATAACTTTGCCATATATAGTAAGTTGTACGGCAAAGGGGAAAGAAAAAAAAAAAGGGGGGGGTAGGGAAAAAATAGGGGAAGTGAAGAGAAGTGGGATAGAAATCATGCATTACAGTGTGAAATAAAAGTATAACATACAAGATAGCAAACAATCTGAGAATGTTATGAAGAAGCATTAGATAAGCGACGAAATTCTGCAGTAACCTTAAAATTCAGCCAACATGCCCATTTATCATAAAATTTAGTGGGAGTGTCCTTCGTCTGACAGATTAGATTTTCCATGTCAGCAATATGTTCAATTTTTCTCAGCCATTCAGATATGGAAGGGGGAGTTCGATTTTTCCAATGAATAGGAATGCAGAGCTTAGCTGCATTAATAAGATGTGGTAGGATTGATTTTTTATAAGCAGATTGCGATAGAGAACTATGATGTAATAAATATTGATCTGCTGTAAAATTAGGGACAAAAGTTGTGATGTGAGAGATTAAATCATGAACGGCTTTCCAGAACGGTCATATGTGGATACAGTCCCACCAAATGTGCAATAGTGTACCACGTTCAGATTCACAACGCCAACATAGAGGTGTGGAATTGGGGATAAACTTGTGAGTAACTACCGGAGTCCTGTACCATCTAGAATACACTTTGAAACTGTTCTCTTGTATCAGGACATTCAAGGAACTCTTGTGTATGTGAATGAATATACGCTTCCATTCTTCACTTGAGAGGGATATATTAAGATCCCTTTCCCATATTTGAGTAGTGTTATTGCTTTTAGGGTCATATGTAGAGAAAAAAAGGGTGTAGATAGAAGAAATTAGGTGTCTTTGAGGGTAAGATGTAATACATAGATTCTCAAAAGGTGTCTTAGTCTTGTACCAATCTGAATGTGAGGGGGATGTAAGGAGAAATTGGTTAATTTGATCAAAATCAGAGGAGAAAATAGAACAGTCAGGGTATTTAAGTAAATATGCGTCAAATGAGAGAAGGCGACCTTTCTCAAAAAAGGATTCTGCCCTAAAAGATTTATTCAAGTGTGAACAAGAGCTGCGAAGTCTAAAACTTTTTATAGGGATGTCGGGATTATGGTTGAGTGGAGTTAAAGGGCCAGGAATCGAGGCAATATTAAAAATTTTACATAAGGTCCTAAAAATTTGTAAGGTTGGGTTGGTCAATGGATGAGTGGTAATGGTGCGGGGTATCCTTCGGGAGCTAATCCAAGGCAAGTGATGCAAAGGTAGCAGAGAAAATGATCCTTCTAGTTTAACCCATGCCTTAGTCTTAATATGTAAGTGCCAGTCAATAATACGTGTTAAGAGGCAGGCCCAATAATACTTTCGGATATCTGGTAAACCGATTCCACCCAAATGTTTAGGAATAATCAATCTCTCCCAACTGATCCGGGGTTGTTTGGAAATCCAAATAAATTTTAAGCATGTTTTTTTAAACGTGGTAAAGAAGGAGGCTGGTAATTTAATAGGGATAGTCTGCAAAAGATAAAGAATTCTGGGTAGTATATTCATTTTTATTATAGCGGCTCTACCGAACCAAGAGTAAAACCCTTTATCCCAATTTTGTATGTCAGTCTGAATAGATTTAAGTGCTGGAAGAAAGTTTAGAGCATATAGATCCCGTAAATTCGAAGGCAATTGGATTCCAAGGTAAGTGATGGATACGTCTTCCCAGCCAAAAGGGAAATTCCTCTTACAAAGGGAAATCGCATCATTAGGTAAGGATATGTTTAATGCTTTAGATTTGTCAAAATTGATTTTTAAGTTAGATAGTAAATTAAAAAATGAAAAATCTTTCAACAAATTTGGTATCGTTATAATAGGGTTTGAAAGAAATAATAAAATATCATCTGCATACGCAGCCAGCTTATATTGTGTTGCATTGATCTCAATACCTTTAATGTCAGGATTATTCCGAATCTTACAGAGAAAGGGTTCTAAAATAATAATAAAGATAATAGGCGATAAAGGACATCCCTGACGTGTCCCGTTTGACACAGAGAAGGCGTCTGACAGACACACGTTGATTTTAATTTGAGCAGTAGGAGAAGAATACAGAGCAAGTATATACTGGAGCATTCTATCTTGGAATCCCAAAGCTCGTAAGGCTTCAGTCATGTAATCCCATGCAACTCTGTCGAACGCCTTCTCTGCATCAAGAGACAGGAAAAAAACAGGGGTTTGTGATGAAGTCAACCAATGATGAACGTTAATGGCTTTCAGAGTGTTGTCTCTAGCTTCTCTACCAGGTATAAAACCGACTTGGTCCAAGGACACTAAGTGTGGGAGTAATGGCAATATTCGATTGGCAATAATTTTCGCATATAGCTTAACATCAACATTTAATAGGGATATAGGCCTATAGTTGGAAACTAACGAGATGTCTTTATTAGGTTTCGGTATCATGGAGATGTGAGCTTCAAGAAGGTCCCTACTATACGGGGGGGAATCTGGGAGTGAATTAAAGGAATTTAGGAAGTAAGGCATAAGAGATTCAGGAAAGGACTTGTAATAGCTCACAGAAAGGCCGTCTGGTCCAGGGCATTTACCAGTTTTTAATTGTTTAAAGGCAGCGAGAGATTCATTCAATTCAAGTGGCCTATCTAAAGTGTTTGCTGTGTCCAAATCGATCGGGTCAGGGCTAAATTCTTTTAAAAAATCAATAATTAATTTTTTCCTGTCTATGTTCTGAGAAGATGGTGAGGGGTTTGGTAAATTATATAGTTTGGAGTAAAAGGAGCGAAAATGACTAGCAATTTCCGAGGAAATAAAATTTTTTTTACCCGTAGGATCAGTGATAGAGTGGATAGTATTGGCATTTTTCTGGGAATGGATAGATCTTGCCAGAAATCTTCCGGACTTATTTCCGGATTCATAAAAAAGTTTTTGTGTGAAAGCGAGATTACGTTTAGATTTTTCTCCCAATACCTTAAGTAAGTCTTCTCTGGTGTTGATGAGCTCTTGGAATGTATCAACGGCTAAGGTTTGTTTGTACTTATTTTCAAGAGAGCGAATTCTATCAGAAAGCAATTTGATTGATGATTGCCTGTCTCTATTTCTTTTTGCAGCCATGGAAATAGGTTCACCCCTAACTACACACTTATGAGCAAGCCAAAGTGTAAGTGGGTGGATTTCAGCAGAATCATTCTCTTTAAAATCATTTTTAATAGTGGAAGTCAAGGAAATAATCCTATTCGGATCACTCAACAGGGAATTATCAAGTCTCCAAATAAGAGATTTACGAGGGGCAGAAGAAAATGTTAAAGAAAAAGACATAGGATGATGGTCAGATAAAATCATGGGATCTATAGAAGCGTCAAAAAGGTCCGTAAGGTCATCTTGGGTTAAGAAAAAATAGTCAATTCTGGAATAACTATTATGGGGGGAAGAATAAAAAGTCTGCTCCATTTTTTAAGCTTGAACTTCAATAACATTTGTAAGTAGTGAAAAAGTTGTCCATTAACATTAACAAGAGCACCTGAAGACTATATCTGGACATTTGGAGGTTGTTTAATTAGGTAATGGAGAAAACAAAGCTAAAACTTTGGAGCAGGACTATGTGACATTTACTTACATCACTATGCCATGTGCAGAACTTTCAGCATTGAGTACAAGGATTAACATTAAAGAATAATGAAGACTGCACAAAGAATGTGCACATCCATTTTAGCTGATGCCTCAGAACCAGAAAATATAAGGAAACATAACCATATTTGTCTGTAGCTCTTTGCCAAAACCAGCTGCCACCTGCCCCATTAGACACTTCATTCTTGTTTTGGATGCCTTCCTATCTTGTCATCAAGAGTAATAGGCTCTTAAATGCTGATCATCAACAGTTATATCCTGACCTCTATCCAACTCAAGCTCTATTATACAAGTGCATTTTTTACTTTTTATCCATTTTTTAATTATCAGATGAATGTCATATGTCTTTTATCCAAGCCCTTTCACATATTTATTTAGCTTTAGATAGAATAGAGAATGTCTGTGTTCCATTGGGAATTATGTATAGTGTAAGTGTACCATAGTGTGGTGCAGGGCTCAAAATGTCAAGTCATGAGCTACTAGCCAGGCCTTAAGGGTTTCTCACCACCAGTTGCCCAACCCTACCCTGTCCCACCCCTAATTACACCCCTAAACCCCCCCCCCCTTATAAATGATCTCATCAAATGACACTGATAAATGTTTAATGCAGAATTAAATTACAAAAATAAATATTTACAACTTGCAGTGCCTGTAATTGCAGCCTCATTAGTGCCCATTAATGCTGCATATTAGTGCTAATTAGTGCAGCATATCAGTGCCCATCAGTTTAGCATCATCAGTGCAGCTTATCAGTGACCATCTGTGCCGCCTCACCAGTGCCCATCAATCCAGCCTCACCTTTGACCATCAATGCAGCTTCATCAGTACCCAGCCTCACCTGCGCCTATCAATGCAGCCCCACCTGTGCCTATCAATTCAGCCTCACCTGTACTCATCAATGCAGCCTCACCTGTGCCCATCAATGCAGCCTCACCTGTGCCCATCAATGCAGCCTCACCTGTGCCCATCAATGCAGCCTCACCTGTGCTCATCAATGCAGACTCACCTGTGCTCATCAAGGCAGCCTCACCTATGCCCACCAATGCAGCTTCACCTGTGCTCATCAATGCAGCCTCACCTGTACCCATCAATGCAGCCTCATCTGTGCCCATCAATGCAGTCTCACCTGTACTCATCAATGCAGCCTCACCTGTGCCCATCAATGCAGCCTCACCTGTGCTTATCAATGCAGACTCACCTGTGCTCATCAAGGCAGCCTCACCTATGACCACCAATGCAGCCTCACCTGTACCCATCAATGCAGCCTCATCTGTGCATATCAATGCAGCCTCATCTATGTCCATCAATGCAGCCTCACCTGTACTCATCAATGCAGCCTCACCTGTGCTCATCAATGCAGCCTCATCTATGCCTATCAATGCAGCCTCACCTGTGCCCATCAATGAAGCCTCACCTGTGCTCATCAATGCAGCCTCACCTGTGCCCATCAATGCAGCCTCACCTATGCCCATCAATGCAGCCTCACATGTGCCCATCAATGTAGCTTCGCCCGTGCTCGTTAATGCAGCCTTATCTGTGCCCATCAATGCAGCCTCACCTGTGTCCATCAAGGCAGCCTCACCTATGCTAATCAATGCAGCTTCACCCATGCTCGTCAGTGCAGCCGTATCTGTGCCCATCAATGCAGCCTCACCTGTGCCCATCAGCGCAGCATGACTAGTGCCAGGGATCAGAGAGAGGAGAGGAAGAGAGAGCCGGCTGGATTATTACGCAGAGTGGGGATTGCTGACTGTAACAGCTTGGACTTGAATTGCTGGGCACTCGCAGTCTCCCCCAGTCCCACCTCCTACATTGTCTCCTATGATAGACATCACACGTCCCGGCATTGGACCAGGGTTCTGTCTATCAAAGGATCTGGTACAGGAGGCTGGACTGTGTGTGACTGAGAGCTCCCGGCAATTCAAATCCAAGCTGTCACAGCTTTGTGTGATGATCTGGCCGGCTCTCCTCTTCCTATCCTCTCTCTGATCCCCTGGCCAATCACTGGGAGAATGGCTTCCATTCAACCCTACCTGCTGGCGGCGTTTGCCCCCCTTATCGAAGCAGAAATAAACAAAAGAGGGATCGTTTCCTTCTGTCTGGCCAGATCAGATTGGAGGGCAGTCAGGTGTAACCAGACAGGCGGTCCATTTACATCCGGCTGCCCATAGAGCAGAGTGGGCTGTGTCTGACCTGTCACTCGACTGCTTCACTCAGCTTAACAGGGGATCAGCTGACGGATCCCCTGCTGAGAAAAATTGATCTAATGCCGTGTACACATGATCATTTTTAATGACATTAAAAAAAAAAAAATACATTTTTAGAACCCGAAAAACGGTTGCGTGTACGCGGCATTGGGCTTTTCTTCCACACAAGACATTGCAACTTTAAACTAAACAAAGATCCTTACAATCATTTCTCAGAAAGATTGCAGAATTGACTTCAACTGGGTTCAGGGAAGGGAATGTGGGTGGAATTGCACCTATAAGCACTTTGATGGGTTTCTAGAAAAATATCTTAGCCCATGGAAATCACAGCAAATTACAAGCCAGTGTATTGCAGAAAAGTATTCTGCACCTGTACAACCCCATATGTGTAAGACAAATAAATGTATGCCAATTATTCTTATCATTTCTAAACAAATTACATACTCAGTGGTTATAATGCCCTCATCATTATTCTGAAGCTGAACATAAAAGAAAAAACAAAAGCAATCGGTAACTGGGAGCTGTGACATTTCAGAAATGAATGTTAATTGCAAATATTTCCTATTTAACACCTTACTAATTGTGATCAGTTAACTTTGTGACATTCAGCAATACACTGAAAGTAATGGCTTGCTAAAGAGGCTGGACTCTTGGTTTAATTCCCCAGTGACTGATTTGATTAGTCTATTTGAGTGAGAATAGGGCAACACAAGGCTATGCTAATGGAAACTAAACAATAAGCCATCACTAATCAGAGACCTCAAGGTTGAAGTGAGGTTAATTGTCATGCGGGTTGTATTTGGAAAAGAGTGTTGACTGGTATATTACACTTTAGGGTTTGTTGTATTAGAACATGTAGCCTTAGGGGTTGAGTTTTTGTTTTTTTTGCACCTCTGAAATGCAAAGTTTCATTACCTTGAATGCTCTGTACTTACATTTAGAATATACTTGAAAACATCACAGAGTGAAAATGCAAACTACAAATGGGCTTATTTATTAAGGCAGAGCAAAGGGCAGAGATGACGTGTGAAGTGCAGGAACTGACTGTAATTAATCAGACATTTTCCTTTGTAATTCCTTGTATACTATCAAAAAAGACCCATCTTTACAGATGCATCTTCCTGATCGCTATCTCTGTGTTTGCCTGATTAAACAGTATACTAGTGAGATGTAAAATGGATGTTGTAGTCCAGAACAAAGAAGCCTTTCTTTTTTAAAGTGTAAGACCTCCAAGCACACTTCATGCCCTGCATTTGTGGTCTTGTTGCTTTTGATTGATTGCCTGTCCTTCCTCTGGGATGGACAGGCAACCAAGAAGACGAGTTGGAGTAAGGCTGAGTTCACACATATGCGATGCAGGAACCAGTGCGATTCCTGTGCGGGTTCCCGCATTGCATGTCTTTTGCAGGCAGTTCACACTGCCCTATGCGAACCTCTGCGGGTGTCAATTAGGGTTGCCACCTCATCCTTTTAAAACAGAAGACATATGAATTACACAGGTTCTGAGGCTCAGGCTAATGCAGATTAGGCACCGAGTGAGTTTAATTACCACCATAATCTGCCACAGAACCTGTGTAATTCATATGTGTTCTGTTTTAAAGGGATGAGGTGGCAACCCTAGTGTCAATACAAAGTTAATGGCGCCCCAAGATCAGTTTTCAGATCGCAGTACGCACTGTTAAATGGTGAAGGAACCGGATCGCATGGGTGTGAGCACCCATGTGATCCATATCCAGTGCGGACTAAAAAAATGATCCGGCACCATTTTGGTCTGAATGCGATGAAAATTCAGCCATACAATCTGTATGACTGAATTCACATCGTACAGACATCACATGTGATCTGCACAGCAACGCGTGCGAATCACATGCAACTGTCTGACATCGCACTAGTGTGAACCCAACCTTAGCCTAGATTCACATTGGAGCGATTTGTCATGCAATTTTAAGAGATGAAATCGCATGACAAGTCGCAGCCTATTGGCGGCAATGGCACTATTCCAATCGGTGCTACACCGATTTTTGCAGTGCCACACAGATTTTTGTGGTGCCGCACCGATTTGCAAAAGTAGTTCCTGCACTACTTTTGCAGATTTCATGTGCGACTTCAATAGACATCTGTGTATGAAGCCACACAGATGTCTATCAAGTAGCACCTGAAAACTGACCTTGCTACTTTGAAATAATCACGATACTTCAAGTTAAGGACTGGACTTCAGAAAGGTTAGATTATTTTCTTGTTTTATTGATTGGAATTAAAGGGAGATGTTCTGTCACTCCACATCTTTATGTCCACACCGGAAACAAATGAAAATGTCTACATTGACACGCGCAATTACATCCCGAGAGAGGTTCTAACCCTACCATACTTCAATAAAAAAATACTTTGATTACTTTTTGTATTCCAGTTAAACCATTCTGCTCATTTCCTGTTCCTGTGACCTAACGGGAAAAAAAATTATATTTCCTCAATGTGGATATGGAGAGCAGAAAATAAAAATGATAGAGGCAGTAACCCTTTCAGACTCTCTAAGAAAATATATGAAAAGAGCTGTCCTCACCTGCACTGCGGTTCTGTGCAGCCCCATGCAGACAGCCTGTTCAAATCCATGACAGTCAGCCGACTGTATAGAACTGCACAGTTATCCAATCACATCCCCAACCATAGGTGTGCACACAGGGTATGCCGGTGGTGCCTGGGCACACCCTAATCACCCTCATGTGCATCACTCTGCCTGACCCTGGCAGTTCCGTAGGAGTTTCTGGCAGCAGAGAGAGGAGCCCAAGTCACAAACCCTGGGCACCTCTGTTCTGCAGCTATTTAAAAAGAAAAAACAGCCCCATTGTTTATCTGCCTGGCGGGCCAAAAGGGGACTATTTTTTCACTAAAACTTAATTTATATCACATCATTATGTTTATATGACATAGAGGACAAAAAGTTCCAGCACAGTTCCAGAGGTCATTAGAAAGCCGACAGTTGGCTTGTAAAGTGTACAAACATTCCTGGCTGCTGTAGCAATTGGGATTGTGTGTAAAATCCCATCATTGCCACTGTATGCATGAAAAGAGTTAAATGCAGCATGCTTTATTCCTTCATACTTATGTGAAATTAAAGTTAAGTTTAAAAATAGTAAGGGATAGAAGCATAGCTAGAAGCTGATACCTGCTGCTGAAACCAATAGCATATTTTGCATATCTTCTGCCTGTAGCTACACGCCATTGATTTAAATAGCCAGCATTGGCAGGTGTAGCATTTCGCCACTTCCAACAGTTCATACATTGTGCTAACATATTTAAAATGCTTGCAAAACGGACATTGTATGGTCTACTTTTCCAAATATAGAGCTGCACACAAAGAAAAAGCATTGTAATCAATGTGCTAACACTGACTGCAAGGAAAAAATGGAAAGCTGCAAAAAATCTAGTTTAACCACTACAGGTCCGCGCTATTGACAAAATACGTCAACAGCGCGGACCTAAACTGCCGGGGTCACGTCTTTGGATGTAAATGTTGTTGTAATTCCCTGCGCGCGCCACTGGGTGGTGCGCAGCGGGGAAAAACAGTGCCGTCGCATCGCTGAGGATTCGATGCGTGTACCCGGCGGCCGCGGTGTCCGCCAGGTACACGCGATCGGTGGTGACAGAGCAGGGACGTGGATCTCTGTGTGTAAACACAGAGCTCCACGTCCTGTCATGGAGAGGAGACAGATGTTGTTTCCCTTGTACATAGGGACACAGCATCGGTCACCTCCCCCAGTCACCCCCCTCCATCCACACAGTTAGAACACACCCAGGATACACATTTAACCCCTTCCTCACCCCCTAGTGTTAACCCCTTCAATGCCAGTCACATTTATACAGTAATTAGTGCATATTTATAGCACTGGTCGCTGTATAAATGTGAATGGTCCCTAAAATGTGTCAAAAGTGTCCGATGTGTCCGCCGTAATGTCACAGTCCCAATAAAAATCGCAGATCGCCGCCATTACTAGTAAAAAAAAAAATAGTAAAAAAAAATCATAATTCTGTCCCCTATTTTGTAGGCGCTATAACTTTTGCGCAAAGCAGTCACTTATTGCGATTTTTTTTTTACGTATTTTTTTTTACGTTTTTACGTATCGGCCTTAACTGAAATTTTTTTTTTTTTTTTTAAAGTTGGGATGTTTATTACAGCAACAAGTAAAAAATATATATATTTTTTTAAATTGTCGCTCTTTTTTGTTTATAACGCAAAAAATAAAAACCGCAGAGGTGATCAAATACCACCAAAATAAAGCTCTATTTGTGGGGAAAAAAGGACGCCAATTTTGTTTGGGAGCCACATCGCACTACCGCGCAAATGTCAGTTAAAGCAACGCAGTGCCGGAAGCTGAAATTTCGTCTGGGCACGAAGGGGATTTATGTGCCCAGTAAGCAAGTGGTTAAAGGGCTGTCTACATTTTCCTGATAGTGGGGTATCAGTTCCTATTTTGAAGAAAACCTCAGAAGTTCAAGCGTACACAATACATATAAATACACTGACATGTATATAAGTGCTGCCACATTAGCATATACCAAGGGTTTTAGGGTACCCATACATCAACTCATAATAGAGCGATGTAACCAAAAGGGAGGCAGGAGGTACAAGTGCTAGAGATTCCTATAGAGACCACGTATTATAACTTTTTTTCACACAAGATTCACACATTTTTCTCTAACCAGACTCATTTGGAAAAATGCATACATTTTGTCAATTTTGTGTGAAAACCTATATAAATAGACCATTTTATCTTTCCTTTTTCTTGTACAGGTTATTCAGACAGACCTGTGCAGGAGCGCGTGCACCGATTTGAATACTTACTGTCTGCGCTCATGCACGCATGTCAAATTTTGATGTTAGTTCAGCCGCAGAGCAGAGTCTGCATCAGTGGCGGCCAGTGGATTTTTTTTTAGGGGGGCAACAAACAGTATGCCAACCCCCGATCAGTAGCACTTGCACCATCTGCAGCTTCCCCTGCTAAGCGGTTTCCACTGTTCAGCTGCCTCCTGTTCTCCTGCTTTCCACGGGTCATCGTGGCAACAGCTTCCATTTCCTCCCTCCTCCTCAGCAGCCAATAGGGGGTGTTCTCTTCTCAGCCAATCAGAAAATGGGTCTCATACCCGCTTCTGATTGGCCGGATTGAGGATCAGTTTTTCAAAAGCGAATATTCATTCGCTGTTGTAACTCACCTGGGTAGAATCGGAAGGCACTCTCTGCAACCCACCCAATTTTAAAGCCTTTTAGAGCCTCTGTAAAAAGTCTGGCCACTGTAATTAATGCGCTTGGTCCCCTAAAAGGAGCCGGACGCATAATTAGAGGGTGGCCGCAGCAGCCTTACAGATACAGAAAACAGCATGCAGGACAGGTGTCATTGCACATATACATGAGCCCTGTATCCACATTTACTAATATGAAATAGTGGGATGAGAATAGAGATTTTAGAGGTTTTCAAAAGAGTATCCATGTTAGGTCTGCACTATTATCTGCACTATTTTTCAACTAACAATAAAATATTTTTAAGTAGCTCAAACCCCTCTGTAGTGTATCAACCTGCTAGTACAACCATGTTAAATATATATAGTAAGCACACCACATAACAAGAATGTTTTTGCAATAAAGATGTACCCACAACAATTTTCACCCGAAAGACCACCACCAGAATAAATCACACAGCACCATTTTAATTTGATTTAAACAGCCATAGCAGCCTTTTATTAAATAAACTTAAATTACAAAATACAGCTGTAATATTACATTATAAAAAAACATAATAGAAAAAATACAGTAACTAACTTACCTTGTAATAAGTCTTGGGTTTTTGAAGGTACATGAGATCCAATAACCGTCTGTATCTGCCAATATATTGTTTTCTCACTGCTTATCAAACAGCACTGAAAAGCATTCCAAATGTGGACCATTTTTTAGAGAAGCAGCAGTCCTTGGTGTAAGTGTAAACAAGCCCTTGGACAGTGGTTCGAATCAGCAGGAACTGGCTGAGATTTGAATTGTTAATGGGAAGGCTGAATGTACCAAGTTGATTGATCGACCGACTTGGGTACAACCAACCTATCCGGTTCTCTTGCGATTATTGCTAGCGGCTACTAAAACTGCTAGCAATAATCATTGTATTTTTCTAGCTTACTACGCCATCCCCCAATCCCCCCCTTCCCGCCAGGAGAAGACAATTGCCAATTTCTCTGCCAAAATGTCTGTGTTGATGGGGGAATCGTGCTAATTCCTCACCAAAAACAAAGTTAACAAGATTTACCTTGACCTCCAGCTACTTTGACTAGGCACCAGTAATGTCCCTCAGCCTTCCAAGGTGTTCCTGAGAAGCATAAATATCCCAAATCCTTTAAGAATGCTCTATTTTATATGTGTTGGGGTGCATTATCTCATAATTTTTTTTTTTTTTTGCATATAGGTGCATTGGCAGCCCATGAAATGCCTCAATGTAACTGTAGCAGTGTAAATGAGGTCTTAGGCCGCGTACACACAACCAAATATATCCGATCAAATTTGATCGGATTTGTCTGCTGGGATGTATTGGTTTGATCGTGTACACACGATCAAACTAAAATCCCCGCCGGCAGACAGCGCGATGACGTGGCGGTGACGTTGACGCCGCCATGTCACCGTCACCAGGAAGTAAAACACTTCCGCGCATGCGTCGAATCCATTCGACGCATGCGCGGGCAGATATGTCTGCTGGTTAGCGTACTAACCAGCAGACATGTTGGACGGACTGGTTCCCAGCAGACAGATTTTAAAGCATGCTTGATAGATTCGATCGTGTGTACGCGGCCTCAGTGTTAGGTATGAGGTTACATTTAAGAATGTATTTTTGAGTTAGGTTAAGCATCAAGGGTCTAGTGAGGTTGAAGGTTAAGCTTTAGGATCAGGATAAGGAAGAGTTTTAAGGTCAGGTAGTATGTGATTGCTTTTACTTTCACATATTTTTAGCTCTGAAATTTTTGGGTCAATTATTATCAGTGCTGGGTTCTGAGCTAATAAATCGAATGATCTAAAGAAAGAGGAAGCACTGAGAGTATTGGAAACTTACATGGCAAACTAATAAAGGAAAGTACTGTACGTGTTACATACATTCCATTCTGTAAAGATTACAGAGATATTTCTTTACTTTAGTTCAACTTTTATTGGTGTATATATATATATAAAAAAAAAAGCTTGGAAAATATAGTGATTGAAAATAAATTGTTAAATTAATTAATATTACTGTTATTACACAAAAGTCATAATAAACAGCGGCAGCTCTGCTGTGAAATATTTTATTACAGACCAAAACGAATAATTATAAAAAAAAGCCATGCTAAAAACAATATTGAACTTAAAGCGGAGGTTCACCCAAAAATCAACTTTCTGACATTAGATCCAGCATACTGCTAACATCTGCAGTATGCTGGGGTTTTTAATTTTTTTTTGTACTTATCGTTTTATGAGCCGTTGTTATCTGGCTCCGAGCGGGAAATCCTGCGATGAATGGGCGTTCCTAAGCCAAGAGGAGTTGATTGACAGCTGCTAAGGCATGCCACGCCTTCCGAAAATACACTCGAGTATTTTTGGAAGGAGTGACTCGCCTTAGCAGCCCGTCAATTAACTCCTCTTGGCTTAGGAACGCCCATTCACCGCAGGATTTCCCGCTCGGAGCCAGATAACAACGGCTCATAAAACGATAAGTACAATTAAAAAAAAAAAAAAAACAGCATACTGCAGATGTTAGCAGTATGCTGGATCTAATGTCAGAAAGTTGATTTTTGGGTGAAACTCCGCTTTAAACAATAATATCAAAAACAAAAATCAAAAACATCAACAGTTGTGCTTTGGCTACTTAAGTGTCCACATATTATTTAATAATAATAAAATGCCCACATATATATTAGGTGTATATTCTTTAATAAAAAAGCATCCTAATGGCTGAAAATAAAAAAACATTTTTTTTTTTTTAAATCATTCCTGCCAATGAGGGACTCTGTATGGGCCGCTGAGAGGTCCAATACTAACAAATGCCGTATTTATCGGCGTCTAACATGCACTCTAACTTTAAAGGATCACTAAAGGATTTTTTTTTTTAGCTAAATAGCTTCCTTTACCTTACTGCAGTACTGGTTTCATGTCCTTATTGTTTGTTTTTGCTTTGAAGTTGCTGTAATTCTGCTCTGTTCTCCACACTTTCTGCTTGTCTGTTTCCTTATAACCACAGTACTGGGAGCTTTCTCATGGTGGTCTGAGCTGTCATTACTGTGTGTCTAAAACTTCCCAGAACCAGATTCATTTTTTTTAAAACAAAACACTGCCCTGGATTTGTTTGTTTTTGTTCTGTGTGTCTATTTCTACTTCACAGAAACATGAAGCCAGTTCAAAAGTTAAACTAACCTGCAGGCACATTATATGATTGATTTTTATCTATTTTTAATCATTTTGAAAAGAAATCAGTTACTTTTTATGTCTCTATACCCTGTAAACAGTCATTTCAGCAAAAAAAATGTTTTCCTTTAGTGACCCTTTAAGAGGGAAGTTTAATGAAAAAATAAATCCACAGCCCCCTGCGTATAACACACAGGCACAGTTTACCCTCTATTTTCAGGGTTAAAAAGTGAGTGTTATACGGCAAAAAATACAGTATATACAGGTCTTGGGTGTCACTATCAGCCAGAGCATGTGCAGTTCTAAACTCTTATGCCCTGTACACAGGATCAGGCTTTTGCCCGATCAAACTCACATCGGAATTCTGACAGAATTATATTGAAGGAAAAGAGAACATGTTTTCTTTTTTTTTTCAAAAGTGTTTATTAAGGTTTACAACAGGTACAAACAGTGTAGCATTTTACAGTGGTTAACAGTGGAAGGTGGGTGCGGACGCAGCCGCCTCAGTTTACACATGACAGAAGTAAGCAGGCAAACATGTTATCTGGAAGCTGCTGTGCATATGCTGTAGGCAGTAACAATTACAGTAAACAGTAAAAAATTAAAAAAAGATAAAGAAGAAAAAGGAGAGAATAGTCGGTAAGAGAATCAATCAATGCGAGTAAGGCGTCCTGGGCAGGGCACCCGAGGCCGCACTAGTGTCACTCATCTTAATGCACCACAGTAGAAGTAAAGCCCTACCTAAGTGGACAACCTTCGCATCTGACACCCAGTCAACTCACAGACGTCTGTGAGGCACGGGATGCAGGCGGTGAGATATCATCTCGGGCAGTCCCTAAACCGGTCATTTCAGTGTCCGTTCATCGGTCAGAGTGGTGATGACCGGCAGCCTAGGGTCTTCAACTGTGTCCTGTGAAAAAATGGAAGGAGGAGGGGAGGTAGGGGTTGAGGTTGGGGGGGGGGGGGAAACAGACAGACCGCCACAGCTTGGTATGGAAGTGTGAAGTAAGGAAGTCTGGTCATAGTCGTCAGGGTCTGATATTTTTGTATTCGTCTGTCCTGGTGTAATGGATCCAACAGGCCCAAGTTTCGGTGAATTTCGTGGGGGTATCATTAGATTGGTGGATGAGATCCTCCATCTCCATCGTTTTTTGGAGGCGAGCGAACCAGTCAGCCAGGGACGGGGGGTGTGGGGAGAGCCATTTAAGCGGGATGCACATCCGTGCAGCATTTACCATGTGCATGGCCAGGGAGCGGCAGTAGCCCCTCGGGAGGGTCTGGGCATGGTGGAGAAGAAACTGAGCCGGTGTAAAGTCTAAGTTGTCGGTCGTGATTTGTGCAATGAGTCCATGGACCTCCACCCAAAAGGGTTCGAGTTTGGGGCAGGTCCACCAAATGTGGAGGAAAGAGCCCGTCTCCAAATGGCACCTCCAGCAATCCCTTGGGAGAGCAGGATTAATTCTGTGTAGTTTGCGCGGGGTTTTGTACCATCTGGAGAGGAGCTTGTAAGCGTTTTCCTATGTTTGGACGTTGACTGAGCCCTTGTGGGCCAGCCTGTAAGCGGTTTCCCAGTCCTTGTCCGTGAGGTTCAGAGTGAGGTCCCGTTCCCACTGTTGGTTTGCCCAATGAAGTTTAGAGGATTGTGAGGAAAATAATAGACTGTATATCGTGGAGATGAGGTGTCTCTGTGGTTCCCTTTGTGAGCACAGGTTTTCGAAGGGGGAGCAAGGCCGAGAACATGTTTTCTATCCAAACTCCGATGGAATTCCTGGGTATTTGCGATAGAAAAACTCAGATGGGCATACACACGGTCGGAATTTCCGATAGAAAAAGTCAGTCAGACGATCATATGTACGAGGTATTAGGCTATTGTCAACCATATTACATCAGGTACACGTACACTGTATATATGGTGTTTAATAAAATGTATTCACCTTCTTTTAAAAAAAAAAAATACATTTTCTTGTCGCAGTGGATTTAAATTAGCTTTTTGCACTGGCCAACAGAAATAGAAAACAGATATCTGCACATGGATTTAAAATAATTACAATAATAAAACACAAAATAACATACTGTATAAGTATATAGCCCCTTTAATATGACACACATAACTCATCACCAGTGAAACCATTTATTTTCACATACATAACACGAATAGTTAAATGGAGATCACCAGGGTGTAGTCAAAAGGTTTTAAGTAGCTGTAGTATAGTATAAATACACATATATCTGGAAAAACGGTATCCTGGCATAACATACATCATTAAGACAAAACAACACTCTTAGCAAATCCATGAATAGGTAATTGAAAAATCAGGAGATAAATAAAAGAACATTTTAACAACAACTGTTGCCCAGGTGCTTCACCAGTTGCAGCTTTAGAGAGAGTGGAAAAAGAATGCCACTGTTTACCAAAAGCCCATTCACACCATTGTTTTGTGTCAACATGCGGCAAGGTATGTGCTATTAATTTTGAATGACACCCCAATACACTTTGCCTACAGACATGCATTGCAGTTCGGTGTGCTGCCAGAAACACTAAATGCAGCTTTTGGATGGGTTTCGGTGTGTTAGACAGCCTATGGACCTGTTTATTCAGAAATAACTTTACCATTTATTAAGATAACAAGGTAATGCATTACATACAGGTATATATATATATATATATATATATATATATATATATATATATATATATATATATATATTCTAAGACAAACAAGGCTTTCTTTTGGTGATATTGAACAGGAATTATATTTTTTTTACAATCCTTAGGCCTTGTACACATAGGCCAGAATCTCGCCAGGGAAAATAAAATAGTTTTTCCTGACGAGATTCTTGTACACACAGTCCTTTCAAAAGAACCATGGGTCTTTTGAAAGGCAAGAATGCGGTGATGTCATCGCGTAAGACGAGCATGCGCTTCGTCGTCACCTTGCTTCACCCTACCTATGCTGTGGAAGCTACCACGCATGCGTCAAAGTCATTTAGAGCATGCACAGGTTTCCATGGCGACAGGTCAGTATACACACTCTTGGGTTTCTCGTCGGGAAACAGACCGGCAAGAATCCCAGCGAGAAAATAGAGAGCAGGATCTCTATTTTTCTCGTCGAGATTATGGCCAGATTTCCAGATTAGAAACCTGAAAGCATCATACACACGCTCAGTGTACGAGGGTTTAGACAATAATTGTAACAAAACAAAATAAATGTATTATTATAGATACAAAGTCTATATTTTATTCTTTAATTGGTTCTGTTTAACCAATTCAGACCCGCGTTATAGACGAATGATGGCTACAGTGCGGGTCTGAATATCCAACCCGCCGTCAAAAGCGCGCAGTGGGGAAGCTCTGTGTTGCCCGTGTCCCTTGGACACAGCCAATCACAGATCACGGCGAACGGCCAATCAGAGTGGCCATTTGCGATACGATCTGTGCAGCGAATGAGAGATGATCTCATATAGATCATCTCTCATTGCCGTTTTACACAGAGACAGCGTCCTGTCTCTAGAGAGGAGGAGACCGATCTGTGTTCCTTGTACATAGGGACACAGATCGGTCACCCCCCTCCCCCCACAGTTAGAACACTATGTAGGAAATACTTTTAACCCCTTCCTCACCCCCTAGTGTTAACCCTTTAATGCCAGTCACATTTATATAGTAATTAGTGCATATTTATAGCACTGATCGCCGTATAAATGTGAATGGCGCCAAAAATGTGTCAAAAGTGTCCGATGTGTCCGCCATAACGTCGCAGTCCCAATAAAAATCGCAGATCGCCGCCATTTCTAGTAAAAAAAAATAATAATAATAATTCTGTCCCTTATTTTGTAGGCGCTATGGCCCAGATTCACAGAGCGATTACGCCTGTGCAACAGGAGATGCGCGTGCGTAAGTCGAAATGTGCACGTGCGTTTCGATGCACGGCATCCCCAGAACGATATACGCAAAAAATCTACTTTTTTTTGTCCCGCGTAATTTCGTTAGAATGGCGCATCCGTCCGCGCAAAAGTGCGCTAGACAGACCATTGATTTGCTAGTCAAATATGCTAATGAGGGACTTACGGGGATCCACAAAAGAACGTTAGGGCAGCGCAGGCTACGCAGTGTGCGCAACAGCAAAATGTCCTGTCTAAAATTAGACCATATAAAAGCTGGTCTAAAAAGAGAAAAAAAGTCTACCTTTTAGATAAAGCAACACTGTTAGTGAGGAGCTCAGCAGTCACACGTGTTGCACAACAATCTGTATGCCAACATGCCAGGGGCATCGTCGCGCATAGCTATACTACTGAGTTTAGATGAACAAAGAAGGATGAGGGCACTGAGGAGGGCACTAAGGAGGGCACGGGAGATGTTTTTTTTATTTTTTTATTTGCTTATATAAACTTTACAATTTAATCTAATCTAATACAATATTCTTATCTGATACAAGCCCCTCACTCTTCACTTGATATATCACACATGCATAGACATCTTTGGCATGAGTGATTCTGAGGTGTCTCGCATCTTCAGATTCACCCCTCATGCCATCATGGAATTAACCACAACCTTGCAGGAGGACATCACCAGCCCAACACATGACACTACCCATGACACCCATGACAGCTACATATACAATCAGAGCCCCATCCCCACAGATTTCGAACAGAACATGTATGGGGACAGCTGGCTGGTTGGTGAGTGACATGGGTGGCAGGCATGACTGTCCTCCCCCATGATGCACACATCACAAGGGGCACATGCACTACTAACATCCTCCTGTCTTTTCCCTTCAAGGTGACTCTGCATATGCACTGGGACCCCATCTCATGCCAGCTCACATTATGCATCTTTGCACGTTAAACACACACATTAATCATGGCACAATGAGAAAGCATGCATGCACACCACTGTGGTCCCTAGCACACACACCCCACATCCTCATCACATTGGATTGGCACCAGTCCACCATGCAGGACTTGTGAGCTGCAACGCCATGCCACGGCTCCAATTATGTCACTGTACATTCATACACCATTCACACAGACCTGGGGATCACTTCTCCACCACAAATGAGGGTGACACCCCTTTTCCCGCAGGAATATCACCCCCACATTCCAAAATCATACACAAACAGAACCAAAAAAATAAAATAAATGACGAGCAAAAATAAAAAATGCCCCAGCAAAAATATAATTTAAACAAAATAACAACAAAGAAAACACATAAAAGACAAAAATCACTCTGCAAAACAGTCCCCAAATATCTCAAAGACACGTCACAAACAAATAAACAAACGCTAATAAACAAAAGCACCTTGCTGTATAGGAAGGGAAACAAAGGGATGTAGTTTTGCAACAGGACAAAAGCACTTGGTTAAATGGGAAGGGACAAAGGGATGTACTTTTGCAATGCAAGTGCGTTTGTGTCTGTCTATTTATGCTGTTTGCGTAGTTCACAAAGTTGCCCTAGTCCATTTCCAATTTCACTGATTGCGCCGCTCCCGAGTTGTGAGCATGCGCACAGCGGAGCTGACCATGGTCTCCTTCAAGCGCGCATGCGCGAGCCGGCCCGCCCTTCATTTGAATGGGGTCACGGCTCATTTCAATGTAACACGCCCACGTCCTTCCCAATTTGTATTACTCCGCCTTACGCCTTTGAAAAAACGTTACGCATGCGCAATTTTCTGCGCAAAAGCTACGAGAATAGGGTGATTACGCGGCAAAATTGCGCAAGTCTAACGTAAAGGTGGTGCGCTACGCCGGTCCAATAATGCGCAGATGTACGTGAATCTGGGCCTATAACTTTTGCGCAAACCAGTCGCTTATTGCGATTTTTTTTTTGTTTACCAAAAATATGTAGAAGAATACGTATCGGCTTAGACTGAGAAAAAAAATGTTTTTTTTTTTTTTTTTTTTTAATTGGGATATTTATTATAGCAACAAGTAAAATATATTGTATTTTTTTTTCAAAATTTTCGCGCTTTTTTGTTTATAGTGCAGAAAACAAAAACCGCACAGGCGATCAAATACCACCAAAAGAAAGCTCTACTTGTGGGAAAAAAAGGACGTCAATTTTGTTTGGGAGCCACGTCGCACGACCACGCAATTGTCAGTTAAAGTGACGCAGTGCCGGAAGCTGAAATTTCACCTGGGCAGGAGGGGGGTATATGTGCCCAGTAAGCAAGTGGTTAACTAGATGCTGACTGCCCGCCGTCATATTACTGCGGGAATGCGGCTCTCCTGGGCGAGAGCCCGTAGCTCTACGTCGGCTACTTTGCTACGTCCGCTACGTCCCCGCTCGCCCCCGAGTCCCGCGCTCGTGCCCAGCGGGTACGATCACCGCTGGGCACATGCAATTGCTCGGTACAGTGCGAGGACCGGGAGCTATGTGTGTAAACACACAGCTCCCGGTCCTGTCAGCAGGGGAAACGCTGATCTTCTGTTCATACAATGTATGAACAGAAGATCAGTGATTTCCCCTGGTGAGCCCACCCCCCCATACAGTTAGAACACACCCAGGAACACACTTAACTGCTTCCCCGCCCCCTAGTGTTAACCCCTTCACTGCCAATGGCATTTTTATAGTAATCCAATGCATTTTTATAGCATTGATCGCTAAAAAAAGCCAAAGGTCCCAAAAATGTGTCAAAAGTGTCCGAAGTGTCCGCCATAATGTCGCAGTACTGAAAAAAACGCTGATCGCCGCCATTACTAGTAAAAAAAAAATATTAATAAAAATGCCATAAAACTACCCCCTGTTTTGTAAACGCTATAACTTTTGCGCAAACCAATCAATAAACGCTAATTGCGATTTTTTTTTTTAACGAAAAATATGTAGAATACGTATTGGCCTAAACTGGGGGAAAAAAAAAATATATATTTTTTGGGGATATTTATTATAGCAAAATGTAAAATATATTGCATTTTTTTCAAAATTGGCGCTCGATTTTTGTTTATAGCGCAAAAAATAAAAACCGCAGAGATGATCACATACCACCAAAAGAAAGCTCTATTTGTGGGAAAAAAAGGATGCCAATTTTGTTTGGGAGCCACGTCGCACGACTGCACAATTGGCAAAAAAGTGCTCTGGTCATTGGGCAGCAATATGGTCCGGGGCTGAAGTGGTTAAAATTCCACCGAAATTATGATTTTGGTACATGGCTCTGCAAAGTTATTTATAAATGAAATACTTTTTTTTAAACTTTGCAATTCTTTGAATGTGACAGTAAAAAGCGTGAATAAAGCAAACAAAAACAAAGAAAGTTTAAATAATAATGGTTAATGAAATAGAAGTTACCAAAAAAAAAAAAATCATAGCTTACTGGATAAGGATAAAAATTAGCTAATTAGAGCTTAAATATTATAACTAAAGTTTAATAAGGGGTTAGAAAAGGGAATATATATATATATATATATATATATATATATATATATATATATATTTTTTTTTTAAAGCCTTTTCTTTCTTGTCAGGTTGCTTTGACTGGCATCATCTGGTTCATCCTTTTGATCTGCAAATGAATAAACAGTATAGATACAAAGGCAACAGTGTTACTTTGTATCTTTCTATTTCCCCTCTGAATGGTGTTGTTGACAAACACTGAGTGTGACAGTTTTTTTTGACAGCAGCTCCTTCCAGAGCTACTCGGTGTACATAGCAACTCTGGTTTAGATTAACCAAAACTGAGAATTGCTGGGGAGTGGGAGGGAGCAATGTAGAAGCACTGAAAATGCTACACACATCTTGTGTACTATAATGACTTTTTTGGGCATGAGCAAGCCCAGTGTCTAAATGTGCACAATGCTCATTAACTCTCAGAATAATGGGTGTTAATGTGCATGTGCCAATGCAACAGAATAAGGGTAATGAGTCCTAAACCTCACATGACATCTATGCCAACAGTTTACATGAAGGCACCTTGGACACTTTGGGCCACATTTACGTAGAGTTACGCCGGCGTATCAGTAGATAAGCCGCCGTAACTCAGAATCTGAGCCGTCGTATCTTTAAGGGTATTCTCTAAACGAGATACGCTTAAATCTTACTAAGATATGACCGGCGTAAGTCTCCTATGCGGTGGTATCTTAGTTGCATACTTACGCTGGCCGGTAGGTGGCGCTTTCGTCGATTTATGCGTTGAATATGTAAATTAGCTAGATACGCCGATTCACGAACGTACGCCCGGCCGTCACAGTACAGATACACCGTTTACCTAAGGCGTTTTCAGGCGTAAAGATATTCCAACAAAGAGATTGCACAGCCAATGTTAAGTATGGACGTCGGGACCGCGTCAAATTTTTCAAATTTGTCTGGGCGTAAGTCACGTTCACGTTGTTTTCAATGACTCTTTGCGACGTCATTTGGAGCATGCGCAATGGGATACGTTCATGGCCGGCGCATGCGCAGTTTGAAAAAAAGGTCATTTACGTGGGGTCACACTTATTTTAAATAAAACAAGCCCACATCAAACACATTTGAATTTGGCAGGCTTACGCCGGCCCATTTACGCTACGCCGCCGTAAATTAGCTTTGTGAATAGAGCACTTGCCTCTCTAATTTACGGCAGCGTAGCGTATCTAAGATACGCTACGCCCGCATAACATTACACCGATCTACCTGAATCTGGCCCTTTGACAAAGGTTCTATAGCATAATGAGACTGATATGTTACTTTTATGCCATCACTCCAAATGCTGTGTTTGGTATAAACACAGTGTAAACCAAACACTGCTCTTCAATATAAAGACACCAACCCCACTGTGAAACATGGTGGAGGCAGCATCATATAGTGGAGATGTTTCTATACAGCAGACTCTGGGTAACTTGAGAGGGTAGAATAAATATATAAATATACAGAGAAATCTAAGAGAAAACCCTGATGCAGTCTGAAAGAAATCTGAGCCTAGGGAGAAGATTTTCTTCCAAGAAAGCAATGTTGGGTCTCAATCTAATAGAGCAGGAACAGCATTTTACTGGGGCTTATATGGATATAGAATATAGTCACTCTCACTGAATGAACAACTGAATTAGAGTGATATATATATATATATATATATATATATATATATATATATATATATATATATATATATATATGTATATATATGTATATATATGAGATGTAATATGATACAATAAATTATAATAAACCAATTATTGTGTTGAGCCTCAATATATTGCATAAAGTAGAGAAAAAAAAAAAAAAAAGGAAATTCTTAGATTTTAAGTGTGTAAACTTGAAATGCAGATTACTGCTATTTAGTGGTTGAGTATATAGATGATTTTCAGTATTTACATGTTAGCACAGATGTTACACCATTACTCAAGAGCAGTAATGATAGTATTTATAAAGTGTGGATGTGTCAACAGGAAGCTGTACCATAGATTTAATTGTTTCTGAGATTTTATCTACACGTGCTTCAATGATATGTTGATTGTACAAATTCTCAGAGGAGTTAGCTGTGCCATTCATACAAATATTGGACATGTGGTTTTGAAGAGCACAGCTGCTGTTAGTGGAGCCAGCGATTTTCTGGCCAGCTCAAATATTGTCTCAATACTTACTACAGGTTGCCCCAGATATGTGACCTGATTCAATAGACAGGCTTCATCATAGTAAATAAATATCTGTGGTTTTAAGGTACAGTAGCAGGTTTTGAAAGTTTGCCCTTGGAAATGTTTGTCCCTGAAGTGTCCTGGATGTTCCATAAAAACATATTTTTCTGCGTGTTCGATTTTGGTCACATTACGTTTCTGTCCTTTCCTTTAACATGTAAGCTATTTATTTAAATGCAGCATTTATGCAAAAAAAAAAAAAAAAGTAAATTTCCTAATATACCAAACACACATTAATTGGCAAAAAGATATATTTTTTTGCATTATAAGCTTGGGCATACAACTTAAACAGCAAATTATTTTAACCACTTAGGCCCCAGAAGGATTTATCCCCCTTTATGACCAAGCCCTTGTGATTTGGCACTGCTTTGATTTAACTGACAATTACGCGGACGTGCGACACTGTACCCAAACAAAATTGACATCCTTTTTTTCTCACAAATAGAGCTTTCTTTTGGTAGTATTTGATCACCTATGCCAGTTTTTATTTTTTGCACTATAAACAAAAAAAGCGAACATTTTTGAAAAAAATAAATAAATATTTTTTACTTTTGGCTATAATAAATATCACAAATTAAAAACAAAACAAAAACAAATTTGTTCCTCAGTTTAGGCCAATATGTATTCTGTAATATATATCACAATAAGCGCATATTGATTGGTTTGCACAAAAGTTATCGCGTCTACGAAATAGGGGATAGATTTTTGGCATTTTTATTATGATTTTTTATTTATTAGTCATGTTGGCAATCTGCAATTTTTATCCTGACTGCAATATTGCGGTGTACAGATCAGACACTTTTGAGACATTTTTGGACCATTGACACTTATAGGCCATGTACAGACGAGGAGATTTATCTGATGAAAACGGTCCGACAGACCGTTTTCATCGGACATGTCTGCTGGGCTATTTTGGTTTGATCGGTGTACACACGATCAAACCAAAATCCCCGCGGACAGACAGTGCGGTGACGTGGCGGTGACGTTGATGCCGCCACATCACCGAACCAGGAAGTAAAATACTTCCACGCATGCGTTGAATTCATTTGACGCATGCGGGGGATTTTTGTCCGGTGGTTAGGTGTACTAACCAGCGGACATTTCGGACAGACGGCTTTCCAGCAGACAAGTTTTAAAGCATGCTTTAAAACTTTTGTCTGCTGGAAACTGTCTGCTAGCCCGTACAGACGATCGAATCTGTCCGCTGAAACTGGTCTGCGGACCAGTTTCAGCAGATATATTCGATCGTGTGTACGCAGCCATAGAGCGATCAGTGCAATAAAAATGCACTGATTACTGTATAAATGTCACAGGCAGGGAAAGGGTTAACACTAGGAAGCGATCAAGGGGTTAACTGTGTGTTCCCTCACTGTGTTCTAACAGTGTGGGGATGGGACTACTAACTAGGAGAGATGACAGATAGCTGTTTCTACTCACAATCTGTCTCCTCTCCTCTGAGAGCACAGGGATTTGTGTGATTACACACACAAATCCCGGTGCTGGCTCACACGATCGCGTCCGCACACACGCATTGGTCCCTTGCTGTGCAGCGCGCGCCCTCTGGCGGCTCTTAAAGGACCGACGGATGGGTAAGTGATTTTGAACAACCATACCAATTTGCAGACGTATATTGGCGTAAACTGGTCGGCAAGTGGTTAAAGCATGGGAAAACATAACTTAATTGTAATAATTACTACGTTGTGAGCACGTAAGAACATTAGTTTATTTTCATAACCTTTATGATTTAAAGAGACCCTATGACCAATCCATTAATTTTAGCAAAGTATGTGTGCTTTTTTACCTTTTATATGCATGTCATTTACATGTTATAGCCTACCTTGTGTAGACATCCCAAAGCCCTGAGACTGATGCTGTGTTCTGCCATCTTGGATGTGATCTTAGCAGCTGCAGCAGACTTAAAGCTGTCACTGAAGTGACACTCTATATTATTCCCTTTCACTCCTTCCCCAGCAGTTATAAATAAGATTACGAAGAAATGTGAAGGGAGGGATGGAGGAGCTGGGCCAGCACAAATAGAAATGAGACACTCCCAGAAGAGGTGAGGACTATGACCTACATGAAAGGCCTCTGCCAGGTAATTGACTCTTCCTGGAGAAGTCACAATTTCTAGGATGTTGAAAAACACATTGCAAGTAAATAAAAAAAAATTACCGGTAACTAAAGGGAAAGTTGGTGACAGTGTCACGTTAATATATTTCATTGATACATTTGTGTGGGTTAATTTCCAGATGTGTTGCTATTAAGGAGATTTTACTTTATTTCCCATCAGCAGAAAAAATTATCTGAAATTCAATGGCAACACAAAAGCACATTCTTGGAAAAGTGAGGAAATATAAATATTGCTGGCCATGTTTTTATTCTTTCCCTGGTGCATTTCCTACATCTTGCATCCAAATCCCATTGAATACTATTGAAGTCAATGAAAGTTGAATGGCAAAACAAAGTAATAGCCATTTTCTAGGCTAATAGGCAAGGTATTGTCAAACATGTTACATGGAGAGCTTGGGCACTATCCTGGGGGACATGTACCAAAGCAAAAAAAAATATTATAACAAATTCTGTTTGGCAGGGAACAATGATTTTATTAATACTTTAAGGTCAACTTAAAAAAAAAAAAATATTTTAACTAGTATGCCCTGGGAGTGCACTTAACCTACCTTTTAAGTAGTGCATCTGTACAATGTATACAATCTTCTACAGCAAAACTGATATTTACCAAGGAAAACTGTGGTTGGGTAAGGGTCTGTGAGCTTATAGGAATCTGGAATGCCCTTAATAAGAAATGAGTGTGCAGATACTACCCCCATGTGAATGGGTAAGGGTTAAATAGTACTTATTTTCATTTGCAAAAGAACATGTAATAAATATGTTAATGTAAATAAACATCCATACAAAGTTTTTGATAAGTCCTCAGTCCCATGATATACATCCATCATCAGTCACATCATCCAGTGAGGTAGATCCATATCACTCAAAATGGTAGATACCCACTAACTCACAGAAAGAAAAAAAAAAGCAGAGAGCAACACAAATTAGTTCCAGTCACTTTCTTTGATCCAGATGACAGGTCACGTTCCAGCCACTAAAATATAAACAAAGAAGCAGGATTCCCAAGGTGATATCATTGACTATATATGGACACAACCATATTTGGCCAATAATGTTACTGGATCCTGCCCATTTGACCAGATCTGTAATTTAGCATCAGGGGCGGACTGACCATTGAGTCACTCGGGCACTGCCCGAGGGCCCCATGCCACTAGGGGGCCCCATGAGTGATGTCAGGCTCAATAAAACCAGGGACAGTATGTAAAAAAATCTATGTTTTTTTTACATCTGTCCCTGATATGTCCAAAACCAACATGCTTTTGATGTTAAAATCCTGAGATTTTAGCTGCCCCGCCTCTGCACTGCCTCCTGGCATGGTGGCCATCTGTAAGCCCGGGGGCCCCATGAGTTGTCAGTCCGCCCCTGTTTAGCATGTGGGAAGTGACACTAACAAACATGTATTGGCAGTCATCTTTTCTTTCTTTGTCGTACATCTTGGCAATGCATTGCTGGACTATGTGATTGATGATGGATGTACACCGTGTGACTTTTTTGGGGTTGTGATTTATCAGAGGATTTGTCAAATACTGTGTATGTGTGTTTTTTACACTTTATACCTTTTTTTGTGGATGACTCGGGCTTTTGTTAAAAGGGGCTTCCAGAGAAGGATGGCGATTGCCTCCGGGGGGAGGGTCTGCCTACTCCCAACTCCTGCAGTCCGGCTCCTCTCTCTCGAGTTCACGCACAAAAATACACTTAAAAAAAAAAAAAAAAGGGGCTTCCAAATTCTTATAAGTCGCCCCCTGCAGTCCCCATAATCAACAGGTTAGGGTTGCAAGGAAAAGGCATTTTCATAATCAACATGGAGATAAGGTGCTTTGTCAAAAGGTTCCTCCTGGCAAGGAACTGGTATGGTACTAGTATGGTTCATGAGGAAGGGGCCATTTCTTTGGGGTTTGCATTACTAAAAGCACTGCTTCCTGCCTAAATTATTTTTTAAACCCCTTATATCATTTGCTTGACAAATAAACTTGACTATTGCCCTAGAATCCCCAAACCATCTCCTGACAGAACAGAGCCTTGGGTACAAGCTGCACATGTTCAGTTTGGTGTGCATTGCTAGAAAGTTGTATTTATTTTTTCTTGGGAGAGTGCATGTGATCAGCACAGGGACAATCAGCACTGTCCAGACACAGAGTGCAGCCTCATAAGACAGGGGTCCTCAAACTATGGCCCTCCAGTTGTTCAGGAACTACATTTCCCATCATGCTCAGTCATGTCTGTGAATGTCAGAGTTTCAAAATGCCTCATGGGATTTGTAGTTCCGCAACAGCTGGAGGGCCGTAGTTTGAGGATGCCTGTCATAAGACAATCAGGGGAGCATGAAAACTCCTCCAACAAGCTTTAACCAGACACTTATAGAGGTTGCAAGACTGCTATAACTGCTGATGAGAAAAGGTATTTAGCAGCTTATATTTACTAAAATGATTTGTGTGTACTGTGGGAGACCAGATATACAGAATGCAGGGTCCTGGGATTAGTAAGGCGGCGTACACACGATCGGATATATCCGATGAAAACGGTCCGCGGACCATTTCCATCGGATATGTCCGATCGGGAGTTTGATCCGATGGCGTGTACACACCATCGGATCAAATTCCCCGCCGCCGGAAGGCGCGGTGACGTGGCGGTGACGCGGCGGTGACGTTGACGCCGCCGCGTCACCGCAACGTCACCGCACCAGGAAGTAAAACACTTCCGCGCTTGCGCCGAATCCATTCGGCAGCGGCGCGGCGGCGGTGGGGGCCGACATGTCTGCTGGTAAGTGTACTAACCAGCAGACATGTCGGGCGGACAGATCCCCACCGGATAGATTTCAAAGCATGCTTTGAAATCTGTCGGGTGGAGAAATCTGTCCGCTAGCCCATACACACGAGCGGAGATGTCTGCTGAAACGGTCCATCGGACCGTTTTCAGCGGACATATCCCCTCGTGTGTACGCGGCCTAACACTTTAACTCCTATTGACTTATGGATTCTCCACCCACAATTTTAGTGATGTTCAACTAAACTAGTTGGTCATCACTAATGTACAGGGAGAGCAAAAGGGTTAAAAAAGAATCCCACATAAAATGTTGTCAAATTAATGAAACCTGCAGCTGCATACCTTTCATTCTTTAAACTGTTAATTCATAATATTATCCTTCCTCCCCTTTTTCCATTGTGAGAGGAAGGGGAGGACTCTCAATTGTAAACACTAGGGCTGGGATTCAGAAACTATTTACATTGGCGTATCTCGAGATACGCCGTCGTAAATACAAATGTGCACCGTCATATACTTGCGCCAATTCACAAAGCGAGATACGTCGAAATACATGGCTTCAGCCATCCGACGTAACTTGCCTACGCCGGCGTATCGAGGGCGCATAGTTACGCTGGACGCATTCAGCGTTCCCATTTTAAATATGCAAATGAGTAAGATACGCTGATTCACAAACATAGATGCGCCCAGCCGCTTCATATACGCGATTTGCATAAGGCATACGTCCGGCATAAAGTTACCCCTTATAAAGCAGGCGCAGTTAATGCAAAGGTATGAGCCAGGGAACGACGCCGTCTAATTTTACGTCGCATATGCCGTTTACGTAGTACTACGTGAATAGTGCTGAGCGTAGGTTTCGTTCACATCGTAGGCATTGAGCCAACGTATCTTAGGGAGTATATGCGACGTGATTCTGAGCATGCGCATGCATGCGCCGTTCAATCGGCCATTCATTTGCATGGGGTCACGCTTAATTTAAATAGATGACGCCCACCTCCTTCCTACTTTGAATTAGGCGGGCTTACGCCAGCCAATTTACGCTACGCTTCCGCAACTTACGGTGCAAGTGCTATGTGAATACTGTACTTGCCTCTCTAGGTTACATCGGCGTAGTGTATATGAGATGCGCTACGCCGCTCTAAAGATACACCGATGTATCTGAATCCCGGCCTAGGGCCCGGATTCAGAAAGAACTTACGCCGATGTACTACTGATACGCCGCGTAAGTCCACGGATGCGCCGTCGTATCTATGCGCCGTACCCACAAAACTAGATACGCCTGAAAATAGGCTTCTTCCGACCAACGTAACTTTCCTACGCCGGCGTATCGTGGGCGCATAGTTACGCTGGACGCATTTGGCGTTCCCATTTTAAATATGCAAATAAGTAAGATATGCCGATTCACGAACGTAGATGCGCCCGGCGCATTAATATACGTGGTTTATATAAAGCTTACGTCATATAGCAGGCACAGGTAATGCAAAGGTATGGGCCAGTGAACGACACCAACGAATTTTACGTCACGTACGTCGTTTACGTAGTACTACACGAATAGGGCTGTGCGTAGGTTACGTTCATGTCGTTGGCAGTGTTCGACGTATCTTAGGCAGCTATTTTGACATAACTGTGAGCATGCGCACTCGGATGCGTCCAAGAGACGACGCATGCGCAGTTCGTTTTTTGAAGCTGTGCCCATCATTTGCATGGGGTCGCGCTTCATTAAAATGTATCACGCCAACTTCCAGCCCACTTCCACTTACGCTGCCTTACGCCGACAAATATACGCTAGGCCGGCGCAACGTTGGGAGCATTTGCTTTGTGAATTCCATGCTTCCCTCTCTGCGTTGTGCCGGTGTAGCGTAAAGAAGATACACTACGGCGGCATAAAGATGCGCCGATGTATGTGAATCCTTGGCCTAGAAGCTGACTTTACAAAGTGTATGTTTACTTTACAAAGTGTTAGTAGACAATGTGAATCTGTGTTTACTTCAAAAACCCAATAATGTTTTGCTATGGATACGATTGATTGATTGTCATAAACACAGCCTTGTGTTAACTTGTATCCAAGTCCAAAAACAAAATAGTAATATATTGCTGATTCATATGATTGGATAGCGTTATCACAGATGCATTGCAATTACTTATTATGGTTTATGGGACTTATGGTAACGAGCGCTGTATTTTGAAGTTTATTGCTGATTACCAATTGTTAGAATAGTGGCTGCAATAATTTTCTTTTTACAGCCTTTTTTCTTTATTTTCACCTGGTGATTCTGCCAGTAATGTACTTACTGTCCCAGGGTAGTGAACATTCACTGATTGTACTGTGACTATGGAGGGGCAGTGTTGTCAAAAAGGGAACAACTCTTAGGCCGCGTACACAAGATCGGTTCAAACCGATGAGAACGGACTTAAGTCCAGTTTCATCGGTCCAAACCGACCATGTGTACGGCCCATCGGTCCGTTGGACCAGAGTTATAAAACTTGCTTTAAAATCTAACCGATGGACGCCTGACCATCGGTCCAAACCGATGGTTAGTACGCAAAAGCATCGGTCCAAAAACCTGCGCATGCTCAGAATCAAGTTGACGGATGCTTGGAAGCAATGAACTTCGTTCTTTCAGCACGTCATTGTGTTCTATGTCACCGCGTTCTGACCCGATCGTATTTTGGACTGATGGTGTGTACGCACATCAGACCATCAGGCCACTTCAGCGTTGAACCGATGAAAACAGTCCGTCGGACCATTCTCATCGGTTTGAACCGATCGTGTGTACGTGGCCTCAAAGGCTGCAACTAAAGACAGCCATACATGGATCATCATTTTATTACAATTTCGATCCATGTATGGGCAGACTGGTTGCACACAAGTCGAACTGTCGATCGACCTGTGTACAACCATCCTGTTGGGTTTTTGCCATGTGATCAGTGCCATTGGCTATAGCCATTAACACTGATCATCATCAGAATACAATAGCTCAGTAGGAAGGATTCCCCTATCCACATCAAATATGTGGATGGGGGAATCAGGTCATTTTTTTTGGTTCAACATGCTATTAAAAAAAAAAAGAATCATGTATGGTTGGCTTAAGAGAAGTTCATTGGTAGGGTTTAAGCACACCTTTAAGTGAACAGCTTCTACTCCTTCTACCACATTTTAAACAGATGATGACAGAGAAGGGAAAGTGATCATTTTAGCTTTCATCAAGTTAGAGCAGAGGGGACTATAAAAGGAATTGTTATTGGTTGTTGTGACTCACTCTACATATTGCTGTTTTCCATAATAAAAAAATA
Source organism: Rana kukunoris (assembly GCA_029574335.1). NCBI lineage: Eukaryota > Metazoa > Chordata > Amphibia > Anura > Ranidae > Rana > Rana kukunoris. Next base: position 152,714,154 of record CM056052.1, on the reverse strand, counting down.
TATTTTTGTAACTTTTGTTAATGGCAGCTGTACAGACCTTCAAGTACATAATGCAAGTCAATGCATGTCAGTGATTAAACACACATGTTTTTTAAAAAAAATAAGAAGAATATAGTCCTGCAGGGATTGACAATGTCTAGTGTTCTGTGTTCTCATCACTAAAGTTTTAACAGACTTCCAAATTAACTTCGGCATATGCTAAATTCATCTTAGGTGTATCCCCTTTTATACAATGTATGCTCATTGCTAAGGGTAATTGGCAAAGCACACTGTGCTACTGAGCAGAAGACAGTCCATTGGGCCTACGACCTGCTTAAAAACATGGCAGTCACTGGAAAAAAAATGAAGTGTGTAGAAATAGTATATCTACACTTCCATATAAATAGACCATATATAGCTGTAACTATGAGGCTGCATATATTCCATTTATACTGCATGTGCTATACATTTTTTTAATTCAGAAGAATGAATGCCCTTATTGATTTACATATGTTTCTTTAATATTTCTATCATGCTTAATTCCATGAGAGCACATTTTCCTAGTAATTTCATGTCAACAGCTTTCCAGAAATGATGACTGATGATTACAATATATTGTCATATACAGTAGTACTACATTAATTGGATGATAAATTGTCTAGACTGCTCCCTTCTTCTACTCTGTGAACTCACGGAAAAGTCTAATATTTCTTATTAACTGTTTAATTTGTTCTCTTTTTTCTTTAAGTCTATAAGGAGGTAGACATTAACTTAAAACTGAAATCTGCAACATCCTAATTATTTTAATCTGTATACATGCATTAATGTATAATTCACATATAATACATGCAGTCTCAAGCCTAGAACTTTGCTCCTCATGATGGAAATGGCTGAGAGCTTTCTTGGGTCCTTTTCTTTATATTTCTTTGGGTGTCCTATGATTTGTACAACTGTGTTATTTCTACAACTCCTAAACCAATATAGTTTATTTAATAAAATATAACAAATGCAATATAATCTCATTTTTGTATTGACAAGGATTTCTGTTTCACAACGGAGCTTTTTGTCCACAAATGATCAAATCTATGCTTTTAAGATGTTCACACACACAAAAAAAATAGTTTAGATATAAAAAATCACGTAACTGCATATTGATTATTTACCTTTAAGGCCGCGTACACACGATCGAACATGTCCGCTGAAACTGGTCCGCGGACCAGTTTCAGCGGACATGTTCGATCGTGTGTACGGCCTATCGGACCATTTTCCAGCGGACAAAGGTTTCTAAACATGCTTAGAAATCTGTCTGCTGAAAACCTGTCCGTTGGACATGTTCGCTGGTTAGTACACAAAAGCATTGGACAAAAATCCCGCGCATACCACCGCACAAATTCAGGATGGGAGATTTTCAGATGGGAGAATTTCAGATTTCAATTTTCAATTCCTAAAGCAAACATGACCTGTCCACCAACGTGTTTATACTTTCTGTACATTATTGGTAAACTGTAGACAATGTTTGCAATTGGTTTAATGTGTTACTAAACCCACAACAGTAAAATCAGTCTGGATATGCTGTAAACTGCAGGGCTATGCAATTAGCGGACCTCCAGCTGTTGCAGAACTACAAATCCCATGAGGCATTGCAAGACTTTGACAGCCACAAGCATGACTCCCATAGGCAGAGGCATGATGGGACTTGTAGTTTTGCAACAGCTGGAGGTCCACTAATTGCATATACCCACAGTAAATCATGCTTGTTAATCTTACTGTGGAACCTATGGGGTTATTCCACCACATTGTGTAAAAAGGCAGTTTGATCCTGTCTTCTCTGTTCCTCCTCTCCTTTCACTGTCCCCTGATAATTTCCTCATAACACAGAGTCTATGGAGTCAGGCTGCACATGCTCAGTTTGGTGTGTATTGTTAGAGAGTTGTTGTTTTTTTGAGAGTGCATGTGATCAGCACATGGCCAATCAGCACTGTCCAGACAGAGAATCAGTAATCTTGCAGCCTCATAGGACAGTCAGAAAACTCCTCCTACAAGCTCTAACCAGTGCTTGGCTGGACACTGATATAAGTCACAAAACTGCTCTAACTGCTGATGAGAAAAGATATTTAGCAGTTTATACTTACTAAAATGACTGAATTCTCATGTTCTGTGTACTGCGGGAAACCAGATATAGTGAATGTGGGGCCCTGGGTTTAGTAATACTTTAAAATCCATTTTAGAGTACTAGGAGTAGCCTGCATTCTTGACTCTGGATATAGAGAGAGACCTGGCTTCTTTACAAGTCAAGAAAGTTCTATCACTTTTCTACCATTTTTCAGTTCTAGGCCATTCTCCCACTACTTAAAGTGGATGTAAACCCCCCCAAAAATTTTTTTTTGATGTCACAATGTAGAGTATAAGATTTCCTATCATCTGTGCCTAGTCTTGCCACACATAGTTAATCCATCGCTGAGTAATCCTCTTGTAATGTTCAGCGCAAATTAACAGAATTCCACAGGCAGGTTTTTATCTGGAAGGCTGTCCATTTTACTGAACATTGAAAGAGGATTACTCAGATCTGGATAACTCTGTGTGGCAAGAGTGGGCAAAGATTATAGGAAATCTTATACTATACATATGTATGTATGTGTGTGTGCATGTGCATATGAATGTATGTGAGTGTGCATGTGTGTATGCATGTGTGTGCATTTATGTGTTTATATCAGTGGTGGTGCGTCCATAAGGTGCGCATGGGCGCCGCCCCCTCTCTGCAGCCACCCACTCTATCACCAATAGATAGATTCATGCATAGCATGGCTGCCGTTGCCACCCCCTATTCAGGCTGAATTACAACGGCGGGGGGTGGTTTTTTAAGCACTAATAGGCTTCTAAATAGGTGAACTGTGAGCACCATGCTGGGCGCTCGCAGTCCACCAAGGTGTGTTAGAAAAGCGAATGAATATTCGCTTTCCTAACACTGAACCACTGGGCAGACTGAGAGCGGGCGGGGTCACAGTGGCTGTGGTTGATGGGCAAAGTGGCTGTGTTTGATGGGCACAGTGGCTGTGTTTGATGGACACAGTGGCTACATTTGAGGGCACAGTGGCTGCAGTTGATGGCACAGTGGTTGCAGTTGATGGGCACAGTGGCTGCATTTGATGGGCATGGTGGCTGCATTTTGATAGGCACAGTGGCTGTGTTTGAGGGCACAGTGGCTGCAGTTGATAGCATAGTGGCTGTGGTTGATGGGCACAGTGTTTGTGTTTGATGAGCACAGTGGCTGTGTTTGATGAGCACAGTTGCTACGTTTTGATGGGCACAGTGGCTGTATTTAAGGCACAGTGGCTGCATTTGATGGGCACAGTGGCTCCATTTGAAGGCACAGTAGCTGCTTTTGATGGGCACAGTGAGGCTACAATTGTTTTTTTTAAGTATTTTTTAGTTTGCTTGCGGTTCATCAAAATTTTGGAGCAAAAGCCACCACTGGTTTATATGTGTGTGTATATATATATATATATATATATTGTATATGTATGTGTGTTTACATGATCCCCCTATATGTGTACAATCGGAACCGATTTTTTTTTGCTTGTTCATAGTACCAGCAAAAAAATGCTGTTCCACTTAAAAAACGATCCATGCTCAGATTGCTTTTCAGAGGCATTTGACAGCCGGTAAATAGGCAATATGTTGCCTCCTGACCGCCTGTTTTAACCCCTTAAATGCATCATCACTATGCTGCAACTGCATGCAATGCACACAGTTGCAGGGTGGTTTCAGTGCAGCCCCATTCACCTAGGGGTATACTTCAAGGGTACCCTGGCTGGAAAAATATTGAGAAATACTGGCATAGAGTAACAAATCTCTCCATTTTCCTCCTGCAGCCACTGAATGCCTGCGGGAGGGAGAGGGAGAGAAGGAGAAGCAGGGGGAAATGGAAAAATTGGCTCCTTTTTATGCAGCCAACCACTTGCGACTGGGTCCTGTTGTTCCGCCACCAGGCTCGGAGAAAAGAGCCCTGTCTGGGGGTCAGGGGGGCCCTTCATAGTTTCTTGCATCGGGGCCCTGAAGGTTCTAGTTACGCCACTGTGTGGGGGAAGGGGGCAGAGAGTCGGAGCATTGTGTGTACAAGGCAGCAATGTGATCCAAGGGATGGGGAACAGAGAGCTGGACATTTGTGTTTATAAGGCATGTAAGATTTTTTTTAATTGGTCCACGGGATTCAAAATTGTAAGTTTAGTGGTCCTAAAGGCCCGAAAAGGTTGGCGACCACAGGCATGGACTGTTTAATTGCTACATAAACCATTTTGTAACTGAATGTTTTTAAAAATGACTGTTCCTTTTCAATCTGCAGTGAGGTAATTTTCTGTTAAATTCAATGCAATATGGCAACCTTATGATGTTCCATACACCGTTTATGCATTCTCTGCAACAGAAATTTCATTTTTAAAGGAATGTTTCCAACGGGTTAACTACTCCTAAAGAGATGCAGACCCTACATTTTTCTCTTTCGTGCATCAGCTGATTACTAATATAAAAGTCGCTCCCAGATTCTGATTTAGGGTCCTTTCACACTAGCGGACCGTTCGTCCGCTCATTACAAGTCTGTTTACGGACTTGTAATGAGCCCCTATGGGAGCGGATCCCTTAGCGGATGATGCATCCGCTAACGTCAGCCAGAACCGCATCCGTTTTTGCGGACGGAAGAATGTCCTATTTTTCTTCCGTCCGGCCAAACGGATCGGATGCAAACGGACAGACGGTTCGTTTCCATCCGACTCCCCATAGGGGAGAGCGGAGGAGAGACAGGGCGGTCCCTGCACAGTGTGCGGGGACCGCTCTGTCCGCCGACAGCTGAGCGGAGACCCCCCGCTGAGCTGACGGACACACGGAGCGGACCGAAAAACGGACCACTCCGTGTGTAAGGAGCCTTAGGCGCCGTACACACGGCCGAGGTTCTCGCTGAAAATCAGCGAGAACCTCGCTGGAATGCACATTCCAGCGAGGACCTCGGCCGTGTGTACGGTCTCGGCGAGCTTCCCGTCGGGAAGCCCGTCGAGCCGAAATAGAGAGCACGCTCTCTATTTCCTCGACGGCCCGCCTGGAAGAATGGCTGGTTGCCATTCCCGACGGGCGGGTCGCCGAATTCGACGGCCGGGAGAGAACCTCGACGGGCGGAACGATGTGTTCTGCCCGTCGAGGTTCTCTGCCGTGTGTACGGCGCCTTACTCTGCAGAAAACAAATAGCTTTTTCTTTAGATCAGAAACAGGTAGGACTCTGAAAAAACGTTTGTTAAAATCCTTGCAATGTTCCACCAGTTGGGATTGTGCTTTTGTTTGTTTTTTTAAATAGAATTGGAGTTACTCTTAAAAGACAAATGTTAGTGCTTGCAGACACCACAAGATGCCTACACAGAAATGTGGGTTTATATACTTTTGGAGACATAATAGACTCACTTTAAGTGTAGTTAAATTAATGAAATACTGCACCTATTAAATCAACCAAGGGCACAATATTGTATGTTGCATAAAAGTGAAAAAAACAAAAACATCCAGAAACTGTTTCATTTTTGTGCAATTAAATACACAATTGATGTGCAATGTGTTTTGTTTCTAGTGCAGAAGAGTGAATCCATTTTACACAAGATAGGGATAATGAAAAGAAAAGAAGGTAATGTTTTTGTTATGTTACCATGGACAGTACTTTGTTCTCTTGTTTGTTGTTTATCATGTAATCAGATGCACAGAAATGCACACAAGGTGTACCAGGTGTGCTTGGGCACACCCTAATCGCCCTATGTGGTACAGAGTCTCCCTGTTTTGAACCTTGATATTTCATCAAAGCCCTCTAACAGGGCTCCTAAAAAATTGCAAAAAAATAAAATAAAAATAAAAACTACTGACACTGTCCACTGCCCTTCTGACACCAATCTTTGCCCTAGTGATACTGTTCATTGCTCTACACATGAACACCCATGCAAACATGTTTGAGCTTTGGGGTGCACACCCTAATGCAATAGGCTGTGCACACCTATGATCAGATGGCATAGTTGTTTGTTTAAACAATACATATTCTTTGTGCAAGAAAGTGACCTACATATAAGTCATGTTCTGAAGATGTTGTGACCTGCTAAAGGATCACACAATTATGCAAACTTAAAGTGGATGTAAACCCCCATTTTTTTTTTGTTGTCACAATGTAGAGTATAAAATTTCCTATTATCTGTGCCCAGTCTTGCCACACAGTTTTAATCCAGCGCTGAGTAATCCTCTTTTAATGTTAAGTGAAAATTAACAGAATTCCAGATAAAAACTTGCCAAATCTCTCTGTTCAGTGACAGGTTATTTACATATCTTTACAATTATTTACAAATCTAGCTTGGACATGTTTATGATAACGTGAGGTGACCCAAAGTTCATTGTATATTACCAGGATGTGTTATGTGGGGGAGGGGTGGATTTCTCACTTTTTATACCTCATGTTATGATAAACATAACATAACATAACATAACATAACATATGATAAACATGTCCAAGCTAGATATGTAAATAACCTGTCACTCAAAGCAAGAAGAGAGAAAACTGACTTTTTATTTAGGCAGGTTTTTATCTGGAAGGCTGTTAATTTTCACTGAACATTAAAAGAGGATTACCGGGGTTTACATCCACTTTAAGGTTTTTAATCTGGAAAAATTAACAAAAGGTGAATTAAACAGGGAGAGGGTTTATTTCAAAGGTAAATTTACCATCACATGCTTTAGTAGTATCTAGAGAAAACATTGCCCTATTGCCTTCATCAAACTGCTGGTAGATTAAGGGCCAGATTCTCAAAGAAGTTACGCCGGTGTATGTGGAGATGCGCGGCGTAAGTGTAAATTTGCACTGGAGTATCTATGCACCGTACCCACAGAACTAGATACGCACCAAAATAGGCTACTCCCGACTGGTGTAACTTGCCTACGCCTGCACATCCTGGGCCAGATTCTCCAATATTTTCGGCGGCGTAGCGTAAGCCAGTTACACTACGCCGCCGCTGCGTACTGGAGCAAGTGCTTTATTCTCTAAGCACTTGCTCCGTAGGTTTCGCTTACGTCGCGTAAATCACGCAGCGTAAACCCGCGCAATTCAAATGGGGCGGCTTGTATTTAAATTAAGCGCGCCCCCGCGTCGAACGAACTGCGCATGCGCCGGCCGGGGAAAAAGCCCAGTGCGCATGCTCCAAAGGACGTCACATTTTCTCAATGTAAACGACGTAATCGCAGCGTACGCCAGCCCCATTGAGAATCGACGTACGCAAACGACGTAAACGACGCACAACACGACGCGGTCCCGAGGCCATACTTAACATGGCATCCGACGGGACACGACGGCATCCGACGGGACCTCGTAAGGTTACTCCACATAGAAGCTGGGGTAACCTTACGCGAACGAAAACGACGTACGCGACGACGGGGCGGCGTAAAAGCGATCGAGAATCGGCGTACTACTTCATTTGCATATGCAAATGAAAAAACAACGTAAAGGCCACCTAGTGGCCGGAGTTGTCATTACACCTACGATCCGAAAGTGTAATTGGATTACACTTGTCGGATGTAGAAGCGTATCTATGCAAAAGTGATGCACAGCATCACACGCATAGATACGACTAAAAAAAAAAGGCGATACGACGGGGTATCTGAGATACTCCGTCGTAACGCCTCTGAGAATCTGGCCCCCTAGGTGCATATTTATGCCGGACGCATCTGGCAAACCCATTGATTTCCTATGCAAATATGCAAATGAGGGAGATACGCCGATTCCCGAACATAGGCACGTTCGGCGCAGGCTACCCGCGGTGTGCCTAAGCTATTTGGCCGGCCTAAATTTACCCCTCATAAAAGCAGGGGTAACTTTGCACCAGACTTGCTCAAGTCAGCTGGAGAGCAGCTTCAGCAGCACCGTTACAGGACAACACATGGCAGCCATGGTCCTAGCACTACTAATGGGTCCCCCGCCACCAGGGCCGCCATCAGGGGGGTACAGGCAGGACACCTGTAAGGGGCCCGGGGGTCCCCAGGGGCCTGGATGTGAACTCCCTTAAAAAAAAAAAACTTTTATATTTTTATTTTTTTAGGGGTCCGGAGGCCACCAGGGCCCCAGATGGGAACCCCTCTTTTTTATATAAAAATAAATTACCAAATAAGATGGCTTTCCATCCGGGACCTCTGGGCCCTAATACTGTAATAATAATAATAATGATAATAATAATTATATATATATTTTTGTCCGAAAGGCACTGGCCGTGAACTTGTTCTGCATACAGACAGCAGAACTTTTTCAGCCAACATTCACGAAACTATGTCGTTTTTCTGCTCTTTTGTCCGATGGAGCGTACAGACGGTTTGATTATACGACAAAACACGTCCATCGGAGTATTCGATCATGTGTGCGATCCTTTAGCCTGTAGGGTTCAATATTGGGTTGGCTCACCCTTTGCAGCTATAAAAGCTTCAACTCTTCTGGGAAGGCCATCCACAAGGTTTAGGAGGGTGTCTATGGGAATGTTTGACCATTCTTCCAGAAGTGTATTTGTGAGGTCAGGCACTGATGTTGGATAAAAAGGCCCGGCTCACAGTCTCCGCTCTAATTCATCCCAAAGGTGTTGAGGTCAGGACTCTGTGCAGGCCAGTCCAGTTCCTCCACCCCAAACTCACTCATTTATGTCTTTATGGTCCTTGCTTTGTGGACTGGTCCAAATCATTTGATGAAAGGAGGATTATGGTGTGGGGTTGTTTTCAGGAGTTGGACTTGGCCCCTTAGTTCCATTGAAGGGAACACTTAAGGCGTCAGCATACCAAGACATTTTGGACAATTTCATGTTCCCAACTTTGTAGAAATAATTTGGGGAGGGCCCCTTCCTGTTCCAACATGACTGCTCACCATGGCACAAAGCAAGGTCTATAAAAACATGGATGAGCAAGTTTGGGGTGGAGGAACTTGACTGGCCTGCAGAGTCCTGACCTCAACTCGATAGAACACCTTTGAAATTAATTAGAGCAGAGACTGCAAGCCAGGCCTTCCTTCTTGTCCATCAAAAAAAAAAAAAAAAAATATATATATATATATATATATATATATATTAAAAAAATATATGTATATAAAAAAAGGGGGGTTCCCATCCGGGCCCCTGGGGACCCCCGGGCCCCTTACAGGTGTACTGCCTGTACCCCCCTGATGGCGGCCCTGGTCATAAGTCTCCATTGCTGTTATGAGGGCTGACATCTCCTGGGTGTTAAAGGTTTTTTTCCTATTCTGCCTGTGGGGAACGGGAGCAGCCATCTCACAGCAAAAGTACCTTCCCTGGGGGGGGAATAAAACTGGATGTACTTTTGCATCGGCTGGGCGTAAGTTGGGCCGGTGGATCTCTGTAAGTTGGGCCGGCATAGTTGTGAGCATGCTCAGAAGGGAACGAACGTACTGAGCATGCTCCGTTCAAGATACGCCGGGTGTAAATCACTAGACCATTCATTTGCATAACGACACACCCACTTCCACTTGCACCGGCTTACGCCGACTAAATTAAGTTAGGCCGGTGCAAAGTCAGGCACAAGTGCTTTGTGAATACTGTACCTGCCTCTCTGAGTTACGTCGGTGTAGTGTATCTGAGATACGCTACGCCTGCCTAAAGATAGGCAATTCTACGAGAATCTGGCCCTAAATGTTAATAAACAGTCTACGTAGGTTAACAGCAGTAGACTTGTGTGGCATGAACCCAGATTAATCAGAATGTACTGTATTGTAGTAGTAATGACCTTTTGATTTATTTTATGTCTTTTTTTATGGGCAAGCACATTTGCCAGGATTTCAATATCACTTTGAAGAAGCAAGATAGGCTTGTAAAAAATATGGATTTACATCCCTGGACATGTTTTTTTTTTTTTTTTAAATAAAAGACTTGTCCCAACTGTCTCTTTTTTTTACCAATTTTTACACTTTTTTTGTGAAATGGTAGGGGTACAATGTACCCGTTACCAATTCACATGGGGAGTGGGATCTGGGGGTCCCCTTGTTAAAGGGGGCTTCCAGATTTGGATAAGTCCCCTATCCGCAGACCCCCACAACCACCGGGTAAGGGTTGTGGGGATGAGGCCAGACCCCAAAGCACCCTCCCCATGTTGAGGGAATGTGGCCTGGTATGGTTCAGGAGGGGGCACGCTCTAATCTCCCACTCTTTTTCTGTGGCCTGCCAGGTTGCATGCTCCGATAAGGGTCTGGTATTGATTTTTAGGAGGACCCCTATGCCATTTTTCTATTTTGGCAGAAGGTTCCCCTTAAATTGAATACCAGACCTGAAGAGTCTGGTATGGATTTTGGGTGAACCCCTACGCAATTTTTTAAATAAAATTCGCACAGGATTCCCCTTAATATTCATACCAGACCTGAAGGGCCTGGTATTGATTTTGGGGGGACCCCCATGATTTTTGGTTCTGGGTTCCCCTTAATATTCATACCAAACCCAAAGGGCCTGGTAATGGACTGGGGGAACTTATGCCATTTTTTCAATGAGCATACTATAGACACCCCCCAGGCACAACATTTAAAGGAATATTTCATTTTTATTGTTTTACTTTAAGCATTATTAAAAAAAAGGCTGTTATGGCAATAACTTGCATATAAGCCTTTAAAACGAGCACTTTCATTATTTCATGGTAGTGTCCCATACTGGTAGTGTCCGCATATTGTTTGTTGTTCGCTGACCATCTGAATAACCAAAGTTCGGCCCAAACTATTCGCCCATAACTAATGACCAGGCCTATTTTGCATGGCGCTACTTCAACTTAAAATTGTCTGGTCATGCACGCTGGACCCAAACAAAAGTTATATATTTTTTTTTTCACACAAATAAAGCTTTCTTTTCTTTGTATTTGATAACAATAGTTTTTTTTTTTCATTTTTTTGCATTAACAATGAATAAAGACTGAAAATGACCCAGTATTTTTTACTTTTTGCTATAATACATATCCAATAAAAAAAATATTGGGAACATGTTACATGCTCTACCCTAAAAACGGTGAATCATGTAACATGTTCTCAAAGGTGAAGTTATCCTTTAATATAGGGAATGCATTAAGGTAAAAAAGAATTGCTTTAATTCTTCTCTACTTTATTTAAAACAAAAAAGGGCTTTAGAAACAATTTAACATGTAAAGACTAATGCCGCGTACACACGGTCGTTTTTTGCGATGAAAAAAACGACGTTTTTTAAAACGTCATTTAAATTGATCGTGTGTGGGCAAAACGTCGTTTTTTGTCTTAAAAAAAACGACCAAAAAAAAATTCCAACATGCTTGAATTTTTTGTGTCGTTTTTCAAAACGTAGTTTTTTGTTTCACAAAAAGTCACCGTGTGTAGCAAAAACGTCTTTCAAAACGACGTTTTTCAACCCGCGCATGCCCAGAAGCTAGTTATGAAGCGAGCTTCAATGGAAAAGTGTGGTGAACGTAACCTCGTTTTTTGTGAAAAAAACGATGGTGTGTATGCAACATCGTCTTTGAAAGTGACGTTTCAAAAACGTCGTTTTTTACTTCACAAAAAACGTCGTTTTTTTTTCATCGCAAAAAACGACCGTGTGTACGCGGCATGAGGCCCAGATTCACGTAGATCGGCGCATTATCAATCCGGCGTAGCGCACCACTTTTCCGTTAGACTTGCGCAATCTAGCCGCGTAATCCGGCGATTCACGTAGCTTTTACGCAAGAGATTGCGCAAGCGTAAGGTTTTTTCCTGAGGCGTAAGGAGGAGTAATACAAATTGGGAGGGACGTGGGCGTGTTACATTGAAATGAGCCGTGACCCCATGCAAATGAAGGGCCGGCCGACTCGCGCATGCGCGCGTGAAGGAAACCATGTCAGCTCCGTAGTGCGCATGCTCACAACTCGGGAGCGGCGCAATCAGTGAAATTGGAAATGGACTAGGGCAATGTTGTGAACTACGCAGACAGCATAAATAGACACACACAAACGCCCTTCCATTGCAAAAGTACATCCCTTTGTGTCCCTTCCCATTGAATCAAGTGCTTTTGCTCTGTTGTTCGTTAGAGTGTGTTTTGTACAGTAGTTGTGAGATTAGTGTTCTGTGTGATCTAGTGCTTGTTGGTAGTTTTGTGAAAGTGTATTTTGATAAGTGTTTGAGACTGGTGGTTTGATTGATATATTTCTGAGCGTTTGTTTTCTTGCTTTATTTTTTCATCTGATTTTTTTGTGTCTGTTTCTTGCTGAGTGCTAGTGTGATTTTTGGCTGTTCTTTTTCTCTTTGTGTGTGTTCTTGTCTGATTGGTTGTGCTTGTATTTGTGACAGATTTTTGGTGACTGCTAGTGAGTTTGTTTGGAAGTATGACTGAGAGAAAAAGAAAGCTCAATTTTACAGTGGGGGAAAAAAGAATTCTTGCCCGGGCCATTACCGACTATGGGCGTTTTCTCCACGGCCCGCAGAGTGCCACCACCACCCCGGCCAGGAGGAGGGAGATATTGGATATGATCACGGAGCAGGTCAATTCATCGGGGGAGGGGGAGACACGGACCCGCTCTGGGATTGAAAAGAAAATAAATGACCTCCGGCGTGAGGTGAAAAAAAAACTGGCCGCAATAAATGCCCATGCCAGGGGCACAGGAGGGGGCCCACCATCCCGGGTTAGATTTACAGCGACGGAGCGTGTGGTGGCCCTGACCTTTCACCGGCATGAAGTGGAGAGCCTGCCAGGCTTTGACACAAGTCCGGTCCCCGCGGTGCCAGGTAAGGTTTTTATTTCTCTCAGGTGTGTAGCATGTGTGGGGGAGGGGGTGAAAGGGAATATGTGCCAAGTGTGTGGATCCTCCAACCTGTGAATGTTTTGTGTCATCCACAGTTGTGCAGGAGGGTGCAGGGCCATCTGGACTGACCGCTCCAACCCCAGGACAGCAGCCTAATGAGGCCCCCCCAACAAGGCCAGAGTCCGCAGAGGAGGAACAAGAGGAGGGGGAGGATCATGCGGAGGACGATCATGAGGAGGAGGAGAATCATGAGGAGGAGGAGTCCATGGAAGGCACTGGCCGTTTGGTTTCTGCGGACTCTTCCCCTCTGGCTGCAAGAAGCCTGCCCTCCCTAAGGGTGAGCCCCCCCCCCTCCTCCCCCAACATGGCTCCCCTCACAAGGGCCTCCCCTTCTCCCCGGCCACAACCATCAGCTGGAGCCAGGAGGTCATCCCAGAGCACCAGGGGGGCGCCCAATCTCCTGCCCGCCTGTCTGAGAAGGAACCTGGCCACCCAGACCCGCCTTCTGAGACAGCTCTGCCAGACTATGGGGCGGGTGGATCAGAGCCTGTCCTCCATTAACGATAGCCTGGGTAACCTGGACTCCCACTCCCGGGCCTCCACAACCTGCCTAAATGACCTGCAAACTACAGCAGCAGGCGTTGGGCAGGATGTGAGGGCCCTTACCCAGGCTATCCAGGGCAACACGGCAACACTTGGTGCTGCCCTGGACAGAATAGCAGTGGCCTTGGAGGGCAGGCCGCCAGGTGGGCAGATCTCAGGGGCTGCTCCTCCTTCCCCGGCTTTTCCCCTCCCCCATGCGTCTCCCCTGAGGGTCCGGGGCCGTGGCCGGGGGCGCCCCAGGCGTGGCTCAGGCAGAGGGCATTAATTTTTTTTTCCCCCTTTTGTTTGTTTTGAAAGCATTTTTATTTTTGTTCTCTGCTTATTTATTTTTTTCTATGCAATTTTTGTTTCTATGCATTTTTTTTTTTGCTGACATTTTTGGCATATTTTGGGTTGTGAATGATGTTTGAATGTGGGGGTGACATTCCTGCTGAAAAAGGGGTGTCATCCTCAATTTTGGTGGAGAAGGGGTCCCCAGGACCAGGGAGAAGTGATCTCCAGGTCCGTGTGAATGGTGTATGAATGTACAGTGACATAATTGGAGCCTTGACGTGGCGTTACTGCTCACCAGTCTTGCATGGTGGACTGGTGCCAATCCAATTTGATGAGGATGTGGGGTGTGTGTGCTAGGGACCATAGTGGTGTGCATGCATGCATTCTCATTGTGCCATGATTCATGTGTGTGTTTAACGTGCAAAGATGCCCAATATGAGCTGTCTCCTGACTGCTCTTCCCTCAGAAGACGGGGTATCCTCGGTTAGGGGTTGATTGTCTGGTTGGGGGGTTAGGTCATCACGTTCCTCTATCTGCAGGCCCTTCCTCACTGCGAGATTGTGCAGCATGCAACATGCAACGATGATATGGCACACGAAGTTTGGGGAATACAACAGTGTACCCCCAGACTTATCCAGGCATCGGAAACGTGACTTCAGGAGGCCAAAGGTGCGCTCCACCACTGCACGGGTTTTGATGTGTGCTTCATTGTATCGTTCCTCTCCTGGGGTTTGGGGGTTCCGGATAGGAGTCATGAGATGGGGTCCCAGGGCATATGCAGAGTCACCTGTAAAGGAAAAGACAGGAGAATGTTAGTCATGCATGTGCCACTTCTGTTGTGCATCACGGGAGGGGATAGTCATGCCTGACTCCCATGTCACTCACCAACCAGCCAGGTGTTCCCATACACGTTCTGTTCGAATTCTGTTCGGATGTGGCATTGATTGTAGATGTAGCTGTCATGGGTGGATCCGGGGTGTTTGGCACGAACGTGCCATATGAGGCCTTGGGCATCGACTATCACCTGTACGTTGATGGAATGCCAATTCTTCCGATTGCGGTACATGTGCTCGGTCTCATGGGGGGACTGGAGTGCCACATGTGTGCAATCAATGGCCCCGATGGTGCGTGGGAATCTGGCAATTCGGTAGAAATCTGCCATTGCCTTGATTCGCAGCTCCTCAGTGGTTGGTTTTATGATTTGGTTGGCAAAGCGTGTGAGGATTGCAGGGACAACCTGGTGCACACATCTGCTCATGGAGGATTGTGACATCCCAGCCACCACTCCACTTGTACGCTGAAAAGAGCCACTGGCAAGGAAATGGAGTGTTGCCAGTACCTTGACCAGTGGCTGCACTGCATGTGAGCGTTGTGTTGGGCTGGTGATGTCCTCCTGCAAGGTTGTGGTTAATTCCAGGATGGCATGAGGGGGGAATCTGAAGATGCGAAAGACCTCTGAATCATTCATGCCAAACAGGTGTATGCGGGTGCGGTATACCCTCTCCCGTGCCATCCTCCGTGCCCTCCTCCTTCTTTGGTCATCTATATTCACTAGTGCAGCTATGAGCGACGATGCCCCTAGCATGTTGGCAGTCAAATTGTAGTGCAACACGTGTGTGTGGTCTGCTCCTCAGTAACGGTGTTGCTTTCTGTGAGATGTAGACGTTTTTTCAAAAGTTAGACCAGCTTTTAGGTGCTCTAACTTTAGACAGGACATTTTGCAGTTGCGCACATCGCGTAGCCTGCGCAGCAACTGCGTTTTTTTGTGGATCCCCGTAACTCCCTCATTAGCATATTTGACTAGCAAATCAATGGTGTGTCTAGCGCAGTTTTGCGCGAAGGGAAGCGCATGTCTAACTCAATTACGCCGGACAAAAAAACGTAGATTTCTGGTGTATATTGTTTTGTGAATCGCGTCCAACTATACGCACGCGCACATTTAGACTTACGCACGCGCAACAGCAGTTGCGCACGCGTAATCGCTCTGTGAATCTGGGCCTGAGATTTTTACTGCAATCTGGAGCTCCATTAAAGAGGTTTATCCTCACTTCCTGTCCTGCTGACAACAGTTTTTGCATGTGGGGGAAAAGCTGCAACAAGGATACAGATAGAAATAAAAATCTGGCAGGGGGTCTGATCTTCTGCTACTCTATTGAAAAAAAGCATTTCTATTTGTGTCAATGATGTAGACTCCTTTTCACTGCTAGTCTGGTCAGCAGGATAAAAAGAGTATCAACTCCAGAGATAAACTGATCATTTTCTCGCTCTACGAGACTCTGGTCCAGCTGCACCTAGAGTATTCTGTCCAGTTATGGGCACCAGTCCTTACGAAGGATGTACTGGAAAGGCAACAAAGCTAATAAAGGGTCTGGAGGATATTAGTTATGAGGAAAGGTTGCGAGCACTGAACTTATTCTCTCTGGAGAAGAGACGCTTGAGAGGAGATATGATTTGAATTTACAAATATCATACTAGTGAGTGACTAGGGAGGAGCCAAACACCCCCCAGTTCGGTTTGCGGCAGAACATGCGAACAGGCAAAAAATGTGTGCGAACACTGTTAAAGAGGTGGTTCACCCTAAATATAAGCCCTCCCATGTGATCCAGCATACTGGCGTCAGCGCCAGTATGGTGTTTTTTTTTTTAAATCCATCACTTATAGTATTATGTTAAATTTTAATCTCTTACCCCCGTGGTGGATGGCGCCAGTATAGCGCGTCACATCTTGCGAAAATACCCGATAAGGACTCGGGTAATCTCGGCGAAAATGCGGCGCCTGCGCACAGACCTAGGAGCTGACTGTGCAGGCGCCGTATTTCTCCGAGTCCTACGGCTATGGCGCATCACGCTCTCCGAAAAACGCCGAAATAGGACTCAGAGAAATACGGCGCCTGCGCAGTCAGCTCCTAGGTCTGTGCGCAGGCGCCGCATTTTCGCCGAGATTACCCAAGTCCTTATCGGGTATTTTCGCAAGATGTGACGCGCTATACTAGAGCCATCCACCGCGGGGGAAGAAATTAAAATTCAGCATAATACAGTAAGTGGGGGATTAAAAAAAAAAAACAGCATACTGGCGCTGACGGTTAGTACACTAATGTGCCTTGGACTGGGGTGCCTCAAGACTGAAAATACTTTTTAAGGGTGCCCTGACTGGAAAAAGGTTGAGAAACACTGCTCTATAGCACAGAGATGAGGAAGAGGGGTAAATAGATGCCAGTTTTATGGGAACAAGATACCATCTGGTAAATATTTTCACATTTGCCTCTATGAGGGACACACTCATAAGGCCCTTAATAGATCTACTAAAGTTTTCACACCAATCTTTAAGGCCTCATACACACGATCAGCTGGACCGTTTCAGCAGACAGATTCGATCGTGTGTACGGCCGAGCCGACGGATTTGGCCACCCGACAGATTTCAAAGCATGCTTTGAAATCTATCGGGTGGGAATCCGCCCGCCCGACATGTCTGCTGGTTAGTACACTTACCAGCAGACATGTCGTCCCGCACCGCCGCCGAATGGATTCGGCGCATGCGCGGAAGTGTTTTACTTCCTGGTGCGGTGACGTGGCGGTGTCAACGTCACCGCCACGTCACCGACACGTCAGCGCGCTCTCTGCTGGCGGAGATTTTGGTTTGCTCGTGTGTACACGCGAGCAAACCAAAATCCCAGCAGACAGATTTGTTCAAATCTGTCGGACGGACAGATTTGAACAAATCTATTGCCTCGTGTGTACGAGGCCTTAGAACCATTCCTCCTGAAGGTCCTTCTCCCATGCAAGCATATGAGGTAATTTACTATCGTTTGCCGCAAGTGATTTATAAATAACCAAAATACCTCCTCTTCTTTCAGAGGCTTGATTACATCTACGTTCATATGGAGATAGATGGCCTGATATGATTTTATCTGTCCAAAGTTTCTGAGCATAACCGTAAATCTGAGAAAATCTTAATCTCTCCGAGGGAGGGAGGTCAAAATTATCAATGAAATATTGTTCAGGGAGGGGTCCCAAATGTGAAAAAAAATGCCCAATACGGTACACCCCCTTGTCACGCCACCATTGAAAAGATCCGATATCTACATCTGAAGTGAAAATAGGATCCAGAAATATATCGGCTAAAGGTCGACCCTTCGAGATTAAGACAGGATTATTCTTAAATGAGTCCCATAGGACTAAAGCCTGTGAAAGAGATGGGGATAAAATAGAGGGTCTACTCCTGGGAGTACACCATAATAAACTTTCTAATGAATACGCGGGTGAAGCCTGTTCTTCTATATTAACCCAATCAGGGCGATCCTCTTTGATGTATACATCTGATAATTGGGCCAGTCTAGCAGCTTGATAAGACCATAACAAATTAGGAACTCCAAGACCCCCCTGATCAGGTAAATTAAAAAGACTACGTGAAGAAACGCGCAGACCCTTCTTGTTTCAGATAAACTTGGTGATTTTACCCTGAAAGGATTTTAAATGGTTCTTTTTTATTGGTATAGGAATTGAACAAAAAAGGTAGAGAAGTTTGGGGAGAAGAGTCATCTTGACTGAGTTGATCCTACCTATCCAACCTATATTCTGAGAACCCCAGTCCCTCAAATCCCCTTCGAGTTTCTTATACATGGGGGGGGGGGGTAATTAGCTATATATAAATTCTCAAAATTTGGGGTCAAGTTGATGCCTAGATACTTAATAGATATGTTGTATCACTTGAATTCATATTTGTTTTTAAGTATAGATACTACATTTTCGGGCAATGATACATTAAAGGAACACTAAAGGCTAGTTTTTTATAGTGTTGCTCACGAATATTCGCATTGCGAATATTCGCTACGAATATTGCATATTCGAGTATTCGCGAATAACAAGAATATCGCGGCGAATATTCGCTATTTCGAATATTCGAATGTTTTCAATTTTTTTTTTAGAACAGATCACATCCTAGAGATCCCCATCGACGTCTAAAAGCATTGCTGGTATGATTAGAGACCTTGGGCCGAGTAGCTGCAGCGCTCATTTTATATTGCCGAAAAATCGCAATGCGATTATTCGGCAATAGCGATATCGCGCGATTATTTTATATTGTAATATATCACGAATATTCTGAGCCAATCAGAGTGCTCCATTCCGCATTTCTCGAAATTTCGCAATTATTTTGTATTGTAATATATCACGAATATTCTGAGCCAATCAGAGTGCTCCATTCCGCATTTCTCGAATATTCGCAATTATTTTATATTGTAATATATCACGAATATTCTGATTCAATCAGAGTGCTCCATTCCGCATTTCTCGAATATTCGCAATTATTTTATATTGTAATATATCACGAATATTCTGAGCCAATCAGAGTGCTCCATTCCGCATTTCTCGAATATTCGCAATTATTTTATATTGTAATATATCACGAATATTCTGAGCCAATCAGAGTGCTCCTTCCGCATTTCTCGAATATTCGCAATTATTGTGTATTGTAATATATCACGAATATTCTGAGCCAATCAGAGTGCTCCTTCCGCATTTGCCGAATATTCGCAATTATTGTGTATTGTAATATATCACGAATATTCTGAGCCAATCAGAGTGCTCCTTCCGCATTTCTCGAATATTCGCAATTATTGTGTATTGTAATATATCACGAATATTCTGAGCCAATCAGAGTGCTCCTTCCGCATTTGCCGAATATTCGCAATTATTGTGTATTGTAATATATCACGAATATTCTGAGCCAATCAGAGTGCTCCTTCCGCATTTCTCGAATATTCGCAATTATTTTGTATTGTAAAATATCACGAATATTCTGAGCCATTCAGAGTGCTCCATTCCGCATTTCTCGAAATTTCGCATTCGCATTTGCATTCGCAATAATTTCATTTCCAAAAAATATCACGAATATTCGTATTTAGCGAATATATCTCGAATATTCGACTATATATTCGAGATATATCGCGAAATCGAATATGGCATATTCTGCTCAACACTAGTTTTTTATTAGATCAATTGATTGCTGTAAGCTAGAGCATTTAAATATCGCTTACCTCGTTTTTCCATTTGACCTCCAAAAATACAGTAATCAGGTTTGAAAATGCCATTTCCTGTCTCTCCTCTTCTTGCTTTCCACCAGCATCTGAGCCGTTTTGCATGGTGGAAAGCAGAATGTGCTCACCCCCTCCCTATGACTACAGCCCTGTGTGAAGATGCTCTCTTATCCCTCACAGGCATGGACGCTAAGCCTAATGGGAACTGTAGTTCCCATATGGCCGTGATGTAGCAAGAATGAATGCGCACCACAAACCAGGAAGTCAGTGAGAATAACGATTCAGGAGTGCTGGAGCTAAATAAAACAGCTCGATTTCAACAGGTAACAAACTTTTTATTTCATCATTATTTCATTTATTTCAACATTACTTTTTACTTCATCAGCTACTGTCAGGCCCCATACACACGGGCAGACCGATTTGAACAAATCTGTCTGCTGGGGACGTATTGGTTTGATCGTGTACACACGATCAAACCAAAATCCCCGCCGGCAGACGGGGCGGTGACGTGGCGGTGACGTTGACGCCGCCACGTCACCGCACCAGGAAGTAAATCACTTCCGCGCATGCGTCGAATCCATTCGACGCGTGTGCGAGAAGACATGTCTGCTGGTTAGCATACTAACCAGCAGACATGTTGAGCGGACGGATTCCCAGCCGACAGATTTGAAAGCATGCTTTCAAATCTGTCGGCTGGCCAAATCCGTCTGCTCGTCCGTACACACGATCGAATCTGTCTGCTGGGACGGTCGGGCTGACCGTTTCCAGCAGATAGATTTGATTGTGTGTACGCGGCCTATGACTTTAATTTAAGAGGAAAATATTTTTTTTACAACCCCTTTAAGGGCTCCAGATTTAGCCATATTAACTTTGAGATTAGAAATTTCAGAAAAAATCTCTAGTAACGAATAGATTGCAGGTATGGAGGAAATTGGTAAAGTTATGAATAGTAACAGGTCATCTGCAAATAATGCGCATTTATGGTCTTTTCTGGTACAACCTACTCCCCTGATATTCGGGTTACTGCAAATAGCTATTGCCAAAGATTCTATCGCGATCGCGAATATCAAGGGAGATAGAGGACGGCCCTGCCCTGTACCCCTTTTTAATGTAATGGATTCTGAAAAAAGACCTTGTAATCCTATTTTAGCTTCAAGGCTAGAATAAAGTGCAGATACAATTCCCAAAATTCTGGAACCAAATCCCTATCTCTGCAGGACAGCAAACATATATGGCCACGAGACCGAGTCAAAGGCCTTTTGGAGGTCTAGTGAGAGAAGCATACCCTCCTGCTTGTGTTCCCCGATTCATTTAGATTGCAGAATAGAAATCAGATCAACTGCCCTTCTTATCTGATCAGGACCTTGTCTCCCGGGAATGAAACCCACTTGGTCCTTATGAATATATTGACCAATGAAAGATGGTCAATTTTAGTTAATATTTTAAGATCATTGTTAATGAGAGAAATTGGTCTATAGTTCTCAATTTGACTGTGATCCTTATCAGGTTTCGGAATTACCGAAATGTATGCTAAATTTAGTTGGTTGTTTATAGGGTTACCATCTGTCAAGTAGTTATAGAAACGTGCCATAAAGGGCGACAGGATGGTTGAAATGTTTTATAGTAAGGTGGAGAAAAGCCACGCGGAACTGGGGCCTTATCCGTTTTCAGATTTTGAATCCCCTTCAAAACTTCCTTGGTTGAAATGGGAGTGTCCAATACCTCTCTGTGTTCTTCCATTAATTTAGGAAGAACTAAGCTATTAAGAAACTTTTCCACTCTATCCGAGGCACAGTCACCCTCGGAAGCGTAGAGTTTGGAATAAAAGTTTTTGAAGGCTTCCATTATCCACTGAGGGTCTAAGGTAAGTGAGCCATCTGCTAATCTAATTTTAGGGAGAATCCTCGATCTGAATCTTGGGGACAATTTTTTCGCCAACATTGGCCCTATCTTATCTTTCAACCGATAAAATCTGGAACCCGTCCATTTCAAATCCTCTTCTGCCCTTACTGTGAGCTCTAGATTCAACGCAGTTCTAGCTGCATCGAGTTTGGAGGTAGGAAATCCCGAAGGGTCCAGTTTTCTACATAGATCTACAAACGTCTCTTCAAGCTTTTCCACCTCCAACTTCTTCAATTTTTTCAGTTAAGCTGCAATCTGAATAATTTTTCCTCTAACTGTCGCCTTATGAGCAGCCCATAAAGTTTCTGGAGTTATTTCTTCTGTATTTCTTCTGTATCATTGAGGTCAAAGTATTATTTTATAGCATGTTCGATTTCTATGACAGGGTCCTTTAACCACTTAAGACCCGGACCAAAATGCAGGTAAAGGACCTTGCCCCTTTTTGCGATTCGGCACTGCTTCGTTTTAACTGACAATTGCGCGGTCGTGCGACGCGGCTCCCAAACAAAATTGGCGTCCTTTTTTTCTCACAAATAGAGCTTTCTTTTGGTGGTATTTGATCACCTCTGCGGTTTTTATTTTTTGCGTTATTAACAAAAATAGAGCGACAATTTAAAAAAAAATGCAATATTTTTTACTTTTTGCTATAATAAATATCCCACAAAAATATATAAAAAAACATGTTTTTTCCTCAGTTTAGGCCGATACGTATTCTTCTACGTATTTTTGGTAAAAAAAATCGCAATAAGCGTTTATCGGTTGGTTTTCGCAAAATTTATAGCGTTTACAAAATAAGGGATAGTTTTATTGCATTTTTATTAATTATTTTTTTTTTACTACTAATAACGGCGATCAGCGATTTTTTTCGTGACTGCGACAATATGGCGGACACTTCGGACAATTTTGACACATTTTTGGGACAATTGTCATTTTCACAGCAAAAAATGCATTTAAATTGCATTGTTTACTGTGGAAATGACAGCTGCAGTTTGGGAGTTAACCACAGGTGGCGCTGTAGGGGATGTGTGACCTAATGTGTTTGTTTACAACTGTAGGGGGGTGTGGCTGTAGGTGTGACGTCATCGATCGCGTCCCCCTATTACAGGGATGACGCGATCGATGCTGCGGCCACAGAGAAGCACGGGGAAGCCGTGTGTACACACGGCTCTCCCCGTTTTTCCGCTCCAGGGACGGATCGCCGCACTCCAGCGGTGATCGGGTCCGCGAATCCCGCGGTCCCGGTCCCGGAGCTTCGGACCGGGTCGCGGGCGCGCGCCCGTGACCCACGGCTGGGTACTAAAATCAATGTATATATACATTGATGTGCCCAGCCATGCCATTCTGCCGACGTAAATGTGCAGTAGGCGGTCCTTAAGTGGTTAAAATTGACTGGTTAAGTGTCCAGTGTGAAACTCTTTGGGTAAAACCCTCTTTTCTCATAGATAACAGAACCATGGAGTGGTCAGACCATGGAACATCCACTATAGAAGATTTCATAGCCGAAGGGATGTGGCGATTAGAGAGCCAAATATGATTGATTCGTGAAAATGATTATTGAGGGTTAGAGAAGTGAGTAAAATCTTTAGTTTTTGGGTTTAATTCCCTCCAAATATCAGTTAATCTAGATTGGTGAAATATACTGTGTACTAGCTCTAGTAGGTCTGATAATTTTAGTATTCTGTGGTGAAGATTTATATAATCCTGAATCAAAAGCTAGGTTTGAGTCTCCCCCATAATGATGATACCCTCCATATAAGGATGGAGAGTATCAAACATTTGATAAAAAAAACTCTTCTGTCCCCTATTAGGTGCGTAATATGAGACAAAAGTGTACAGATTTCCTTCCAAGGTTCCCTTCACCATAACAAATCTACCAAACCGGCTGATTGATGAGTACTCAGCAGGAGGCGGGGGGCGGAGCTTAGGATCATGGCGCCGTAGGTGAGTGGCGGCGTGCGGCGTGCTCCATGTCCTCCTTGCTCTCCCTGATATGAGAGACCTGACCTGACCTGCGGATGCTATTGATACCACTGACCGCTTTTTTCGCTAGCTGACGATCCGGACAATTGAAAAAGCTGAAGCTGCGTGTCTGTGTTGTTGCTGTACTGCTCTGCTAATGTGCTCTTGAATCTGGGGAGTCGCTAAGGCGGGGAGCTTTTTCTACTATCCACCACCTGGGCTTCCTGTGTTCAGCCTATGGGAGTCTAAGGGAGGCTGCTGTGGATACTGTGGTCCCCGTGTGTCCCCGGGTGTCCCGTACGGTCAAGCTGTTCCCGCTGCTAGAACTACCCCCATTGTCCTAGCCCGGCCAGTCCGGTAGATACCTGCGAGGTTGGAGCTGGTGGAGGGGGTCGGATCGGTGAGCCGGTCGGGGGACAGAGACGTGGGTCCTTGGTGCCACTGGAGAGATTCGGGAGTCCGCGGTGCCCTCGGAGGAGGAAGGAGGAGGACGGAGGACGGAAGACGGAGTCCTGGACTCCCGGGGGTATAGAGAGCGGCGAATCGCCGGAAAGTATCGAGGGATACCGAGCCTGCAGGGTTGTAAGGAGCAAGGAACTAAAAGCGGAACAACAGTGACACCTAAAGGCGGAATTGCAAACTGCTATCAACCACAGCACCAGCATCAGAAGCGCGGTAAGAGAACAACTGCTTGTAAATTGATGGACTAATTCCTATGCTCTTTGCTTCCCACTCCCCATATACCACAAACTGTGCTGGGAAACTTATACACTGGGATGTGAAGGACATTAGGGGCATCCCTACTGTATGATATCGGGGAGGACTACAGGGACAGAGCTAGAGAAAAGCAAGAGCTATATGTGCATATAAACCTATGGAAGGACTGAAGGACGGTTAATTTATCTTAATATATCTCAAACTGTCACTGCATTCCGTCTGTCTAAACAGCTTCACACGTGCCCCTCTCCGGGTGAGGTGTATGAACGGCCCCCAAGGAGTGAACAGAGGTGAATAGAGGGGACGGGGGGAGGCATTGCCCAATACCTTTGGCGTTCTGAATCACTCTAATTAATAAAGTATATGAGAATGGTGAGGAAAGCCCCCAAAGGGAACACCATAACATCTTATTTAGTTGCCGAAAGCCAGGAAGTAGTGGCAGGGAGTCCAAAAAAGAAAAAAGGGCCCCAAGATTCCCCAGTTAAAAAAAACACAGTAGACACAGAAATGCATTAAGTCATGGAGGAAACCCCAGAAAAGAACAAGGGTAAAGGCAAAAGCAAAAAGGGAGATTCACCAGATACTAAAGGGGCAAATAAGGACCAGCAATCCCTAGAAAAACAACAACCCAATTCTCCTAACTGTATCTCCGAAGGCCCACAAGTACCCCCTACAAGACAGGACATGACTGATATGATTGAAATGATGTCTCGTCTGGAGCGGACAGTTAAAGGGGAGATGGGGGCAACAAGGAGAGACATACAGAGTGTGCTGCAGAGGGTGGAAGGAATAGAAGAACAACTAGAAGAGCATAAAAAAGCAATAGTAGAACTGAGAGGACGAGCAGATATGGATTGGGTTGAGTTAAGAAATGTACGGTATAGAATGGAAGACCAAGAAAACCGGAGCAGGAGGAAAAATTTGCGTGTAAGGGGTCTAACGGAAGATGTAAAAGACGGCGAGCTGGGGGAGACACTACAAGGAATATTTAATATTGCACTCAAACGAGAATTAAATGCACTGATGAAATTTACTAGAGTTCACCGAATACAAGGGTCTTTTAATCCCCAGAGAGACTCACCAAGGGACATCATAGTAAGGTTCCAGGACTTCCAATTAAAAGAGTCAGTGTCCCAAAGTATGAGAAACTCAGGGACAATGGAATATAAAGGCGCACAGTTACTTATATTTTCTGATTTATCCCCAGAAACTCTTGCACGTAAAAGAGCTTTGAAACCGGTAACAAACCACCTCCGGGAAAATAACATTACATATAGATGGGGTTTTCCGGCTTGTCTATCAGTTAAAAACCAAGGAGTCTCAGCATATATCCGGTTTCCAGAAGATGTAGAGGAATTCTGTAATAAACTGAGTATACAACCTATTAAAGTGGAGAACTGGGAAAAGAGACCCCCGGCCTGGAAGAGGTGGAAGAATCAGGACTGGAATAGGGTGTAGTGCCAAGAACAAGGGACCCAACAAGAACAAGAACTGTGTTTCTTTTGTGTTTTTTCTCTTTTTCTTGAGTTGGGGTATACCTGATCCAGCTATAGACGCAGAGGACCCCCTCTTTTTTTTTTTTTTTTGGGGGTACTTGTGATGTACGGGCGATACAGTATCCTTTCCATCCCTCCCCTTCCCATCCTTTCTTGGGGTGGAGGAGGAATGGAACAAATAGGTGTAGAGATGTACGGGTGATGCAATATCTTCTCCATCTCTCCCCCTCCCTCTTTTTGGGGTGGAGGAGGAATGGAACAAATAGGTGTATTGACATAAAGGAATCGGGAATTTATAAGTATGGTCAGGTCAATTGGGGGGGAGTGAGGGGACATGGGGAGGAGGGGCCTCCCACCATTCCGGGTGCCGACCTTATAATGAGGGAGGTGGTCGGGGGGGGAGGCTCACCCGAGGCCCCCGGAAGGCCCACTCGGCAAGTCGCCTGACAAGGCGTTGTTCGAGGGTGTCTATCATTGAGGTTCAATGTGGGGGGGGATGGGGGGGAGGGGGGTATATGTGGTTTATGTGGTCTGTGTGGTCTCCTGGCTCCTATGATTTGCAGATTAATACCGGCACTTGCCCGTGTCTGGAGAGTCTTCTGTGTCAAGCAGAGATTGGATTTAAGAGCAAAAATTTAGAAAATGACTACATTAAAGTTTGCTACGTATAATGTACGGGGTCTAAACAACCCCAATAAGCGATATCAGATACAGCAAGAGATGAGAAGACTCTCGGTTAACATAGTGTTTCTACAAGAAACCCATTTAAAGATAACCTCTAAGACCAGACTAAACTCGAAAGAGTTCCCATCCTGGTTTCATAGTTTTTCCCCAAACAAGAGGGCAAAAGGTACTGCAATAGGATTTGACAGAAACACACGATTTAGCTTAGAAGCTACAGAGATGGACTTTGAAGGTAGATATCTGTTTATTAAAGGGCTTATATCCAATACGAAATTTACACTTGCTAACGTGTACTGTCCAAATGTAAGGCCAGCATTATATCTGAAGAAAGTACTGAATAAACTAGAAGGTTTCAGAGAAGGAAAGGTGATCCTAGCGGGGGATTTCAACTTTGTTTTTGACCCCCTGCTGGACACCCAACCGATATCGCTCAGATCAGAGGGGAAATATGTAAGGGGAATTAAACATAAATTATGCGAGATGCAACTAGTAGAAGCTTGGAGAATTCTCCATCCTAAAGAGAAGGATTTTACATATTTCTCCGCTGTACATAGATCATATTCGAGAATAGACCATATCATTCTAGATCATCGGCTACTGGAGGGTCTAAAAAGAGTAGATATAAAGTCAATAACACTTTCAGACCATGCTCCGGTGGTATTGGACTTAGACATGGAGGAGGTCCCGATAGGACCAAGATCATGGAAACTAGATGAGTCACTTCTCAGGAATAACAAGATAGCCGAAGATCTAGAAAAAGATATGGATCTATTCTTCTTGGAAAATGATATAGAAAATATAGCTCCCACAACGTTATGGGAAACTCATAAAGTTTTTATGAGAGGGAGGCTGATAGCTGAGAACGCCAAAAGAAGGAATATTAGGTCAGCCCAGAGACAAAGGCTACTGGAAGAGATCTGGAGTTTAGAACAGACACATAAAAACTCTCAGGAAGAGGAGGTATTAACATCCCTGACTAGGAAGAGAGAAGACCTACGTAACTTTCTAGAACAGGAGACTAAATGGGTATTTAATAAAATGAATAATAATTTCTATGCTTTGGGAAATAAACCAGGGAGATTTTTGGCAAGGATGATTAAACCTAGAAACTCGCAAAATTTTATTCTTAAGATAAAAGACAAGAAGGGGAACATGAGACACTCCACTAAGGAGATTAGTAAAACATTTCAGGAATACTACCAAAACCTATATAAGGTCAACAAAGATCAAGGGACAGTAGAAACCCAGAATAAGAGTGAAAAAATTAAAAAATACTTAGAAAAGATAAAGACCCCGGGTCTAGCAGAGGAAGTAATAAGGAACCTAGAAAGAGAGATCACAAATGAGGAAATAAGCCAGACTATAAAAAATATTAAGATGGGAAAGAGCCCTGGCCCAGATGGGTATACCTCAGCATACTATAAAAGATTTGGGGGGATTTTGACTCCCTTCTTCCAGAGATATATGAATTCCATTGGAGGTGGAGCGGAGATACGAGAAGAGGCACTGGGAGCCCATATAGCCCTGATAGGTAAAGAAGATAAGGACCCCTTGTCATGCGCAAGTTATAGACCTATATCTCTGATTAATGTTGACATAAAGATCTACTCAAAAATCCTAGCGGAGAGAATAAGGCCTCTCCTGCCGGGACTGATTGAGAAGGACCAGGCAGGGTTCATACCGGGAAGAGAAACTAGGGAGAATGTCCTAAGAGCCCTGTTTTTGATCCAAAAGGCTAAAAAGTGTGGAGAGCCGGTACTGTTCCTGTCATTAGACGCCGAGAAGGCTTTTGACAGGCTGGATTGGGAATTTATGTTAGCAACTCTAACACATGCTGGATTTGGCCCAAATATGTTAAAGTGGATAGGCGCCCTGTACTCTAGGCCTTCGGCCCAGGTGAGGGTGAATGGCACCCTATCAGATAGATTCCTACTGTACAATGGGACTCGGCAAGGGTGCCCGCTCTCCCCCTTCTGTTTGTCTTGACATTAGAGCCACTTCTGGAGACAATTAGGAAGACCCGGGAAATAGAAGGAATTAAGGTGGGAGGGAGGGAGCACAAGATCTCTGCGTTTGCAGATGACATGATGCTATATGTGTCTAACCCGAGACAAACACTGCCGAGAATAATAGCGGAATATGAGAAATATGGCGAGATATCAAATTTAAAAATTAATCAAGAGAAAACAGAGATCTTAAGCATCTCGGTAAGCCGAAGGGATCGCAGGGACCTTGAGGCCCTATATCCTTTTAAGTGGAAACAGAGGGGAATGAGATATCTGGGGGTCTTTTTGTCTACTACAGAAAGATACCTATACGAAGACAACTATATACTTTTATTAAATAAATTAAAAACAGATTTAAAGGGATATAGGGTGAACAGAGTATCCTGGCTAGGAAGGATAAACATCATAAAGATGATGATACTACCTAAAGCCTCATATATTTTTCAAACACTCCCGATCAAAATTCCAGAAGCCTTTTTTATAGTATTAGGTAAGATAACCAGAAGTTTTATTTGGAAGGAAAGAAAATCCCGCATAGCGGTAGGAACCCTGATTAGACCAAAATACGAAGGAGGATTACAACTACCTGACTTCAAAAGGTACTTTGAGGCATCAGTACTAAGGAGAATTTTAGATTGGTTTCAGACGGAGGGAGGGGGGGCAAGGAAAAGGTGGGTAGAAATAGAAGAGAGCCTAAGTGTCCAAGGGTTGGGACACAGAATATGGATTCCAATGCAATACAGAGGACTCCCTCAGGATACCCCCATAATCACTAAAGAAACGTATAAAGTATGGGATAGAATATGTAAAAAGAAAGAATGGCCTTATAATAGTCCATTAATGCCACTCACGGGTACAGATTATTTTCTACCAGGGAAAGAGGGTGGCATATTTAGAAGATGGTCAACCTCTGAAACATTAACATTGAGGGATCTAATGAAGGGAGATGTTCTGTGCTCCATCCAGGAGCTACAAGAGAGATACGGAGTGTTACCAGGAGACACATGGGGTCATAGACAGGTTCAACACTTTATAAATACTCTACCGAAGCCGCTGCGGGCCCCTAATGACCTTAATCAATGGGAAAGAGGCGTAATACAAGTGGGAGCAGGACGACAGGGGCTCTCCAACATATATAAAATACTGACACCCAATGGGGAGGGGGAGGCAGATAAAATATTGGGAAGTTGGGAACTAGAACTGAACCAAACCATAGGGATAGGGCAAAAAATGAAAGTATTAGAATATGTACATGCTACCTCAATGGATGCAAAGGTTAAAGAGATGAATTATAAGCTCCTCACTAAATGGTATTATGTCCCAATGAAAATGCATAAAATAGACAGAGAGGTCTCGCCCCTATGCTGGAGGGAATGTGGGATGGAGGGAACCCACGCCCACATATGGTGGCAATGTCCCCGGATACAGGTATTCTGGAAAGATATAATAACCCAGATTAAGAGGATAAGTGGGTACGAGGTAAAACAAGATCCTTGGGAATGTCTATTTCATAATACAGGAATGCCTAGGAAAAAATATAGAGGCTCTTTGATTCCACATTTACTAAATGGAGCTAAGGCGCTTATCCCTAGGAATTGGAAGAACAAAGAAGCACCCTCAGTAGAGGAATGGTTTAGAGAAATAGACAGAATTAAAATGATGGAGGAATTATGGTCATTTCATGACAACTCTAGGATGAGACACGAGGGGATATGGGGAGGATGGGAGAGGTTTAGGGAGGGGGGAGGAGAGGGGGATGATCGAGGAGAGGGGGAGGTGGGTGGATCTCCCTCATAGCCCCCAAACTACCTTTCCTTTTTTCTTTTTCTCTTTTTTTTTTTTTTTCTCTCTTTCCTTCCCCCAGTAGTTGGAAGGGACAACGAAGCCCTCCTAAACTCATAAGGATGCTTAACCCGCACTTAATGGGTTAGATATGAATAATCACTTAAATAGACTTATCACCTTAAATATGGCCGCTTTTTATAGGGGATAGTAATATCACATAACAATTGGGTATTCACAAGGGTGCTCCCACTAGGGTCTGCCCCCCCCC
This sequence comes from Rana kukunoris, assembly GCA_029574335.1. Classification (NCBI taxonomy): domain Eukaryota; kingdom Metazoa; phylum Chordata; class Amphibia; order Anura; family Ranidae; genus Rana; species Rana kukunoris. Next base: position 152,683,671 of record CM056052.1, on the reverse strand, counting down.
CTTCTTTTTTCTTTTTTTTTTCTCCCAGAAGATGGAAGGGACATTGAAGCCCTCCTAAACTCACAAGGGTCCTTAAACCCGCACTTAAGGGGTTAGATATGGAAAATTAATTTAAATAGATTTATCACTTAAAATTCGCCGCTTCTTTATAGGAGATAGTAATATCACACAACAATTGGGTATTCACAAGGGTGTCCCCACTAAGGCCTGGCCACCCCCCCCTTTTTTTTTTCTCTCTCTCCTTTCTCAGATGATGGAAGGAACAAGAGGTCCTCTTAAATTCACAAGGGTCTTTAATCCTTCACTTAACGGGCAAGGAACGAATAACCACATTGAATAGAACTTATCACCTAAATTTTAGTAAAATCACACAATTATTGGGAATTTATAAGGTTGTCCTCACTAGGACCGGTCCCCCCCATCGTTTTTTTTTTTTTTTTTTTTCTCCCCCTTTTTCTTCCTTCTTTCCCTAGAAGATGGAAGGGATAAGGTAGTCCCCCTCAATTCGTAAGGGTTATGAACTTTCACTTAATGGTTAAGGTAGGAATAATCACTTTAATAGATTTATCACTGTCAATCTCCCCCTTTTTTTTTTTTTTTTTTTTTTTTTTTTTTTGGTGATAGTAAAAGCACACGATAAATGGGTATACATAAGGGTGTCCCCACTAGGGTCTGGTTCTTTTTTTTTTTTTTTCCTCTATTTCCTTCCTCTTTATACTTAGAAGGTGGTAGGGACAATGTAGTCCCTTCTTTAGAATAGGCCCCCTAACCCTCACCTAATAGGCAAGGCCAATAGATATCAAATTTTTTTTTTTTTTTATTCCTTCTTCTTTCTCTCTCTCTCTCTCTCTCTATCTCTCATTTTCCTCCCCATCTGTTTCCTCCCATCCCCCTGTTTTCACATACCCCCCGGAAAGAAAGGTCAACCAAGGGGTAGGCCCAGGGCAGGAATAGATGAACACCGGAAACAACTATAGGTGGATAGATACATGGGATATTAGGAGACCACAACAGTGTATTTGTAGGTATTTAAAAAAACAAAAAAAACAAAAACAAATCTACCTTCAGGATCCACGTATTCCCTCACCAAGTCAAATTTACAGGATTTAGAGAACAGAACGACAACTCCATTAGTTTTATTATTTGCTTTAGACAGGTAAAACAACAGAAAATATGCGTGCAAAAAGGAGGGGGTGTATCGTTTTGGGAAGTGTGTTTCCTGTAGGAGAACCACATTGGCACAAAGGGACTTGTAAGCCTGCAGGGCCTTTTGTCTCTTAGTTTGGGAGTTCAGCCCCTGAGTGTTGTGCGAGACAACACAAAGGGTTGCAGAAGGGTTAATTGTACCAGCCATGTTTGGCGATCAGAATCACAAACCCACTGAATAAATTTAATTGTATCCAAAACCCTGTGGGGTCACATATTGGCAGGTAGGCTGAGGAAGAAAATAAAGAGGGAGATAAGGAATAGACATAGAAACAGACAGTTAAGAGAAAAAAATGAAAACCTATACAGTTTAGCATAATGAAAAGTAACAAAGGGTCAAACCTTGACCCGGAATGAAGGGAGAGTATATCCTCCCTCCCTTCATTCAAACACATGACCAGGGTGACTAGAAGTCAAACTAAGAAGCAAGCTGAGGCCCAATGCCTCAACGCCTCAACGCCGGCCGCCGCCGCCCGGTAAATATTTATAAATTAAATTCTCATATAAGGAGAAATTGATCCCTAAGGACATATCAAATATATCAACTATCAAAATGAGTATTTCCGGGGTAATACAACAAAACTAAAAAAATAAAAATACCCTAACCCCTGTCAGCCCATCAGAGGAAAGAAATACATATTTATATGCTAATGGAAAGAAAAATTATATAGAAATCGAAGATCATATATATTTTCAAAAATAAAGAAACATTTAAATTTCATTGGAAAAGTGGAAGAAAATAGTTACTTGGTACAATACCTTCTACCTATCATGAGGTATAGGAAACAAATGGAAATCCAGGAACATGCATCAATTCTTCAAGTAATAGAGTCATTCCCAACTTTCCTATATTTAACTCTGTTCCAGGTTGAAGAAGTTGGGCTAGTGGGGGTTAGCTTTTTGGCAGGGTTTTGCTGGGTGGGTGAAATGTCCAAGTCCGGCTCAGCAGAAATAATCTTCAGATCCATTAACAGTCTTTCACCTTCTCTGTACCACAAAATGTCTGCCATTATATGAAAATTTCAATGCGAATGCAAAGGCCCATTTATATCTGATGTCCTTTTTCATGAGGGCAGACAGTAAAGGTTTCATCGCTCTTCTCCTCTGTATCATGTATGGAGATATGTCAGAGAATATTTGTATGGTTGCGCCTTGGTAAAGCAGTTGCTCATGTTGGCAAGATTTTTTCATTATTTCTTCCTTGATGGAATAGTAATGAGGTTTAATTACTACATCTCTAGGCAAGCCATCCTTTCTCAGTGGACCTAGGGATCTATGTGCCCGGTAAAGCTCCAATTTGTGGGATGGAATAGATGGAATCAGGATTTTAATAATGTCCTGTATTGCCGAATGGACATCAACAATGGATTCAGGCAGACCTCTGACCCTAAAATGATCTCTTCTTGATCTGTTCTCAAGGTCATCGATCCTAGCCTGAGCAGCCTCCAGCTGTTTTTGCATAAATTGCAGATGGTCAGCATTTTGATCAATTCTAGCAATGTTGGTATCCAATTTGTGTTCAATAGATTCAATTCTGTTTCCCAGAGATTGAAAGACTTAATGTCTCTAGTGATTCTCTCAGCATTCTGAGCCAGTCCTCTGTCTAGCATTTCAGAAATTCTGTTAAACAAATCGTTAACATTAAAGGAAACATCGAGAGCCTGTTCAACATTTGCATTGACATCAGTAGTTTTCTGTGAAGGAGTCTCTGTTGTTAGTAGATGACCAGCTTTACTATGAATCCCCCCTTATTTTAGAACAGTGGAGTAAAGCATAGGAGAAGTGTCCGAACCAGCTGTCTGAGGCATAGGAGCAGACAGTAAGGGGAAATAGATTTGACTGTCAGAAGTTGAAGCTTCAATTGCCTCTAAGATATGTGCCTGAGGTGCAGCCGCCATTTTGATAAGAGTTCTCCTTAAAACAGCCTCTTTTTTACTATTCCTGCCCTTCTTGTAGTGTTTTCCTATCATGGGACGGTTTTCCTCTGTACACTTCACCCGTTAGTGAATTAAACAACCTTCACAGCTGAAATAAATGACCGGTTATTACCGAATCACAGCCGTCTCTGAGGAGAATACCCGCTCCTATGGCTCCTTTCCTGTCAGGCTCTCTGAGTTGTTTTTCGACAGTGGCGAATCACATAACTGGCACAATTTGATTCCTTGATAGTTCCGCTAGCCACTGAGGATGTTTACACGGTTGTACCGGGTCAAGAGCTCCATTATTTGTCGTCGAACGGCTGGTGGCGATCGGAGCTCCTACACTAAGCCGCCATCCCAGGAGCGCCCGTGCATGCGCCGGCGCATGCGCCTCAGTGTGCTTTTTCTAATATACTTCAGGAGGGGTATTTAATATATATACAGTCAGTCTTGTGTATATAGACACTGCATCTAGTGTAGCCTATAGGCATGTGCATTTCGTTTCGTTCCGAATCGAAATTCGGACGAATTTTCCATTATTCGGACATTCGGATGCATACGAATTCCCGAATTGCTATATTAGCGAAAAATTTCGACCGTTTTCGGAATTCGTTAGTTTTCGACCGAATTTCGAAAAAAAAATGGTCGAAATCGAAAAAAATTTTTTTTCGAATTCCGAATCGAATACCCGCGGACTAAATTCGATCGGAATTCGAAAAAAAAAAAAAATATATATATTTTCGAATTTAATTCGAAAAAAATTCTATTCGAAAAGAGACTTTGTTTTCTAATCTGGTTGAAATATTTTCGATTTCGACCGTTTTTTTCGAAATTCGGTCAAAAACGAACGAATTCGAAAAACGGTCGAAATATTTTCGATTTCGACCGGATTTTTCGAAATTCGGTCGAAAACGAACGAATTCCGAAAACGAATTCAACACATGTAACGAACCTAACTTAACGAAATTTATTAAATGACGAATTGAAACGAAACGAAACGAAACAAATTTTTCACTTTTGCACATGCCTAGTAGCCTATATCTGACTGCAGGCCATTCCTGGTGTACTTTTTCTAATATACTTCTGGTGGTGTACACGGTACACATGACAATGCAGCCATAGTTCCTATTACACTTCTGGTGGTGTGCACAAGACAGGGCACCCCTAGTGAAGTTGCTACTACTTTTCTGGTGGTGTACACAGTACACAAGACAGTGCACCCCTAGTGCAGTTGCTACTACTTTTCTGGTGGTGTACACAGTACATAAGACAGTGCACCCCTAGTGCAGTTGCTACTACTTTTCTGGTGGTGTACACAGTACACAAGACAGTGCACCCCCTAGTGCAGTTGCTACTACTTTTCTGGTAGTATAACCACACATATAGGTTGGACTTGAAGTGTCCTGTTTCGACCATACCTACTATGTAACTATGTAACTAATAGACATGTGCAGACTGGAATATTTTGTTTCGTTTGGAAAATAAATTTGTTTAGTTACTCCCGAAAATTGTTTTGATTTATTTAGTTTTTCGTTAGGGAATAGCTTTCGTCCGAAAATGCAATAATACTTGGTTTCTTTTGAATGGTCAAAAGAATATTTAACGGAACGTCGAATTTTTACGTTGAATCGTACATTTCCGTTTGAATATTCCGCCTACAAGAATTCTAATGTTGTATGACTAGTAATAATGTCGAATCTATTTTCTCATAAATTGAAATCGAATCCCTGTAATGTCGAATCTATTATTTCTTTAGTGTCGAATCTTTTCTCTATAATGTCGAATCTTTTCCCTATACTGTCGAATCTTTTCCCTATAATGTCGAATCTTTTCCCTATAATGTCGAATCTCTCTATATCAAATTTTTACCGCAACGAAAACGAAAATAAAGCATTTTTTATGTCGGATCTATCGGTTTTCGTTTCTTGTGCTTTTGTTATGGTTTGTTAAAACGATAATGAAAAAAACAGATTTTTGGACTAAAATGCATTCTAACGAAAACTAATGCACATGTCTAGTAACTAAGTGAAGGGGAAATATCTCTAGCGGGGTCCTGAACAGAAGCAAAAACCTGACAGGTTTTGTAATCCTACTTTATCCAAAACTAAGAAAAAAATGTTTTGACTTTTACACTTTAAGTAAACACACCTATTGGTACACTTTCTTTAACATAGCCTGAAAGTTCTCAACTAAAACTACAATCTCAGTCACTGAGCAGAAATAAATTACAGAAACTAAATATGCACAGCCTCTTGCCTTCTATTGTACCCAGAAACTGTTACATTAACAGGTAAAAGATTTCCACCATGTGAAAATACATGGCACCTGTCTCAGAACATTCATAGCAGACACAGCCAACTGAACAGCTTGTTTGAAGGACTAGTGTTAGCATTTGAGGCTTGCAATGAAATAGCTAGTCAAAGCCAAGCCCTTCTCCACAATGTTTGCAGCATCCTGGCATTATCATGTGAGCAGATGATGCAGCGATAAATAAGTACACGTTAGAAATTCAGTTTAAGTAGACAGGTAAAAGTCTGCTGTTTTGTATTACAAATTGTATTGTTATATCACTAATACCACTAAAGTACAAAAAATATTTATCTGAACCCTTTATTTTTTAATTAATACTGTACATTTTATCTTTAAAAAATAGAAAATAAATTATTGCATGAAGCTGCAAGTAAAAATTTTTTTTTTTTCTATAATGCAACGTGTTAGGCCTCGTACACACGATCGGACATATCCGATGAAAACGGTCCGTGGACCATTTCCATCGGATATGTCCGATCGGGAGTTTGATCCGATGGCGTGTACACACCATCGGATCAAATTCCCCGCCGACGTGGCGGTGACGCGGCGGTGACGTTGACGCCGCCACGTCACCGCCACGTCACCGCACCAGGAAGTTAAACACTTCCGCGCATGCGCCGAATCGGACATATCCCCTCGTGTGTACGAGGCCTGAGTGTTAGGCCTCGTACACACGAGGGGATATGTCCGCTGAAAACGGTCCGATGGACCGTTTCAGCAGACATCTCCGCTCGTGTGTATGGGCTAGCGGACAGATTTCTCCACCTGACAGATTTCAAAGCATGCTTTGAAATCTATCCGGTGGGAATCTGTCCGCTCGACATGTCTGCTGGTTAGTACACTTACCAGCAGACATGTCGTCCCCCACCGCCGCCGCGCCGCCGCCGAATGGATTCGGCGCATGCGCGGAAGTGTTTAACTTCCTGGTGCGGTGACGTGGCGGTGATGTGGCGGCGTCAACGTCACCGCCGCGTCACCGCCACATCACCGCGCCGTCCGGCGGCGAGGAATTTGATCCGATGGTGTGTACACGCCATCGGATCAAACTCCCGATCGGACATATCCGATGGAAATGGTCCGCGGACCGTTTTCATCGGATATGTCCGATCGTGTGTACGAGGCCTTAGAGTACTGCCCATGATACTTTTTTTGTTTGCACTGACATTTAAAAGATACGTTTTAGGGTGTTATCTTCTTCTGGGTCCAACAGTACTGACACAAAAAGGTTTAGCAAAAATCACCTAGGTATAAATGTAGAAATACCAATGTATTTGGATGACTTTATATATGACAATAAATCATAAAAAATCACCAAGTGCAAGTTATTGGAAAATCTGTGATTGATACATATTTAAAAATATCCATATATAGGCAAGATTACAAATAAAATAATCATTATACAGATTTTTCAAAAAGGGTTCAATAACACATACATAAGTTATCAGAAAGACTGTATGATCATCTCTGCAATTTCTTTAGAAAAATATTTAAAGTTTACTGCTTTTGCGACCAGCAGTGAAGAGCAAGACCATTTTCATAAACAGGGGACTTTGGGTGTAATCTCCAGCAGAATCAAAGTCACTTTCCTGTGTGTCCTACCTACCCTCAGTTTATAGAAATATTTTTTTTTTTATGCTTCTTTGTAGTTGTGACAGGACATGTGCTATCTAGAACTAGAGACTATAATGTTAAAATTAACAGATACAAAGGTGCATTAATTAAGATGTTACTAGCAATTTGTAGGCAGGGGCCTACAAACATGAATGCCTTTTTGTTAATAATGGGTTAATTCTTGCTGTAGGGGTTAAATATTTGGTGCCGTGGAGTGTCTAAGGCCCCATACACACGATCGGACATATCCGATGAAAACGGTCCGCGGACCATTTCCATCGGATACGTCCGATCGGGAGTTTGATCCGATGGCGTGTACACACCATCGGATCAAATTCCCCGCCGCCGGACGGCGCGGTGACGCGGCGGTGACTTTGACGCCGCCGCGTCACCGCCACGTCACCGCACCAGGAAGTAAAACACTGGTGGTGGGGGACGACATGTCTGCTGGTAAGTGTACTAACCAGCAGACATGTCGGGCGGACAGATTCCACCGGATGGATTTCAAAGCATGCTTTGAAATCTGTCGGGTGGAGAAATATGTCCGCTAGCCCATACACACGAGCAGAGATGTCTGCTGAAACGGTCCATCGGACCGTTTTCAGTGGACATATCCCCTCGTGTGTACGAGGCCTTAGTCTGCATGACTCACAAAAATTGTGACCCTGTAGCAGGATCCTGGGATTGGTTCTGAGTACTGGACTACTACAACTACTTTTTGGGGATGCAATTAACACTTTGTCATCAACTATCTACATACAGTTAAAAAAGTATTCATACCCCTTGTCATTTTCCACATTTTGTCATGTTGCTACCAAAAAGTAAATGTTTTTTATTGGAATTTTATGTGAGTTTATCTGTGTGTAATTCAGTATAAATACAGCTGTTCTGTGAAGCCCTCAGAGGTTTGTTAGAGAGCCTTAGTGAGCAAACAGCATCACGTCAGGTTATAAAAAAAATATCCCAAGCTTTGAATATCATCTGAAAATGGAAAGAGTATGGCGCAACTGCAAATCTACGAAGACATCTACCTAAACTGACAGGCTGAGCAAGGAGAGCGCAACCAAGAGGCCCATGATAACTCTGGAGTAGCTGTAAAGATCCACAGCTCAGGTGGGAGAATCTGTCCACAGGACAACTATTAGTCATGCACTCCACAAATCTGGCCTTTATGGAGTGGCAAGAAGAAAGCAATTGTTAAAAGAAAGTCATAATAAACCCTGGTTGCAGTTTGTGAGAAGCCATTGTGGGGAACAAAGCAAACATGGAAGAAGGTGCTCTGGTCAGATGAGACCAAAATGTATTTTTTTTGCTTAAAAGCAAAACGCTATGCGTGGCGGAAAACACTACACATCACCCTAAACACAACATGCCCACCGTGAAACATGGTCTTGGCAGCATCATGTTGTGGGAATGCTTTTCTTCAGCTGGGACAGGAAAGCTGGACAGGACATATATGGAGCCAAATACAGGGCAGTCTTAGGCGGCGTACACACGACCGAGGTTCTCGCTGGAAACCAGCGAGAACCTCGCTGGAAGCTGCATTCCAGCGATGACCTCGGCCGTGTGTACACTCTCGGCGAGCTTCCCGTCGGGAAGCCCGTCGAGCAGAAATAGAGAGCACGCTCTCTATTTGCTCGACGGCCCGTCTGGATGAATGGCTGGTTGCCATTCCCGACGGGCGGGTCACCGATTTCGACGGCCGGCAGAGAACCTCGACGGGCGGAACGATGTGTTCTGCCCGTCGAGGTTCTCTGCCGTGTGTACGCGGCCTTAGAGGAAAACCTGTTAGAGTCGGCAAATGACTTGAGACTGGGGCAGAGGTTCACCTTCCAGCAGGACACGACTCTAAACATACAGCCAAAGCTACAATGGAATGGTTTAGATCAGGGATCTCCAAACTATGGCCCTCCAGTTGTTCAGGAACTACAATTCCCATCATGCTTAGTCATGTCTGTGAATGTCAGAATTTTACAATGCCTCATGGGAAATGTAGTTCCGAAACAGCTGGAGGGCCGTAGTTTGGAGACCCTTGGTTTAGATCAAAGCATATTCATGTGCTAGAATGGCCCAGTCAAAGTCCAGACCTAAATCCAATTGGGAATCTGTGGCAAGACTTGAAAATTGCTGTTCACATACACTCTCCATCCAATATGACAAAACATGAGCTATTTTGCAAAGAAGGATGGACAAAAATCCATTGAGATTTAAAAAAGCATTTATCATTTTCCTTCCACTTCACAATTATGTGCCACTTTGTGTTGGTTTATCACATAAAATTCCAAAATGGTAAATTTACTTTTTTGGTTGTAACATGACTGAATTTGGAAAATTTCAAGGGGTATGGATACTTTTTCAAGGCACTGTATATGTGGTATAACTAAAGTGGGTTTTCTTCCATGATACCTCATCTATGCATACATATGTTTGTGCTGGAAGCACACTGCATATCGCACTCCCAGCACGGAGACAGGCTTGTACTAATGATTGGGAACTGGAAGGCCCAGTTCCCAATCACCTGATTACTGTAATAGCCTCTAATTTGGCTATTACAGTGATGAGTCACTGTACAGCCCACCAATGCATGTTTTCTCCTCTAAAGGCAGAAAACGATGCATTGTATCTTTTTCTCCTTGCCAGATGAGAAAAATATAAAAAAATGTGTATAAAAAACAAAACAAAAATAAATAGCTAGATAATGGTTTGATCTAGATTAGTATCAGGGTAAGAGTTAGGGTTAGGATGCAAGTCAAAGGCCAGGTCAAAGATCAGGGTTAGTTTAATTTTGGTGGAATAAAAAAATAACCTTTTGGCTTCATGCACACAGAAGCTAAAAAAAAGCAATAAAAAAAATGCCAGTAGCTTTGCAGGGAGCCTTTTAATGTTTTTTTTTTTTTTGCGTTTTTGCAATAGCTTTTATTAGCGTTTTTCAGTGTAGCGTTTTTTTTTTTTTTTTTTATGTAACTGTAATATACAGTTACATTAATTACATGTGTTTTACTATATTGAGGCAGTTTAATAAAAAAATAAATAAATAAATAAAACAATAAAAATAAATCAGGAGATTTTCATTACCATTTACCACCAAACAAAACAAATTTGTGTCCACCTGAATACACCGAGGGGTTGCAATGATATGTACAGTTTTACTAACACACGTCAAAGTTTAAAAATTGTGTTCAGACGTTTGGATTTGTTTTACTCTTTGTTGGGTTAAGCTATACAAGGTATAGTCAGCATCACACAATGCAGCACAGCCAAAAGCCTGGTAAGAGCATTAGCAAGTGAGAAGGAAAATGTACAGTCATGATTGTATATTGCACTATATATACAGTATTCCTATGAAAAATGCATAGCACTGTAAATCTCATTGCATAATTCAGTAAAGAAGTTCTGATTAGGTGGAGTTGTCTGTTATGAATTATTTGGGACGAGTGTGTGCTCACTGTGTATTGAGGAATTTGGGTATGAAAAATGCCATCACAAGTTAACCCATGGGGTTATGGGACAAAGCATTACAGTTAACCCTTGAGGTTATGAAGTGAGGAGTGTCAAGAAGGAGAAGCAACATGCTCATTAGATAGAGCCGGTGATGGAGGTTCCATAGGTGGCAGTGCCCCTAAATTAGTGCCCACTGCAGTGGCTCCACTTTGTCTTCAGATTAGACATAGTTGAGTGTACAATATACAGTGTTGTGAAGAGTTAGTGGAGGAGTATCAGTGTAAAGAGCAAGTTCCCTCAGAATATCTTTGTAGTCAATGGGGCAGGTGTAACTGGCAGGTAAGAAGATTTTGTGTGTGGGGCATGGTGAAGTAATTTGGAATCTGGTCTTTAGATGGAGCAAACCCACAAGACTAGTAATACAAATGTCCTTCTCATTCAGCACCACCCCATCCTGTTCACTGCCTACAAACTTCTTTGATTACTATCAGTATTGTCTGGGAACATTTATTAGAAGAGTTATAAAGGATATCTGCAATCCTTTGGCTACCTCCACAACAGTCACTTAGTGGTTGGTTGACATGCTGTGTGGTAGCACCTGCAATTCTAGACACACCAATGGAAGACACCAATAAACAGTTATTGTGTGTGGAAAGTTAAGCAGAGATATCTCAGGGACCAGCCAACTTAAGTTCAAATGTTAATTCCAGGCAGCAACTCTGGGCTGAAGTTGTAAATGTGCTTAGTGTTCTTATATAGTGACAGCACAGAGAATAGCATGTGGATGTAGCGCCCCCTTGTTTTTTTGTGGGGGCGTTATGCTGGAGTTGGTGGGGAATGGCTCCCATTCGAAATTTGTAGAATTGGGCTGCTGCCAATTCCGGAACTGTCCTGTGGGCCGGTCTGTGCTCCAGGGGTGTGTGTTCACCCCTGGGAGGAGGAGAACGAGTGGTCGGAAACCCCTCTCCTCTGATAGGATGGGAGAATCCGGGGCCTTGGATGCGGATGTGGATGTCGCTTCCCCTGTCATGTCCACCGAAGCTGGACATGACACATGACACATGGCCACCTCGCCCTCCCGCTTGATGAAGCTAGGCCTGCAGGACAGGGGGAAGCATTATGGCTGTGTAGGCCGCAAGGCCCATGCACAGGTCGAGACCACTCAGGGACCTGTTTCGGTTGTGGTGGCCCCTGTCCAGTGTGTTGTTGCCGAGGAGGAACCTCCCCGACTGATTGACTGGAATAGATGGAGAGCGTTCTGTCAGCCTGATCGGGCTGCTACTTCGGCCAGGACCCTAAACTGCCTCCTCCGACCTTAAAATTTGGTCCAGCGGACAGGCAGCGATGACCTGCCCGACCACTTTTTTGAGTCGTGGTTTCCTGAGCAGCAGGGCTTCGGGAGATTCCGGATCCATGGAGCCCGGAAAAAGAAGAAACGGCGCCCTGCCGGGGTGCATCCTGCGGACCCAGCGCTGCTGGTCTACCTTGAGTCTGCTGTTGTGTGATTCTTTTGACTCACCGCTCCTCCAACATGTTTGTGCCCGTCTTGTGTGGGCACCCGAGGCTTGGATTGCCAGGTTACATCTGGGGCAGCCGCCTTGGCCTGAGGGCCGTTCTTGTTTCCTGCGGGGTCCGAGTTCTAGGTGTAGCATCCACCTTCAGGGTGCGCACATCCATGGACCCCGCAGCCATGGCCTACCTGGCTGAAGTTGCGCACCATGCGGAGCTTCATTCTAACGTGGAGAGGGATTCCAGAAGCTGCTGGGTCCCAAACCTTTTCTAACAGGATCCCAGGCTGGAAGCTGTACGGTGGGGGATCGGCTTGAGGAGAACCCAGAGGCAGGTGATCCAATAGGGCTTGAACGAACCATCGGGTATCCAGTGACTCTAACTTAATTTATTGGGAAGACTCGCTCACTTTAATTTCATGCTCATTCAACTACTAGGCCTGTGGCAGAGGCCCGAGCCAGCATTTGCAAGTGGCGTTCCGGCTGCCAGGCCTGTGGCAGAGACCTGTCCAGGAGCATTTTACCCACTCCAATTGGAGTGGCGACGAACTGAGTTCATTGCTACTGAGAGTAAGATTGCTCTCTCACTTTGCAATATCCAAGGCCTGATACTCAAGCTCTCTCTCTCTCCTCATCAACCTGTTCCTATCCTCTATTATGTTGATGAAGGCCATGTTGGGCCTTGGAATAAAGCATTATTCGCTCTCTTCTCCTCAACTCACAAGTATCACCCCAAACACCTGCCAGGTAACACAACACGCCGATCCCACTTATACTCAGCGGCTCCTGAATGGGGTAGCGATACATGGATATTAAACTTTTATCCTGTATGGCCTTATGGACACCATGTATGTTTACAAACGTTTGCATGCATATGCATGCCACTTGGATCATTACTCAAGAAGTTCCAGTTCCATGTTATATGGAAATATCTACATAAAGGTTTATAAATAACTCCACCTTTAACTAAGAGGAAAGGTAAGGGCAGAAGAATAGTTGCTGAAGCTATCCTTGGAAACATGCCCACCGAAATGTTAATGGAATCTCTCGGTGATAAAAAACAATAGAAGTTTGAAAATAAAAAGATTTATTACAGATAAAGTAATGCAACAATCATACAAATCAAAGATTGGACGAAGTCTCTACTAGTTTTGTGGGTGTACCGCTTCTTCAGGAGAGCCAATCTATAAAATACATAACAGTGTAAAGAGATAAAATACAGTTCAGCATAAATTAGAAATTAAATAGACCAAAGTATTGGTACAGTAGCTTACCTGGTGAGTAATGAAACAGGTGCGGAGGCGGGCCGCCCAAATGATTCCCCCCACGGCGGACATGGGGGGTAATGCGCAATCTCTAAGGAAAGGATATATAATCAGTTAAAACCCTTGTTTATATGGAATTAGGGTCAGGGGGGTAAGGAGTGGTGGAAAGGAGGGGGAAGAGGGGGGAAAAGAGAGGGGGGACAAGGGGAAGGGGGGGAAGAAAGGGGGAGGGAGAAGGAGGGAGGGGGGAAGGGGGAAAGGGAAAAGGTGGGTAGGACAGAGAATAGGGTCCCCTTTATATGAGGCTATACTCCCATTTTTGTCCACCTTTGACTAGTCAATTTATTGTTTTCTTTGTTTCACATTGTGTTTAAAATCATGTGTTCGAGAGTGCGCATGCGCGGGACTTCCGGGAAGACGTGCTGAACGGGAGCTCCGGGCCGCCCTAGCACATCGAGGCTCACAGCACCCGAAATACTGGGAGTTTTATCCCGAGGAAGGTCCGTGTGAGCAGCGGGGATAGCGGTGCATTGCCCTGGATGTCAGGCAGCAGCGAACGGAGGGGTTTCAGCCGTCAGCTGGACTTTGGCCTAGCGGCTCCTTCATGCCCTAAAATGGCGGCCGTGGCGTCTCCTCGTGGAGACGCGGCTGACACAGAGTCTATTGCAGACCCATCGTTCCCGATCCAGCACATCCTACCTCTGCTGGCAACTCCTGTGAGTAGTGAAACTCCTATCATAGTATCCCCAGCTTCCACGGAATCGCTTATAAAACGCACAATGGCGGACATTATGGGCACCCCTATGCTGCAATCCCCTATGAGTCAGGCTGGCTTCCAGTTACCATCTCCCATGCCTCAACCCACTCAAACTGATATGGCACAGTTTCTTAATTGCTTCTCTGACATGCTGGCAGCGGGGTTAACTCAGACTGCAGCACAGATCACATCCTCCATTAAGGCTGATCTGCAGAATATAGGAGCCTGCATGGAAGCCATTGAACAAGCGGTAGACAACACCGCGGCCCGCACCAACCCGAATACTAACTGCATACAGTCGCTGCAGGACCAACTTGAAATTGCACTTGCCAAAATTGATGAATTGGAGAATCGCAGCAGGAGATATAATTTTCGCATTAGAGGGATCCCTGAGGGGGTGACCAATATCCCTGAGACAGTGAAACTTTTCATCAAAAATGTTATCCCTGACATTCCTGATCATAAGCTTGAGCTGGACAGGGCCCACAGAGCTCTACAGCCCCCTCGCCAAGACGGGCTCTCGAGGGATGTTGTGGTCAAGCCCCACTACTATAGTGTAAAGGAGGAGGTAATGAGGAGATCCCGTAACATAAATGACCTCAACATTCAGGGGAAAAAGATACAGTTATTTGCTGACATCTCACCAGCCAAAATCCAGAAGAGGAGGTCCCTGAAGCCCCTTTTAGGGGTTCTTATGCAGAAATCCATTAAATATTGGTGGTCCTTCCCATTTTGCCTCCAGTTTAAATATAAGGATAAATCATATGGCTTCTCGAGCTTCGTGGATGGTGAACAGCTACTACTGTGCCTTGGTTTTATCAATCAAGAATTGCCCCCTCAGGAGTCTTCTCTTCGTCCTGGTACATCTAATAGGCCTCCCACTGGCAGCCCCATCACCCCGTTGTGGAATAAGCAGCAAACAAAGAGGTCCAGAGACTCTCGTCCTCCTAGATGATTGTTCTTCCTGGCTTAATTTCTTTGGTTCTTTTACACCCTGCATCGGGTGTCATGTCTCCTGCTGGTATAGTGCTGCTCCCTATACCCACCGAGATCGTGCTACTCAAGTTACCTTGTATATCTTAACTTAGCAAGACTAGTCTTCTCAACAAGATTTGTCTCATTTTTTTTTTTGTATTTTTTTTTTTACCCTGTTCTCCCTCCAGGGATGATGGGGTTTTGGTTCTGTTGCGTTAGCAAGTATTAATCTGTTTGCCATATTGTTTCTGCTCTAACCTTCCTCAGTGTTTTAAAATTTTTGCTGTCTTTTTCCGGGCCTATGGCCTGGAGGTCTCCCAGCCAAAGTTTAAATGTTTTAATGTGGGCCTCTAGGCTGGGGCAGACTAGCACGCCACTCCCTCTGCAGTAACAGGACAGAGCTCGCTCTTCTTGCGACTGCAGGAATACAACCCCTTTTAGGCCTCATACACACGATCGGACATATCCGATGAAAACGGTCCGCGGACCATTTCCATCGGATATGTCCGATCAGGAGTTTGATCCGATGGCGTGTACACACCATCGGATCAAATTCCCCGCCGCCGGACGGCGCGGTGACATGTCGGTGACGCGGCGGTGACGTTGACGCCGCCACGTCACCGCACCAGGAAGTAAAACACTTCCGCGCATGCGCCGAATCCATTCGGCGGCGTCGCGGCGGCGGTGCGGGACGACATGTCTGCTGGTAAGTGTACTAACCAGCAGATATGTCGGGCGGACAGATTCCCACCGGATAGATTTCAAAGCATGCTTTGAAATCTGTCGGGTGGACAAATCTGTCCGCTAGCCCATACACACGATCGGAGATGTCTGCTGAAACTTGGCTGGCCAGTCCTGTCTACATTTTCTCCCAACTAGTCTTATCTAGGCTTCTTTCTTCTACTTATTTCCTTTCTTTCCCTATTTCCTTACCCTAATGTCTGGATTTTGTACCTCATGTTTTTCTTTTTGTTTTCTCTTGACTCCTCAGAAGTGCACACGGAAGGCCTCCACTTTGCTGAGAATTTACACACGATCTCCACCTGAATCCTCATTGTATACTCCTGGTCTCTCGTGGGTTAAGGTAAGCCTTTCTCCGGTATGCTCGCACACACCCTCTTTGGTCCATGGCTGACACACCTCCCAGATTGGCTGCACTTAGGGTAGCCTCGCACAATACTCAAGGCCTAAACTCCCCGCTCAAAAGGCGCAAGGCATTCCAGAGTTATCACTCCAGGGGCCTTGACGTTGTCCTACTCCAGGAGACCCATTTCCCCATCACCTATAACCCCCCTTTTTTGCACCGCGGATACCCAACTTTTTATTTGGCAAATGCTGAAACTAAAAAGAGAGGGGTAGCTATACTTTTTTCAAAAAAGACCCATTTCGTACACTCTCTAACTGTCGCGGACAAGGAAGGGCGTTATATCCTTGTTAAGGGCTCGATTGAAGGCAAGGTTCAAACACTTCCTATTATGCCCCAAACACTGGACAAACTCACTTTTTTTCTAAATTATTTACTACTCTGGCACCGCATTTTGAAGGCAGAGTGATATTGGGAGGTGATTCTAATATTACATTTGACAATATCCTTGATAAATCAATAGCTGGGATCCCCCACCTCAAAAGACCCCCGAAACAAAGGCTTCAAATTGCCCGTCTTCTACACTCCTTAGGACTCATAGACACATGGAGAGAACTTAATCCTACGATGAAAGATTACACACATTACTCGGCCCCTCACAAAACTTATGCAAGAATTGATCATATATTTTTACATGCCTCAGAGGTCCACACCGCGTCTTCTGCGTCCATTCTTGAAGTCCCATGGTCTGATCATTCTTTGGTGCTCGTCAAACTTGCAAGTACAATTTCTCCCCCCGGGTTTCGTCCGTGGCGCCTTAACGCATCGCTTCTCTCTAACCCGGTCCATTGTACCATGTTGGAGAAGGAAATTCGGGAATATTTTGCGAACAATGACAACAGTGAGACTTCCCCCAGTTCCATCTGGGGGGCCCATAAGGCAGTACTCCGGGGGAAGATCATACAGCTTTCGTCAAAACTGAAGCGGGAACATAAGGTGGACATTCTGAAACTTGAGAGAGACTTTGAGACTCTAAGTAAGACCCATAAACGTTTCCCCTCTCGGGCTTCCCTTGCCAAACTTGATTCAGCCAGGCTGGCGCTCAATTTGGCACTCACATCCTCGGCGGACAAACATTTGCTATGGCAGAACAGTAAGTTTTACATGCGCACGAACAAGTTTGGCCCACAGTTAGCGGCTAAACTTTCACCTAAATTGAGGACGTATGCAATCCCCAAGATTAAGGTCTCGAACGGCAATTTGACTCAGAACCCCAAAAAGATTCTCAAGACTTTTCAATCCTTCTACTCATCCCTGTATTCCTCTGATGTTCGACATTCCCAGACGGACCTTGACACTTTTTTACAGAATGTCCCTCTCCCCAGACTTTCGAAATCCCATCGTTCCATCCTTGACTCACCATTCCAGGTAGCAGAGATTAGTGATGTTATTAAATACCTTAAGACTGACTCTGCCCCGGGCCCCGACGGATTCTCAAATCATTACTATAAGACTTTGTCCGAAATTTTGGTCCCCTATCTGGTCCGGTTCTTTAATTCCTTACGTAAGGATCCATTATTGGATCCCTCAGCAAACCTAGCATTCATATCAGTTATTCCCAAACCAGGGAAGGTCCCCAGTGAAGTGAGTAACTACAGGCCAATCTCGTTAATTACCAACGATATGAAGATAATGACGAAAGCTTTAGCCAATAGACTGGCATCTTTTATTGGTTCTTATATTAACATAGATCAGGTGGGTTTCATCCCGGGAAGACAGGGACTGGACCAGATACGGAGAGCAGTGGATGTTATTTCCCTTATGAGGTCGGGCTGGGATGGTGGTTCTCCCCAAGAAGGCTATCTGCTTTCTTTTGATCTGGAAAAGGCGTTTGATACGGTTGAATGGCCATACCTTTTTGCTTTGCTCCGTCACTGGGGTTTTGGGCCTGACTTTATCAAAATTTTAGAAGCACTTTATTCCCAACCGAGAGCACAGGTCAGATTTCAGGGTCACTTTTCGGAACAATTCCCTATTAGAAAGGGTACGAGACAGGGTTGCCCTCTCTCCCCCCTTCTTTTCGTGGTGGCCATTGAAACTTTGGCCATCGCGATCAGAAATCACCCTGGTATCCAAGGAGTTCGCTGTGGACAATCGACACATAAATGTGCCTTGTTCGCGGACGACGTCCTCCTTTTTCTCACCGCCCCACTCACCACGACCCCTAACGTGATACGTCTCCTCAATGATTTTGGCGGGATATCAGGTCTGAGAGTCAATATGTCCAAGTCTGTTGCTCTTAATGTCTCCCTTCCTCAATCCCAAGTAGA
This sequence comes from Rana kukunoris, assembly GCA_029574335.1. Taxonomy (NCBI): domain Eukaryota; kingdom Metazoa; phylum Chordata; class Amphibia; order Anura; family Ranidae; genus Rana; species Rana kukunoris. The sequence continues at coordinate 152,665,265 of CM056052.1, read as the reverse complement.
TAGTTTGAAAAATCGCTTCCCATTCTCCTGGAACTCTACTTCTATTCCATAGTTAGGTATTAATCTCACTTCACAGACTGAGCTTCTCCATAAACATAATTATCCACCCATGGTTAAAAAGTTAATGAATGATCTACGTCAATGGTCTCTGTATAATTTATCTTGGCTGGGCCGTGTGAATGCAGTTAAAATGACCCTCCTGCCCAAAATTTTGTACCTTTTCCGCTCCCTTCCCATCCCAGTCACTAAATCGTATATTGATTCTCTTCAATCTGCTATAATTAAATTCATCTGGAAAAAAGGGAAACCGCCTCTCTAAGACAGTTCTTTTTAGACCTCGGCTAAAAGGTGGCCTCGGTCTCCCTAATTTGTGGTGGTACTACCGTGCGGCCCAACTTAGCCAGTTTTCTATAATTTACCTTAAAGGACCCAAGCCAGATTGGGTCTTCATGGAAAGAGCTGCGACCCCAGGATTCACCCTAGATTTCCTTTTATGGAACCATCCTAGGAACCGACCACCGATTTTAGCTCCTACACTATCCCACTCTATGTCTCTATGTGACTCATTACATAAACTGACATCACTGGTGTAACGGAATGGCCCGTGACAGACTGAGATATTCCTATGTCTAGGGTCACCTTATGTCCACTAGGGCCATAGGGTGACAAAGAATCATAATTCATTCATTACAGAATGTGTTACTATTCAAGGTTTATTGAACACTATTGAAGATACGGTGCCGACAAGTCTACATGGTTAGCTTACCTGAATGCCTTTTAGAGTGTGATTGAAGCCCCCCATGGTGTGAAGGGGGGTGGAGACTACATTGTCCTGTGACTAACTGCATTATGCTTGAGACTGTATAAGAAGCTGAGAAAATACCAATAAATTGTCATATCTTTGAAGCAAGTGCAGAGCTTGAGTCTCGTCTTGTTTATGGGAATGGATATGGATCGTGTATGCAATATTGTCGGAGTGTGTCAGATAAACTTGTCGTGGTTGGATGGAAGGTTGTAAGCGGTGGTGACCGTTACATTTGGTGGCAGCAGTGGGATGATTCCATCACCAGAAGGACGGCTACAAGGGCACATGACAATGGAGACGGTGTATGAACGGATGAAGCTCTCTTCCCTCATGGACTTACTGGAGAGCCGGGGCAGACCGGCCAGCAACCGTAAGAAAAGGGACATTATCGCAGAACTGGTCGAAATGGATAGAGCTAAAAGGCCCGCCGTAACGGACAGGACACCCGAGGAAGAAAGTTTTGATCGGGCTGTTAACCTAAGACTGGCACATTATGGTCCTAACCCTCCACCGGAGATCAGGGACCGAGTTATTGCGGCTCTGAATGCCACCTTGCTATAGCAAAGAAGTGCTGCAGCAGCTGAAGTCACAGCAGCACCAGCTAAAGGGAGAGGAGAGGTGCAGATACCAGTCTCCATGGAAGAGGAATTCCAAAGAAGGTTACAAGAGATGTGGATACAGCATAGGGGACCAGTATCAGAGGAGGTCCTGTTGGTATGGTCGGATGTGATTCGGTGCCAACTCTGGAAGGAAGCGTTAGCTCGGGAGAGCAAAACCAAGGAAAGGTCCTGCCCTCCATCTATGCAAGGTACTGGCCGCAGTATGACGTACGAATGCTGTTGTTGGGGAAACAACCGAAGCAGGAGTGGACAGCTGAGTTAAGCAGGCTGATCCGGGCAGAGATGCAGCTGGATGAAAGCTACAGAGCCCTCCAGTGGTATGTAGCCCAAGAGTGCCCATGGCCAGCAGATGACAGCCCCACAGAAGGCTATGACTATGATGGCCTGGGATTATTATATTGGAGGATGTCCAGTGATCCCGACTTTGGGGATGATCGGGAGCGGCTCTTGGAGGACATAATGGAGCACAGAGAGGAGAAATTGAATATCTCGGGAGGCCACTGGTCACAGGAAGATTTAGAATTTCTGGCCATTCAAGAATGGGAGCTGGAGGTCGCCTACAGACAGCTGCTAGACTCGGCTCAGCAGCAGGATGGGGCTCCCATTGCCTGGAACTATGAGGAAAGGTCAGATAACTGTGAAATCCTGACTGATGAATCGGCAGTGGAAAAAATTGAGATTTTCATCCCTGGTGCCCCAGGTCTCTGCTCCCAACTACCGGAAGAGGGGGACCCTGTGGTAGTGGATGGGACTGTGGTCTCCACTCACAGCAACCCAGCGGAAGAGCTGGCAACAGAACAGAGGGTCACAGACCTCTGCTCTTCACTAACGGAAGTGGGGGACCCTGTGGTAGTGGATGGGACTGTGGTCTCCACTCACAGCAACCCAGCGGAAGAGCTGGCAACAGAACAGAGGGTCACGGACCTCTGCTCTTCACTAACGGAAGAGGGGAACCCTGTGGTAGTGGATGGGACTGTGGTCTCCACTCACAGCAACCCAGCGGAAGAGCTGGCAACAGAACAGAGGGTCACGGACCTCTGCTCTTCACTAACGGAAGTGGGGGACCCTGTGGTAGTGGATGGGACTGTGGTCTCCACTCACAGCAACCCAGCGGAAGAGCTGGCAACAGAACAGAGGGTCACGGACCTCTGCTCTCCACTAACGGAAGAGGGGAACCCTGTGGTAGTGGATGGGACTGGGGTCTCCACTCACAGCAACCCAGCGGAAGAGCTGGCAACAGAACAGAGGGTCACGGACCTCTGCTCTTCACTAACGGAAGAGGGGGACCCCGTGGTAGTGGATGGGACTGTGGTCTCCACTCACAGCAACCCAGCGGAAGAGCTGGCAACAGAACAGAGTGTCATAGGCCTCTGCTCCTCACTAACAGAAGAGGGGGTTCCTGGGGTAGTGGATGGGACTTCAGTCTCCACTGGCACAACACCAGAAAATAGTACAGGACTGGGACAGGAGGATGTCGGCTCTGCTTTGCAAGCACCAGGGGGTTTTCACCTAGCACCAGTGGATGGGACTTCAGTCTCCACTGGTATACCCCAGGAAGGGGGGGCAGTTGGCCCAGACCCCCAACAGTATGATGGACTGAGCCCAGCCACCCTGCCTTCTCCCCAGCGGCAGGCGTGTTCTCTGAGAGAGGCAGAGGTTGGCGGGGTGAGTAATGCTCAGTTTGGAGCCATTTATTTGGGGTACAGTAAGGATACCAGCATTGGAGGACTGGAACTACTGACGGACTTCGGAGTCAACCCGTTTGGGGTTACCACCTGTGTCCGTCTCCCACCGAAAGGGGAGAGATGTAACGGAATGGCCTGTGACAGACTGAGATATTCCTATGTCTAGGGTCACCTTATGTCCACTAGGGCCATAGGGTGACAAAGAATCATAATTCATTCATTACAGAAGATGGGACATTAATAATAATTCATATTTGCAGGATGTCTTCAAATATCAAAAGCTGTTGGCTATGCAATCTGGGCACACATGCTTTTGAAAGGTGTTAATTCAGGTCTACAAGACCAGAGTGAGTCATACCTTTGTATAATATGCTATTGAAATATCTTAAGGTGTTGGCTATTCACTGTGAGGACATTCCGTTGAAGGTGTTGATTGCACCCACTCTCACAAGACTTTGCCATTGTGTGATAAAGCTGTCTAGATAACTTATTCAACTAGATGTCTGTGTTACTATTCAAGGTTAATTGAACACTATTGAAGATACGGTGCCGACAAGTCTACATGGTTAGCTTACCTGAATGCCTTTTAGAGTGTGATTGAAGCCCCCCATGGTGTGAAGGGGGGTGGAGACTACATTGTCCTGTGACTAACTGCATTATGCTTGAAACTGTATAAGAAGCTGAGAAAATACCAATAAATTGTCATATCTTTGAAGCAAGTGCAGAGCTTGAGTCTCGTCTTGTTTATGGGAATGGATATGGATCGTGTATGCAATATTGTCGGAGTGTGTCAGATAAGCTTGTCGTGGTTGGATGGAAGGTTGTAAGCGGTGGTGACCGTTACAACTGGTATCCCACTGGCACCCACTTTGCACATATTTTTCACAACCCCGATTCCAACCCAGGTTAGACATTGTAGCCTTTAAATGGTGGCTTGACAAGGGATTATACAGAATTGGCCACTTTTTTAATTCAAACGGGCCCTTTACGTTAGGTTATTGTACCTCTAAGCTCAAAATGCCCCCGTCTGAGAAATTTCGCTTTTTTCAACTTTCCCACTTCTTACAACAGATTAGGAGGTCCTGCCTGGAACAACCTTCTGTGACCCCTTATGAGCAGTGGTGTTCCTCAGCCATGGACACAAAGGGGGGTATTTCTTTAATTTATTCAGCTTTAGCTGAGCCTATGGAGAAAGCGCTTTACATGAAGTGCTGGGAACGTGACCTTGACCTCGATTGGCCAATGGAACGGTGGCATTCGAATGTGGCCCGTTCCTACAAGAGCATTTTGAATGTGTCGCTTTCCGAAACGAGCCTCAAGGTCATGACCCGCTGGTACTTAGTTCCCACCCGTATTGCCAAGTTTTATCCGCAGTCCTCTCCCTTGTGTTTTAGGGGTTGCGGGCTTTCTGGTTCATTCCTTCACATACTGTGGGAATGCCCTAGGATCCGGTCCTTCTGGCACAAAATCTTTCACCTTATTAGAAAGGTTACGGGACAGACACTGCTAGGCAAGCCTGCACTATCCCTCCATTCCTCCTGCAATCCACCGCTTGGCTTCCCCCTGCTTCACCTGACCCCCCTGGCTTCCCTCCGTCACCCTTCTCCAGCAGGTAAGCCTTTCACTGAGGCTGCAGACGGCCGTCCTTTTGAGGACAGCAGCTGCTGCCACTTAAAAGCCCCTGCTATCTCCCTATCCACATCTCCCCTCCTATACCCCCTCACTACCCATCCGCCACCTGCCCTGCAATCCTTGGCAATTTTCAGCCATTTCTGGCATTTCTGGCTTCCAGGCCGGCGTTTTTCGATACATCCGCGCCGGCCTGGAAGCAATCGCGGCAGCCGCAATTTAGGAAAGGCCGCGGCTTCACCCGCGGCCTAGTGGCGCGCCGCTTCTCACCCCCTCCAACCGCCACCAAAGTCCGAAAACGGACTTGAACCCCACCCCATACCCCTAGGAAAGTTACCTCACACCCCGGTCTAGTAATCCTGGCCCCAAATAGTAGCACCGATCCACCCAATCTGGAAGCTTTACCAGTCTGGATCCTGCTACCGATCGGCAGGCCATTTTTGCTGCACCCAGCCCCAAATCTTAATCACCACTACAACTTGATCCAGGGGTTACCCGATCGCCTCTTACAGGGGTCAGGAAGGAATTTTTTCCCTGCCGGAGCATATTGGTCGAGCGCCGCCAGGGTTTTTTGCCTTCCTCTGGACCAAGCCAGGAGAGAGGAGTTTAGCCAATTCCTCTCCCCACTGCCCTAAAATCCCCCCCTCCCCCCCCCCCTGGTGTATTGGCGAACATGGCATGTAGGCAATATTCTGCCGAGACCATTTGGAGTTTGAGGCAATGCGCCGCAATACTGCCAGCCATCACCAGAAAGGCCCTAAGAACTGAGCGACTATGGAGAACCAATCATAGATCGACGGTTAGACATTTCAGACATTTACCCCAGGTCAAGCACATATCATGTGCTCTGATCAATACTAGATCGGCAGTAAAACACCGACTAGAAATCCGCGACTTCATTCAACAAAAGGATCTAGACTGTCTTTTTATTACAGAGAGCTGGCTCACAGCCGACTGTAACACCATTCTAGGAGAATTGGTGCCAGAAAATTACCGTATCATAACGGAAAACAGAATAGGGCAAAGAGGAGGCGGCCTGGCGGTGATCCACAAGACTCATCTTACGATCACCAAACCAGTCCGCCAAAACCCTCTTCCATTCATGGAAACCCTTACTCTGCAACTGCAAGCAAGTTCAAAGGAGACCGTCCACATTCTGCTCTGCTATAGGCCACCCGGCCCAAAATCGCAGCTGCTCTCATCATGGACGGATTTCTTCTCCACTTATACCCTCAACAGTAAACAACTTTTGCTGTTAGGGGATTTCAATCTCTGGGCCAATTCCTCACAAGACCCCATTGCCGACGCCTGTATTGACCACCTGGAAGGATTAGGATTGCAGCAACTAGTATGTGGGCCTACACATGCTTCAGGTCACACACTTGATCTTATTTTCAGACAACCTCTGGAAATAAAAATTAGGGAAAATGAAAAATTGCCATGGACAGACCACCAGGCAATTATATTCAGTATTTCCACCATCCCCCCCGCAACAAAAACATTGAATCCAGTGGCAACACACTGGACTAGATGTCAGAAGAAGCTCCACTTGGAACTCTTCAAAACGACTTTAAGGAAAAAAATAGAAACAACCCAGCCGCAGCAAACGGCCGTTGAATCATTGAAAGCCATAAACTCGGCCATGCTACAGTCAGCCGACTTGGTAGCGCCGAAACGAATAACCCGCTTTCGGAAAAACAACCGCAGCTGGTTTAACAACCAGCTGTCGTTACTGAAGCAAGAACGCAGAAGGGCAGAATCTGCCTGGAAAAGATGTTCTTCTGAGCTAAACCTATCCATCTACAAGGCGACCACAAGAAAATACCACAAAGGAATTTTCCAAGCCAAGAAGAATTATTTTTCGGAGGCTATCAACGGTGCCCAAAACCGCCCCCGCGAACTCTTCAAGATGGTCACCCAGACCATGAAACCAGGATGCATTGAAGCCCCCAGTTCGGACACACAAGAATTTTGCAATGAGCTATCGGATTATTTCGTTAATAAAATCGAGGCAATCCGTGAAAGCATTCAGCAAAATTTTTCTCCCCTCAGCCCCCCCTGTAGCCTCTCACACAGCACCCATAGTAATTCTCCGATATCAGGTAAGTTCACCCTGGAACCCATCTCCATCGAGTCCACTAAGAATGTCATTTGTACTCTGCGCAATGGCGCAGCGCCAAATGACATTATCCCCACAAAACTGCTGAAGGAATGCGCCGACATCCTGGCTCCTCCCATCACGCAGCTTATCAACCAGTCTTTCTTGGAAGGCATAGTGCCCTCACAGTTGAAAGAGGGTGTAATCCAACCCATCCTGAAGAAACCCTCCCTGGACCCCAAGGACCCACTCCACCGCCGTCCCATAACAAGCCTCAACGTATTCTCTAAGATAATGGAAAAAGTAGTGGTACAACAGCTGCAGCTGCATCTAGAGACCTACAAGCTACTTGACCCATTGCAATCAGGCTTCCGTCCCGGACATGGGACGGAAACAGCATTACTGAAAGTATGGGACGATGTTCTCAAGGCCGCAGACGAAGGAGAATCTTGTCTCCTGGTTCTGTTGGACCTAAGTGCAGCTTTTGACACTGTAGACCACAATCTGTTACTGACTCGGCTTTCTGAAGTAGCCAGGGTCGCAGAAGGCGATTTATCTTGGTTCTCCGCTTTTTTGGAAAACCGATCGCAAACAGTGAAGCTAGGACCTTTTACGTCTGAAAAACGCACAGTAACATGCGGAGTCCCTCAAGGATCGCCTCTGTCACCAGTGCTATTCAACATCTACCTTCGTCCTCTTTTTGAGATTATTAGCAGCCAAAATCTGCTTTATCACTCTTATGCAGATGACACGCAACTGTATTTCCGCATCTGCAATAGACAGGATCACCACCTCAATCTAGAGACATGTCTCTCTTTGATAGAGGACTGGATGACAAAGAGTTATCTTAAACTCAATGGAGCGAAAACAGAACTTCTTCTGTTTCACGCCAAGCGAAGGAATCAACCCTCAACAGCGTGGTCTCCCCCACCTATTTTGGGCAAGCTCATCACCCCTAGCGCCAAAGTCAAAAGCCTAGGGGTCATTTTTGACTCCTTTATGACAATGGACGCACAAATAGGGTCAGTGGTCAGCGGATCTCACCATCTACTGCGCCTACTACGCAGACTCACTCCGTTCATCCCTAAAGAAGATCTAGCGGTCGTGGTGGGAGCTATTGTAAACTCCAGGTTGGATTATGCAAATGCCCTTTACCTCGGTCTCCCCAAATACCAAATCGCTCGTCTGCAAGTCGTTCAGAATACGGCCGCCAGACTTGTGACTGGGAAAAAACCCTGGGAATCTATCTCACCTTCACTGAGAGCCCTTCATTGGCTGCCAGTTAAAGACAGAATCGCTTTTAAAGCCCTCTGTCTTACGCATAGATGTGTCCATGAGAATGCCCCCCTTTACTTATGCGAATTAATAAAAGCGCATAATCCAAATCGCGTTTTGCGATCCACGAATCAGAACCTGCTCCAGGTTCCGAAAGCCAACTTCAAGTCCAAAGGAGAAAGAAGATTTGCGATCCAGGGTCCCAGACTATGGAACGCTTTACCAACCAGCATTCGGTTGGAGGAGAACCACCTAGCATTTAGGAAAAAGGTCAAGACTTTTCTCTTTTGATATCAAAGGAGACAGGAACAACAAGCGCCCAGAGGCGATTCAGTTCGCATGTGCCGCGCTATATAAGTTCTCATTCATTCATTCAATCAGTAGGAGTTGCTTTTGATCCTACCATTGCCCTACTTAACAACTCTGTCCCTAAAATCCCCAAAAGTACACAAGCGCTAATATTTTTTATTTTACTAGGGGCAAAGATGACTATTACTAAGGCTTGGAAATCTCCTTCGGTTTCTCTATTAATGGCTAAGAAAAAGATCTCATGGATGATGTCCAACGAGAGGCTTTCCAACATGATCCTTGACTCTGTTGAGGGCTTTAGGCTCATCTGGGAACCTTGGGCAACGCATGTAGGAGTCCTCCTCTGATTCTTTTATTTTGTTCTTGAAATTTGCAGCTTGCTTGGCCTTCCGTGTGTCTCCTGTTCCTTGTTTTTCTGTCTTTTTCTCTCTCTTCTGTTCTCCTTTTTCTTTTTTGCCCTCTTCCCTCTTCTCAACTGTTCGATTTTCTACAATTTGAATAACGATGTAGTTCGGGCCGTGAGGGTCCGTTTAGTCTTATATATCTTCATTGGATACAGTTTTGCTATGTTTTATTTTATTTCTTTTAAAATAAGGGTTAATGGTGGTTTTTCTAAGGTCATCGAAAGTTTTTTTGTTTTTTTTGGTGCACATCAATCTCCTTTGACCCCTTTGTCATGTTGACCCTTAAGACCTGTTCGAGTCTGTCTCGGATCGGAGCTTCGCCATATTTGGCATGCCCTCCCTCATTTAAGTTGCTCTTAGCGGGCCAGGTGTTAGATCGGGCGGTCCCTAGACCACCCACTCCTGAGGCAGTGTGTTCCCTTTTGGGGCTCGGGGGTGGATTGAGTGGGTACTCCTGTTATTATATATTGGTTTGCCTGTGTTTAATGTCTGAAGCTTTTATGGATCCGGCTAATTGTTGTTTTATTTTGCTCCGATCCTATTTTCGCATTTCTGTATACCGCTGCAAGATTTTTTCAATAAAAATATTTAAATATAAAAAAATAAAAAAATCATGTGTTCTGGAAATCTCATTTGAAACATTTCCCCCTGTGGATGTTCCAATGATAATGCTAACATTTTGGATATCCTCACACTTTTCACTGAACAGTATCTAATACAAAAAAAATATCTTTGGTTTAGATACACTTTAAGGTAAATGCAGAATAGGATATAAGTCACAGATGGAAAAGATCCCCCAAATGTAAGCATTATGGCATGAGCCTGGAAAGCTTGCCAACTATTAAAATATTGTGCTAGGAGGAAGTAAAGCCTCCTGAAAAAAATAAACCCTGCAAGACAAAGGCATAATGAGCTAGTATGCATAGCATACTAGCTCATTATGAGGTATTTACCTGAGATCGAAGCCCCCTTGTTCGCCTCCTCTGTCGCCGCCATTACTCCCAGAGTGATATCGCAGCTCCGGCACTGTGATTGGCCGGGCCACAAATGATGTCACTCCCGTGCACACACACAGGAGACGTCAGTGACGGCACGATCGCCTTCACTAATATAGCAAGCTCAGTGCACCTGCGCCGTTGTCTATGGCGCGCATGCGCCGTAGACCTCGGTGCAGGCTTTTCTGCAAATATCTCCTAAACCATGTAGGTTTAGGAGATATTCCTTGTACCTACAGGTAAGCCTTAATCTATGCTTACCTATATGTAAAAGTAGTCTGTAAAGCCCCGTAAACACAAGATTGGAATTTCCGATGGAAAAAGTCTGACTGACTTTTTCCATCGGAAATTCCGACCATGTGTATGGCCATCTGAGTTTTTTCATCACATATTCCGAGGAATTTCGTCTGAGTTTAGATAGCGAACATGTTCTCTTTTGCTCTGATGGAATTCCGTCAGAATTCAGATGTGAGTTTGGCTGGGAAAAAGCCTGATCTTGTGTATGGGGCATAAGGGTTTACAACCACTTTAACCACTTAAGCCCCGGACCAATATGCTGCTAAATGCCCAGAGACGTTTTTACAATTCGGCACTGCATCGCTTTAACAGACAATTGCGCGGTCGTGCGACATGGAGCTTTCTTTTGATGGTATTTGATTGTCTCTGCGATATTTATTTTTTGCGATATGAACGGAAAAAGACCAAAATTGTTGAAAAAAAATGATATTTTCTACTTTATGTTATAAGAAAAATCGAATAAACTAAATTTTAGTCAAACATTTAGGGCAAAATGTATTCAGCCACATGTCTTTAGTTAAAAAAAAAATCGCAATAAAAAAACTAGCTACCTAGCGGCAACAGTGACACTAATACAGCGATCAGAAAACCGATCGCTGGGGGCGTGGCTTGTAAGCAAGAGAAGTGTCAGCTTCAGCTAAGAGCTCCCTGAAGCCGGCCAGACATTCAAAGCAAACGGGCAGGTTTCCTGTCACCCCGAGGACCCGTGCTGCTCTGCTTTGCGGATACTGCAGGAGCGATGTCCCGCAAGAGAAAGGAGGAGAGGAACCTCCAAAAGCTCACGGCACTTTCGTTTATGCCAGAGTGACGGGGGAGGAAGCAAGATGGCGCCGCTGGAGCTGACACGTGGCGCTCCGCTGCCTATACAGATCTCCCAAGCAGCAATCCACAATCCGCAAGTACCGGGGGGGGGCTCCGATTGGACCCCCGACCCACGTCTAGACAGGGACGTACAGGTACGCCAATGTGCCTGTCCGTGCCATTCTGCCGACGTAAATGTACATGCGGTGGTCCTTAAGGAGTTAAATAGTAATCTTTGATGTTCTCAAAAATATACACTTTTGTAACATGTTAGCATCCGCCATGATACAATTATATACTGTATCTCTTGGTTAGTATCACAGAATACCTGTAATGCCGCGTACATACACACGATCACTTTATGTGATGAAAAAAACGACGTTTTTAAAAACGTCAATTTAAAAGACCGTGTGTGGGGGAAAACGTTGTTTTATGTCTTGTGAAAAATGACAAAAAAAATTGAAGCATGCTTACATTTTTTGTGTCGTTTTTTAAAACGTCATATTTTGGTTCACAAAAAATCACTGTGTAAGTTTTTCAACCCGCTGCTAGTTATGAAGCAAGCTTCAATGGAAAAGAGTGGTGAACGTAACCTCGCTTTGCTAGAGCATTGTGAAAAAACGATGGTGTGTAGGCAACATAGTCTTTGAAAATTGAAGTTTCAAAAACGTTGTTTTTTACTTCACAGAAAACGTCGTTTTTTTTTCATCACATAAAGTGATCGTGTGTACGCGGCATTAGTTTAGAGACTGGCCCATCTTCCTATTGTGGTACTAATATCCCATAACACTAGATGAATTTATTGGCCCATGTATGCTGTCTTAACACAAACATAAACATTAGTAATCTGATAAAAAATAAGTTTTACAGCATTCCACTAAACACCATTGTGGGTTAAAATAAAATGCCTATGGTTTGTTCCTTACACACCATGTAGGGTTGAGGGAGCACAGCTACATCTTCATTTTGTATATTCCAAGCATAGAATTAGTGTATCTCTTTAGCCTAGCTGGAGTGCTTGCATGTTCCAGTTCCTTCACTGCCAATCTTACATCATCTCTTCAGGGAACATTTGTGTTACAATGTTTTCTGTTGAATCAAAGGAAAATCTTGGAGATTCATTTATTCAGCAGGCCAGATGCCACAGAATGAAGTCAATAACTAGTGTACGAGGCAGAGGTTTTTAAATCAGTTATTTATAAAACCAGTGTTGCCGTCTCTTTTCTGTTCCTTGAGATTTTTTCTACAAGATAAATGATACAGTATACTTTTTTTTAAATGTATTATTCCATGTCTGTCTTTTTTATTAATTGTATCCTGAATAGTGTAAAATGGTGGAGTCACACTTTAACACCAACGTTATGAACACAAGAAAAAAATGAGCTGGGCTTTTTAGCACGATTTCATTTGACTTTATTTTTTTTACAGCAAATTATTTTTCCAAGTAAGACTCTGTTCAGAGAGCTGGAAGTCTTGCCACTTTTCAAAGCACATTTCATAGTGTATAGCAATCTGTGAAGAGCTTCTCACACATTCACACTCACAAAATGATTGCATGCACCTCTGATATTATGACAAAGTGATAAAAAAAAGACATCTCTACTCATTTGTTTTCCATGCCACTAATGTATTCATACTTACATATTTGACGCCTAAAAGTTCTGACTTCTATGAAACAATTCTACAATCTTAAGCAAACTTTCAAGAAGTATAAGAAATGCAAGTTAGATCTTAAAAACTACACATAATATAGCTCTCTGTAACAGGCTAGAATCCATCTTCATATATGTCTTTGAGATCAACAGTGCCATTGTGTTGGTTTCATCAAACTTTTCTGGTATCTTTTAAACCTATTCTAGCTAAGGTATATATGTGCTGTCAATAAAACGACCCCCCCCCCCCCTACATCTCCTCCCCTAGGCATTCCACCTACTCTATGTGATCAAGTAGTAACTTATTTGATGTGATATGTTCTTTATTTCTTCATAAATTTATTAATCTTTCTACCAGTTTCCGGGTGGAAAATTCACCTGCTTCCACTCCTTAGGTCACCTCTTTGATAGAATCATTGGTTAGTTACTCTTGTTAGACCAGATACTTTGCTACTAGTTCTCATATTAATGTTTGTAGGCTCCAAGCCAAGGTTGTATCCTGCTTGCTATGTCGTACTATGGGGTTTATTTACTAAAGCTGGAGAGTGCAAAACTAGGCTCACTTCTGCCGAGAAACCAGCTTCCAGGTTATATTGCCAAAGCTTCATTGAACAAATTGAGATTAGAAGCTGATTGGCTACTAGACACGTGCAGACCGGAATATTTTGTTTCATTTTTTCGTTTTCGTCCAGAAAATAAATTTATTTAGTTACTCCCGAAAATCGTTTTGATTTATTTAGTTTTCTTCGGGAAAGTTTTCGTCTGAAAACGACGATTTTCGATGACTTTGTGAAATCGAAAGGCGGAAATTCGACAAAGCATCGAAAATCGTCGTTCTGAATACAGTGAATATACCTATTCACTGTATTCAGAACGACGATTTTCGATGACTTTGTGAAATTGAAAGACGGAACTTCGACAAAGCATCGAAAATCGTCCTTCTGAATACAGTGAATATACCTATTCACTGTATTCAGAACGACGATTTTTGATGACTTTGTGAAATTGAACGACGGAAATTCGTCAAAGCATCGAAAATCGTCGGATCTGAACGAAAACGAAAATAAAGCATTTTTTATGTCGGATCTTTCGGTTTTCGTTTCTTGCACTTTTGTTTTCGTTCGTTAAAACGATAACGAAAATACCCAATTTTCGGACGAAAATGCATTCTAACAAAAATGAATGCACATGTCTATTGGCTACCATGCACAGCTGCACCAGACTGTGAGCGCTCCAGTTTTAGTAAACCTCCTCCTATGTCTTTTACTTTGTTGCCCTTGCTGGCATTCTACTCCTGATTCAAAAATGTTATACTTTTGTGCAAAAATTGTATAAATATATATATATATATATATATATATATATATACAAAAATTGAGAGTTCATCTTTAGAGAAATGTTTTAGATCACATTAAGTTGTACAATTAGAAAAATGCAAACTCTTAGGCCGCGTACACACGATCAAATCTATCTGCTGAAAACGGTCCGATGGACCGTTTCAGCAGAAAAATTTGATCGTGTGTACGGGCGGACAGACAGATTTTTCCAGCAGACAGATATTAAAGAATGCTTTAAAATCTGTCTGCTGGGAACCCGTCCGTCCGACATGTCTGCTGGTTAGTACGCTAACCAGCAGACGTATTTGCCTGCACATGCGTCTAATGGATTCGACGCATGCACGGAAGTGTTTTACTTCCTGGTGATGGTGACGTGGCGGCGTCAACGTCACCGCCACGTTATCGCGCTGTCTGCCGGCGGGGATTTTGGTTTGATCCCAGCAGACAAATCCGATCAAATCGGTCTGTCAGACCGATTTGATCAGATTTATTTCATGGTCTGTACGCGGCCTTATAGCAAGCTTTTCATATTTTAACCATCATCAATATTAGACTCATAGGGCTTGATTTACTAAAAATCCAAAATGGAGTAAGCAAAGTCAATCGTGTGAGTCTAACTGACCAGGGAAAATGCATATATGCTGGTGCATTGATATGGATGACCATGTCTTATTCTAATTTAAAAATGTTTGTTCAGGCAATGTGCACACGCATACGCACACATGCTATAGCATAAATATGCTGTCTTTAATAACAAATGTAGCTTGAAATGGGGTGTATGCTTCAGCATCCAAATATATGCACATTAGAATATGTGCTGACTAAGCCATAACAATCCTTAATATAAAATATCCTTAACCACTTAAGACCCGGACCATTATGCAGGTTAAGGACCTGTCCACTTTTTGAGATTCGGCACTGCGTCGCTTTAACAGATATTTGCGTGGTCGTGCAAGGCGGCTCCCAAACAAAATTGCCGTCCTTTTTTTCCCACAAATAGAGCTTTCTTTTGGTGGTATTTTATCACCTTTGCGGTTTTTATTGGTAAAATTTTTTTTTTCTTTGTTTCTGTTCTAAAATGTTGTAAATAAGCAAGTTTTTTCCTTCAATGATGGGCACTGATATGGCTGCACTAATGGGCACTGATATGTTTGCACTGATGGGCACTGATAAGGTGGCACTGATGGGCACTGATGAGGTGGCACCAATGAGGTGGCACTGATGGGTATTAATAATGGGCACTAGTATGCAGCACTGATGGGCACTCATAGGCGGCACTGATTGGCAACCATAGGCGTCACTGATTGGCACTCATAGGTGGCACTGATGGGCACTCATGGGTGACACTCATGGGTACTTATGGGTGGCACTGATAGGTGGTATGGATGGGCACTGATAGATGAGCACTGATGGGCACTGATAGGGTGCACTGATGAACACTGATGGATGGCACTGATGACACTCATGGGTGGCATTGCTGGGCATCACTGATCTGGCATTATGTATGAATCGTGCCAGTCATATATTGGGCATGTGGATGGCATCCCTGGTGGCCATTGGTGACAAACCTTGCCATCCACATGTTGGGGGCTTCCCTGGTGGTTCTGGCAGCATCCCTGGTGGTCCAGTGTGGGCATCGGAGGGGTTGGGCTGCACTGATAAACAATCATCGCAGACCCCCCTGTCAGGAGAGCCACCGATCGGCTCTCGTCTACTCAACACGAGTGAGAAAAAGCTGATCAACAGCTCTTCCTGTTTACATCATGATCAGTCGTGATTGGACATGGCTAATCATGTATTAAAGAGCCTCCGTCAGAGGCTCTTTACCAAGATTGGTTTAGCGGGCGCATGGTGGCAGTTCTCCTGCTGGATGTCATATGACACCCAGTCAGGATAACTGAACCAGCCATCATTCTGCTATAGGCCGGGCGGGAAGTGGTTAAGGGTTTACTCACACTAGCCTGCATGCTTGTGTGTGCACATTGGTGTATTTTGTGTAGGGGTGGGGCGATGCATTGTTACAATTTATCACTTTAGGTTTACTGATTATTATCCTTCTTTTAAAAAGTGACAAAACAATTACACTTCATTAACTGCTTGCCGACCAGCCGCCGCCATATTACTGCGGCAGGTCGGCACGCCTGGGCGAGAGCCCGTAGCTCTACGTCGGCACTTTAAAGGCCACTAGGGGGCACGCGTGCGCCGCCGGCAGACCGCGCGGCTCGCCCCCGCTCGCCCCTGAGTGCCGCGCGCGCCGGGCACGCGCAATCGCTCGGTACAGAGCGAGGAACGGGAGCTATGTGTGTAAACACAAAGCTCCCGTTCCTGTCAGAGGGGAAACGCTGATCTTCTGTTCATACAATGTATGAACAGAAGATCAGTGATTTCCCCTAGTGACTCCACCCCCCATACAGTTAGAACACACCCAGGAACACACTTAACCCCTTTCCCGCCCCCTAGTGTTAAACCCTTCACTGCCTATGGCATTTTTATAGTAATCCAATGCATTTGTATAGCACTGATATAAAAATAGCACTGGTATAAAAATGGCAATGGTCCCAAAAATGTGTCAAAAGTGTCGGAAGTGTCCGCCATAATATCGCAGTACCGAAAAAAAACGCTGATCGCCGCCATTACTAGTAAAAAAAAAAAATATTAATAAAAATGCCATAAAACGACCCCCTATTTTGTAAACGCTATAACTTTTGTGCAAACTAATCAATAAACGCTAATTGCGATTTTTTTACAAAAAATAGGTAGAAGAATACGTATCGGCCTAAACTGAGGGAAAAAAAAAAATTAAATATTTTTTGGGGATAATTATTATAGCAAAATGTAAAAAATATTGCATTTTTTTTTTAAATTGTCGCTCTATTTTTGTTTATAGCGCAAAAAATAAAAACCGCAGAGATGATCAAATACCACCAAAAGAAAGCTCTATTTGTGGGGAAAAAGGACACCAGTTTTGTTTGGGAGCCACGTCTTTGACCAGCAATATGGTCCGGGGGTTAAGTGGTTAAAATCTATGCATCACAGCACTTTGTGACATGCTACAGTGTGATGCCATGTGTGTGTGTGTGGAGGGGGGTGTGGGTGCTTTTTGCTGAATAAAAATGCAAGCATCACCAAGACAATCCTGCACACCGTGTATTGATGCTGGAAGGTCTTACTTAGTGTTCCTAGGGTCTTTTTGGAAGGGGGATCAGGACATCACTCTTTGCCATCCTACACCTAAGCTCTAACGCTGGCTCCCATGTGAAGCCAGCACACACCTGTGCCATTAGTTTGCTTGCTTACAAAATCTATGCAAACCACCACATTAGACAGTGGCACAGGCACCCCCCGGCCACAACTGTAATTTGTTATTGTTATTACATTAATACAGTATTTTCTCTATAGATCTTCAATGCCGTTTTTATTTCTTTGGGTTGATCATTTTTTGTAATCTTTTGTAAACAATTTAAGAAAGCTTCATTGTCATTTTCTTTTAGGATCCAATCAATATTATTTTGATTAATTGTCGCAGAGCCCTTAAATGACATGGAGCCCGTAGGTACCAGCCTATTTGGTAATTCAGCATTGGGCAGTTTGTAATAAGAGGACCTTACATTTTAGTGAAAGGTCTGTTTTATTTATTATTATTTTTTCAGAACAGAGAAAGATAAAAATCTATAACAAAAATATGCTAAAATCCTTGCACTATATAAAGTTCACTCATAAGGCTGTAAGGTATCACTTTCTTTGGAACCAAGCTGTGTTTTTAAACACAGCAATTAACTAACAGTGCAAACAATTTCTATGTCCCCCAATGAGGGACCTGGCAAAAGAATGGTATAAAGCTTGGGTTCCACTATTGCCACTTATTTCACTTTAAAGATGTTCTTCGCACATCAAGTCATTATCACTCAACTAATTACCAAGTTATAAAAAAAAATAAACAGCTCCTCTTATGTACCTAAATTGAAGGTCATGTAACTCATCAGATCCAGAGTATTCTCTTTTCCTTGTTTCCAGAATGGGAGGGTCCTTTTTTTGGAAGCCCATGTCGCTGCCTGGGTGATCTTGAAGACTGCAGTAAGCTGATAGTTTACAAGGTACTGGTTGGTGTGGGCACAGGCTGCAGCTATGGATCACATTAACAGAAGAAGCACAGGTAATGGACACATGACAGTGTGATTGGGTAAGTATAAATGGGGTTTTATTTTAAAAATAGTGAAGGGGTGTGAGTGGGTTGAAGCGAGGGATTTGGATAGGTGGAGGGAGGGGCTGTTAACATTTCCTGAAGATTTAGCTTTAAACTCTGTTTAGTCATTAAATTAACATGATGGCTATTGTTTCCCACTCACTCCAAAGTTTACAGCCTTTCATTTAACTCTTGTGATATTATACTCTGTTTTAAATAAACCTTTGCAAAGTTTACACACAGATAAACAGATAGCCTTATCTACCCCACTACCCATGTGATTATTCCTCAAAATCTTGAAAATGAGCCCTCGTATTAATGTCATAGGCATAATGAAAAGAAGACAGAATATTCCTAAGTTTGTAATTGCTAAATACTGTAGCAAATTAGATGTTATGCTCAACCAGCAAAGGATAGAGGCTAACTTTCACTTTCAGCATTGCGTGCTTCTATCAGCTTTTTGCTTTGAGAAAAACATTAGAGATTCTTGTCAAAGATGTTTCTTTCATAACTATTGTGCTAGAATGACATTCTGCAAAAATGGTTTAGTACTCTTTATTCTGCTTTAGAGAAAACAAAGTATGGCAGAAAGCTTGGCTAAATGGTTTCTAGGAACTCTCTTCGTTCATCCCACAATGGCCTTAAGCTTCATGACATTTACAGAGATGATTGGCAAAAGTACAGTGTGGAGCTATTTATCTAAAGTTAGTGCCATTGAAAAAAGTTTTATTTAGCAGAATATAAGTAACTAGTCCCATGTTTAATACTCAAAATGAGAAAAGAACTCTATAGGCACCACTTTTTCTGCAGAGGTGTTCATGGTAACTTGATGGGGAGCAGGGGACTTGCTCACGCAAGTAAATCCTCGTACATCATCAATTTTGCACTTTACTATTAGGTATACATACTTTTAACAATCTCCTTTTTTTATACCTATATATATATATTGATGCCCAGACATTGTGTGATTTTTGGCACATGAAAAAGGTGATAACTCTATATTACTATATATATTACCACTCCTACTTCAACAGTGAATATTCAATATTGATAACGTGCTTAAAAAATTGACAATTATAACAAATATTCTACACAACCATGTGTTTCCAAGATATTAAAAAATGGAAAAATAAAATAACAATAACAAAATCAGAAAAAAAAATGCAGTCCCAGGGTTGCTCTTCAACGCTGATCAATTATTTCCCATGTGCCCAATTCCACATCTGTGACTGAACAAAGGTATTGATCCACCATCTTGTGAAGACACCACCACCTTCTGAAATGATGACTCACCAGAAGTAAGATACATATGCGCCTTTGGTTTATTTCAGGGATAACCACTACACTCATAAGGATCAATCTGAAATATTTCCAATCGGTATGCTAATATTCACTTCTTAACCACTTAGCAACCACCTGCTGAAAAATAACGGCGGCAAGGTGGTTGCTTAACTCTGGGATTACGTTATAATCCCAGAGGACCTGGCGGGTCACGGATCACGGTAAATCGCCGCTGATAGCGGTGGTTTACCACGTGATCGCGCCGTCCAATGACGGTGCGATCAGATGTAAACAGACCGGCGTCATGTGCTGACGCCGGTTCCTCCCTCCTCTCTCTGTACCGATCGGTACAGTGTGAGAGGAGAGGGGAGGGAGCGGATGGCAGCGCCAGTGCTGCGGGCTGGATCTGTGACAAATGCAGTCACAGATCCATCCATCCATCCATCCCTCCCTCCTCAGCCATCCCTGCTGCTATACTCTGCAATGGGGGGCAATACTCTGGGGGGCAACACTCTGGGGGGCAACACTCTGGGGGGCAACACTCCGCAATACTCTGGGCATACTCTGCAATATTCTGGGCATACTCTGCAATACTCTGGGCATATACTGGGCATACTCTGGGCATACTCTGGGCATACTCTGCAATACTCTGGGCATACTCTGCAATACTCTGGGCATACTCTGCAATACTCTGGGCATACTCTGGGCATACTCTGCAATACTCTGGGCATACTCTGCAATACTCTGGGCATACTTTGCAATACTCTGGGCATACTCTGGGAATACTCTGGGCATACTCTGCAATACTCTGGGCATACTCTCCAATACTCTGGGCATACTCTGCAATACTCTGGGCATACTCTGGGCATACTCTGCAATACTCTGGGCATACTCTGGGCATACTCTGGGCATACTCTGGGCATACTCTGCAATACTCTGGGCATACTCTGCAATACTCTGGGCATACTCTGGGCATACTCTGGGCATACTCTGCAATACTCTGGGCATACTCCGCAATACTCTGGGCATACAGGGCCCCTGTCCCCGTGAGCTCGCATGCAGAAGCGAACGCATACGCAAGTCCCGCCCACATATGAAAACGGTGTTCAAACCACACATGTGAGGTATCGCTGCGAACGTTAGAGCGAGAGCAATAATTTTGGCCCTAGACCTCTTCTCCAACTAAAATGATGTAACCAGTAAAAATATTTAAAGCGTCACCTATGGGGATTTTTAAGTCGCAAAGTTTGGCGCCATTCCACGAGCGTGTGCAATATTGAAGGGTGACATGTTGGGTATCTATTTACTCGGCGTAACTTCATCTTTCATATTATGCAAAAACATTGGGCTAAATTTAATGTTTTTTTTTTTTTTTTAAAGAACAAAACTGTTTTATTTCCAAAAAAAATGTGTTCGAAAAATTGCTGTGCAAATACCATGCGCGATAAAAAGTTGCAACAAATCACCTCGCCTCTACTCACCACCCCAATCATTATGGACAATCTGCGGAACTTCAGTGGGATCTCTGGATTGCATGTTAACTTAAGCAAGTCATTAGCTATGAACGTTTCTGTTCCCCCTGACCTAATCAAACAACTCTCCACAAATTTTACATTCTCCTGGGCTCCCTCGCAAATCCCGTATCTAGGTATTAAGCTAACACCGGAGGTTCATGGTCTCTTTAAGGCCAACTACCCCCCTATGGTCCTTAGATGCAAAGGTGATCTGGAACGTTGGGCTAAGTGTGGTCTATCGTGGTTGGGCCGCATACATGCGGTCAAAATGACACTTCTCCCGCGTCTTCTGTACTTATTTTGCGCTCTCCCAATCCCAATAAGGAAACAATTTCTCTGCAAGTTCCAATCTGACATTGTCCGCTTCGTGTGGGGGAAAAAAGGTTATAGATGTCCCTCGGGTACACTTTGTCGCCTTAAAACATAAGGAGGTTTGGGACTTCCTGACCTATGGGAATATTACCAAGCAGCCGGTGGGTTCGCTCTCCCTTTCTCATTGTAAGAACAGACTAGACATGCCTGACACTGAACGGTTTAGATTCTCCCAAATTTCCCACTTTCTACATTCCATAGATAGATCAGTACCCCCAACGGTTACTCCTTATGAAATTTGGTGCTCTAACATGGTGGATCAGAGGGGCGGTATCTCCTTGATTTATTCAGTGCTGAAATCTAGGACGGATAAACCGTCATATGCTCGGGCCTGGGAGGAGGACTTGGATGACTTGTGGAACACGGCGGTTTGGTTTCGCTCAGCAGAGCGGGCATACAGAGGTATTCTAAACGTCTGTCTTATAGAAGCCAGTTTGAAAATTATGTTAAGGTGGTATTATGTCCCTTCCAGGCTGGCAAAAATGTTCCCAGGGACCTCCCCCCTTTGCTTTAGGGGATGCAAACTAGAGGGCTCCATGTTCCACACCTGGTGGGCATGCCCCCGCATCAGATCATTTTGGAAGAGGGTCTTCCGAATTATGGGCTCCTTGACAGGGAACGTAATGCCCCCACAGGCTAATATAGCACTCCTGAACCACAGCATCCCTGACCTCCCCAAACATTTCCAGAACCTTTCATTATTTATCCTCCTAGGGGCCAAAATGACTATAGCGAAGGCCTGGAAGAAGCCCTCTGTCTCCTTCTTGGTGTTTAAGAGGAAAGTTTCATGGATTATGTCTCAAGAGCAAATTGTAGCCAAATGGTCGGACCAACCTGACAAATTTATTGCCACATGGGAACCGTGGGCCACCCTCTGCAATATTTCTCTTATACCTGGGGTTCAGCCTGGAAGCGACATCGCCTCTCCCCTCTCCTGATAGCATTTACCTACTATCCTTTTCTCTCCCCCTTCCCACGTTTCACTCTCTTTCTCTCTTCTGTCACCTCTCTTGGTGTTTTGTGATTCTTACATGCTGGTTGAGTTTGTTCATGCTCATTTCAAAGTTGGTTGCCTGCACAGCCTTGTACAACGAATGGTTCTCCTATGGGGTGGGATCTATAGGACACCTTTAGTGAGGACTCTGTGACTTTGGCTCCCGGGACGCAGTTTGATCCCTGTGGGGGCGTTCGGGAAGCCGAGAGTAGTGGGGTCTGAACTCCTGACATGTTTCTGTATAAGGTCAGGCTTGACGTCCACTAGGGTAGTTTAATCTATGCTACCTCCATAGTTTGGTTATGTTAGCAGGCTTTGTTATCTTACTGATTGGACACATATTGCTCCAGTACTGTTATGGGGGTCTATCTTGGCCCCGTTCTATCGGATGTCATTGTCTATTTTTCTTATTGTTATTGTGAAAAATTTCAATAAAACTCTTTAACCACTTAAGACCCGGACCAATACGCTGGTAAATGACCCAAGGTGTTTTTGCGATTCGGCACTGCGTCGCTTTAACAGACAATTGCGCGGTCGTGCGACGTGGCTCCCAAACAAAATTTGCATCCTTTTCTTCCCACAAATAGAGCTTTCTTTTGGTGGTATTTGATCACCTCTGCGATTTTTATTTTTTGTGCTATATACAAAAATAGAGCGACATTTTTGAAAAAAAAACACAATTTTTTACTTTTTGTTAAAAAAAAAATCAAATAAACTAAATTTTAGTCAAACATTTAGGCCAAAATTTATTTAGCCACATGTCTTTAGTAAAAAAAAAAAATCTCAATAAAAAAAAATAGCTACCTAGCGGGAACAGCGACACTAATACAGCGATCAGAAAAATGATCGCTTAGTGACGCTGGCAATAGGGAGTGAAAGGGTTAACTAGGGCGGTGATCAGGGGGTTAAAACTTTATTAGGGGGGGTGGGGGGGCTATCCTGAACCTAACACTAACTGTTTTTTACACTGCCTGTCACACTGACACTAAATGCAGTGATTAGATCACTGCATTCAGTGACACTGTGACAGGGGGGTGGGGGGGGGGCGATCACAAGGGGTTATTATGCCTATGTGAGTGTGTGTCAGTGTTGTGTTGGTGCACACTTACTTGTGGTGTCTTCTCTCATCAGCAGCGCTGGGAAACAGCGCTGCGATGAGAGAATACATCATTTCCTCCTTCCTGTGTAAACACAGGAGGAGGAAGTGACAGGTTGGGAGCGCGCTCCCATTGGCTGGGAGCGCGCTCCCATTGGCTGGGAGTGATCGCGGGGGGGCGGGTATTCGCCGACATCCGCCCGCAGATCCCGGATCGCTCCCGGAGCCAGGGGGACCCCCGCACGCCGCACTTAGGCGGGGACGTAAATTTACGCCCTTGTGCCTGTACGTGCCATTCTGTGGCCGTATATGTGCGTGCGGGGGTCCTTAAGTGGTTAAAGGAAAAAGTTGCAACAACCGCCATTGTATTCTCTAGGGTCTTTGCTAAAAAAGCATATATAATGTTTTGGGGTTCTATGTAATTTTCTAGCAAATAAGTGTTGATTTTTACATGTAGGAGAGAAATGTCAGAATTGGTCTGGGTCTTCCAGAACGCCTGATGGTGTTCCAGAACGCCTGATGGTGTTCCAGAACACCTGATGGCGTTTCCTGCATGTTGGGCCTCTGTATGTGACCACGCTGTGTAAAAGTCCCACACATGTGGTATCGCCATACTCGGGAGGAATAGCAGAATGTGTTTTGGGGTGTAATTTGTGGTATGCATATGCTGTGTGTGAGAAATAACCCGCTAATATGAAAATTTTGTGGAAAGAAAATAAAAATGAAAAAAATCTTGATTTTGCAAAGAATTGTGGGAAAAATTACAACTTCAAAAAACTCACAATGCCACTTTCTAAATACCTTGGAATGTCTTCTTTCCAAAAATGGGTCATTTGGGGGGTATTTGTACTTTTCTGGCATGTTAGGGTCTCAAGAAATGAGAGAGGCTGTCAGTACATCAGATGTGATCAAATTGATCAATTTTCAGTAATTGGTACCATAGCTTTTAGACCCTATAACTTTCACCCAGACTAAATAATATCTAAAAAAATTTTGTTTTGTTACCAAAGATATGTAGCAGTATACATTTTAGGCCAAGTTTATGAAGAAAAATTACTTTTTTGCAAAATGTTATAATAGAAATGAAGAAAAATTCATTTTTTTACAAAATTTTCGTTCTTTTTTCATTTATAGTGAAAAAAATAAAAACTGCAGAGGTGATAAAATACCACCAAAAGAAAGCTCTATTTGTGGGAAAAAAAGGACAAAAATTTCATTTGGTTACAGTGTTGTATGACTGAGTTATTGTCATTCAAAATGTGAGAGCACCGAAAGCTGAAAATTGGTCTGGTTATTAAGTGGGTTTAAGTGCCCAGTAGTCAAGTGGTTAAACATCCGTACTGGCTTATCTCAGGATCTCATATAAAAATAAACAGCCATCAATGCGTAATATATTTACAATTTATTGGTAAAATAGGGTAAAAAAATTATCACTCACAAATTTCAGTGCCTGGAGGCTGGCAGAGAGCCTTCCTGAAGACGCAAGACTGATTGCAAAATACCCACACAATAGCGAGGCTTGGACCGCACACCAGCCACAGGGGAATGCACGCTGATATATGAGCCCCTTAGCACTGCTGGAAAAAAGACTCCAGGCACTGAAATTTGTGAGTGATGAATCAGATTGATCCATATGAGTGGAGTGGTTATCCCTGTTATAAACCAAAGGTGCATATGTAGCTTGCTTCTGGTGAGTGATCATTTCAGAAGATAGTGGTGTCTTCACACGTTGGTGGATCAATAGCTTTGTTCAGTCACGGATGTGGAATTGAGCACATGGGAAATAGTTGATCAGCATTAAAGAGCAACCCTGGGACTGAATTTTTTTATTTTCTGATTTTGTTATTGTTATTTTATTTTTCCATTTTTTATTATGTTGGAAACACATGGTTGTGTAGAATATTTGTTATAATTGTAAATTTTTTAAGCACATGATGGCACTTTATCAATATTGAATTGATATAGTGTTAAAGAGCAACACTGGGACTTCATTTTTTTATTTTATTTTATGATGGCACTTTATCAATATTAAATATTCACTGTTGAAGTAGGAGTGGTAATATATATAGTAATATAGAGTTGGCACAGTTATCATCTTTTTCTTGTGACATTACTTATCCCATAATTATTGGTGGGAAACACTTAAAGTGACACTAATGCCGCATACACACGATCGGTTTGTCTGATGGAAACGGTCTGATGGACCGTTTTCATCAGATGAACCGATCGTGTGTGGGCCCCATCAGTTTTTAAAACCTGTTTTAAAATTATCTGATCATTAAAAAACCGATAGAAAAAAACAAACGTCTGTGGGGAAATCCATCGGTAAAAAAATCAACGCATGCTCAGAATCAAGTCGACGCATGCTCGGAAGCATTGAACATTTTTTCACAGCACGTCGTTGTGTTTTACGTCACCGCGTTCTGACACGATAATTTTTTTAACTAATGGTCTGAAAAAATCCATCAGACTGTTTTCATCGGATGAACCAATCGTGTGTATGTGGCATAAAGGTTTTTTAAATAACAAACATTTCATACTTACCTCCACCGTGCAGTTTGTTTTGCACAGAGTGGCCCCGATCATCTTTTTCTGGGATCCCACGGAGGCTCTCGTGTCTCCTCCCCTCAAAAGCTAACCCCCTCTGGGAAGCTCTCTCCCAAGGGGGTTGGCTTGTGGGCTCACTCCCACGCTATAAAATTGGCGTCCATAGCCGCTGATTGTATGACTTCGTCCCACCCACTTTGGCCACGTCATTGGATTTAATTGACAGCAGCAGGAGCCAATGGCTGCGCTGCTATAAATCTATCCAATGAAGAGCCGATCAGGCATGGGGAGGGGGTAAAAGATAAGGTAAGGTAAAAAAACACAAAGTTTACAACCCCTTTAACTGCAGCAGACGTATGATTTAAAATATATTGACACAAAAACGTTTTTTCTGCACCGGTGACACACATATGACATATTGTGTGTTTTTTGTTAGCCTTTTTATGTTCTTTGTTTGTTTTTGTTTTGTTTTTTTCGAAGCAGCTCAATATGTGCTCTGTTATACATTAGTAACCCACTCCAGTCCCACAACAATTTAAAAAAAAATACTTTTTTTCAAAAATAAAAAATGTTGTAGTCTCACAGCCATGGACGTCATGCTAATGAGAGAGTATATATAAATGTTGCTCTCCTCCAGGAAACAATAGGTCAGTAGAAGGAGCTGTGAGCTCTGAGCACGTAGCATTCCTTTCACAGAGAGTCCTGACACCTTCCTCCCGCCCCGTGCTGGTGACTTCATTTAGGCTTCCGTGATTCAAGCTGGTCAGCATGGAGCTGACTACTTCCTGGTTTTACTGAAGCACAGTTACACCTACCAGACACCTTCTCAGCTGCCTGGATTGTGTGTGGAGATCGCGGGATGCACTGAAATTGCCAGGACTGCATTATAATGATGAACATTCTGTAAGTTTTCCTAATCTTGCGCAGTAAATGTTTGTATTCTAATTCTACACTTAGTGTGGTGCCCCCACCCCCTTGTTTCTTCTAAAGATTAGACAGACTCCCCTATGCTTTCGCCTATGTGGTCAGGAGGCGGACTTCTTTCATACCTTGTAGTTGTGCCCCCCGGATACAAAGGTTCTCATCACAAATATGTTAATTTCATGAGTTGGTCATTGGTCTACTGAATGATTATTGTCCTAAGGTTTGCCTACTAGTGTTGGCGGAGGAGCGTTGGTTTTTATGCCAAAGAAATATTGTGTTTATTTTTAATGCCAAGAAGAATATTTTAATCACTTGAAAGAGGACCCTTCCGCCAGCCCTCTCAGAGTGGAAACAATTGGTTAATGCAGCCCTTCTACTGTACCAAATTTTATATACTACTAGGGGGTCCCCAAAATATCTCCTTACTGCCTAACCCAACTAGGTTCTTAGTAGATATGTGCATTCCCGTTCGTACGAATGTCATTTTCGTACGAAAATGTTCATTTTCGTACCTGCGGGATAATGTGTACATACGAAAATATTAAAGCACCAAAATACGAAAACGACGGGATAACGGATTAGCCGCATAATGAACGACCGCAATTACGAACGATCCGACGGGAAAAAACGAAAATGGCAAAATAACGAAAATTAAATCTGTATCAAGAGGTTTGCATTGTGTATTTTGTTTGAATCCGTTTTGTGTTCGTTTTCAGTTGTATGTTCATTGTTCAATGACATCTATAACAAAAGAATTTCATTATGTATATTGAATGAATTCCTTTTTCTTTTTTCTGTGTATTCAAAATACTGAAGGCAATTTTTTTGTTATAGGTGTCATATCAACATACGAAAATAACAAAAGAAACGTGTTCAAATGCAAATCTTTTGTTTATGTTTTTTTTAATGGCCAGAGAGTTATGCCGTGTACACACGGTCGTTTTTTGCGATGAAAAAAAACGACGTTTTTTAAAACGTCATTTAAATTGATCGTGTGTGGGCAAAACGTCGTTTTTTGTCTTCAAAAAAACGACCAAAAAAAAATTCCAACATGCTTGAATTTTTTGTGTCGTTTTTCAAAACTTCGTTTTTTGTTTCACAAAAAGTCACCGTGTGTAGCAAAAACGTCGTTCAAAACGACGTTTTTCAACCCGCGCATGCCCAGAAGCTAGTTATGAAGCGAGCTTCAATGGAAAAGCGTGGTGAACGTAACCTTGCTTTTTGTGAAAAAACGATGGTGTGTATGCAAAATTGTCTTTGAAAAGTGACGTTTCAAAAACGTCGTTTTTACTTCACAGAAAACGTCGTTTTTTTTCATCGCAAAAAACGACCGTGTGTACGCCGCATTAGGCTGGCCATACATGATACAATTTTCTGTGCAATTTTCTTTAGATTTACCTTCAACTATGTAGTGCAAGGGCCTGCCTGATTGCATACAATTGAAAGTGTTGTTTAGTTTGACCTCATATATGGTTTTTGGTAAATCTAAAAGAAAATTGTACAAGAAAATTGAACATGTATGGCCAGCCTCAGTGACTGAAAGCAGCTTCTCTTTTGTGCTGAGTACTAGAGTAGTGAGTACACTTGTACAGTAAAGCCTAATAAACTTTTCTGTGGATTTTCATCTGAAGGGACATCAGTTGGCCAGACTTCTGAACCCAAAAATGGTTTTCTGATGCAGTTTAAAAACAAACAAATTTTCTGAGAACGATCGGAAAACGATCGTTTTTATGTTTGTTGTTAAAATAGTCTGACCAAGTGTATGGGGCTTAACAATAGTATTGTTAAGCCCCATTTTTCTGTGCACATGTCTGTGCACATGTCTAGTTCTTAGTAGACCATGGATTCTTTATATACACTTCATTCAGATATACTGTATCCAACTTTGTAACAAGGCTTTATTGTGTAATGGTTGTGCAATCTATGAAATGCAGGACATGGTATCTGTTAATAGTTTATAAGTGCTTTATTGTAATTGTAGCCATAATTGCCTTTTCTTATGTGAAAACAATGAACATTATCTTTAAAGGAAAAGTTCACCTTTCAGAGCATGCTACATGTTACACCCATAACTCTGGTGTAACATGTTACATGTTGCAGACTTGCCCCCCTATTCCCCCCCTCCCTGTAACAACGGATGTTATTTTTTTCCAGCACCCTTTGTCACATTTTGAAAATAGCACAGGTGTGTAGACCTCCTCCTATACAGCCACATCATTCATTCACAACAATCTGTGAATGAGAGAATTACAAGTACTCTCAGCCATTGTGGCCGATGGCTTGTAGTTCCCGATGGACTGGCTGATGAGTGCTCTTGTTGCTCATTCACAAGCCCTGCAGCTTGTAAACAGATATAGGCTGAAATCTGCAGGGCTTGTATGCAGGATCCTGGCAGTGCTTTGCAGGCTCCTGCAAGAAACAATAATCATTTTTTCCCCCAAAATATGTGCATTTATTATTTTTTCCCAAAAAGTGAATTTAGCATAAAAAATGTAAATAAATCACAGAGCTATATAAATGTAAACCTTTGAAGCACCACAAAACAATGTATATAACATTAAAATATCAATTTATTGTAACATCCAGCCACATATAAAATACCCATATAAAACCATGAGGTATCCTTGTAGTTCAATGAGATATTACGCTGGCAAGGTTTCTTTATACAATAAGCCTCGCCTGTTATCGCTGTCCAGCTACCATAGTCATAGTGTATCCACAATACAACTGTTACTATATATAACATGTAAAACTGAAGACAAATATGCCTCAGACTTGAAAATATTATCCTGCCTTTGAAAATTTGAAACTTCCATTCAGTTTCATACTTCAAGGCCAAACCTAAGCCAGAGGCCCAGTTCAAACTTGTGCAGAAGACTTGGCCGTGAGAGGAATCTTACCTCCAGAATAGTCAGCCTGATTTAACTTTTGTCTACATGTTGATCTCTTAGCACCAGGTTACAAATTCATTAATTTTACATTGTTTTGGGCTCTGAACTGTGCTGCCATGGACAAATGTAAGGATTTTCTGTATGGAACAGAGTTTAAAGTCAAGAAGAGACTTAGTTTGGCCCACCAGACACAAGAGGGGAGTGTGATTGGCTAGACACACAGCCATTTTTATTTTCAGTTGGTAGAGCCCGGGAGAGAGTGGCAGAGCCAGAAAGGCAGGAGTACTGTGCAAGGAGGTGAGAGAACCCTGGGGGGGCATGAGCTAGATGGGCTTCCAGCATTTTTTGTTCTTATTATTCTTATTATATTTTATAGCTGATTTAAAGTCAGCAAACATTTTTATGCTGTCCTTAGCAACATTTCTTTTTTGCTGTAAGACTTTATTTGGGAAAGGCCTTTTACTGTAAGACCTTATTTGGGGAAGACCTTTTTGAGGAAGTAAGAAAGGGCAGTATTTTATGTTGATAAGGTATTTTTAAAGTTCTGGGTGCTCAAAGCTCAGCATCTCTTTTATTGCCAATCTAAACACTAATGCATCTTTACTGATTACAGTGGTCTTGTTGATGGCTAATTTTACACTGCAGTATCTTAATTCTTGTATTAAAACCCTAATGCCGCGTACACCCAATAGGTTTTCCTGTTGGAAAAAGTCAGATGTCAGCATTTGGACGGGAATTCTCCATCTGACTTTTTCTGTCAGTATTTCCATCAGCAAATGTTTGAGAGCAGTTTCTCTAGTTTCCAGACAGAATTTTTTTTTTTGCCGGAAAACCGTTTGTCTGTATGAAATTCCAACACGCAAAAAAAAATGCTCGGAATCAATTCAACACATGCTCTGAATCATTGAACTTCATTTTTCTCAGCTCGTTGTAGTCTTGTACATCACCACGTTTTTGACGGGCGGAATTTGGTGTGACCGTGTGTATGCAAGACAAGCTTGAGCAGAATTCCGTCCGAAAAACCATCAAAGGTTTTTTGAACGGAAAAATCGATCGTGTGTACATGGCATTAGTTCTTTGTCTCTAGCAAATTTTACCTAGACATGCTCATTAAATGTCCTGCTACTGGATTACTACTTCTTCACCATGCCCCTGGCTGTGAAATGGAAACAAAATCGCTGTACTACTGGACAATTTCCATTTGCCAGGCTAAGTGGCCTATCACCATGTGATGAAAAAGCATCTGTTAATGTTAAATAGTATCGCTATAACACTATTTAAAAAACTTCTCCCATGCAAAATACTCTTGTCCCACTATTGAAGGACAAGGGTCTCCTCCCGACCTTTGGTGTGCCAAAAGGTGGTATTGAAGGGGGGACTTATGCACAGCTTTAAAGCATCCTGTGAGCATTTTTTTAACCACTTAAGGACCTTGCACTGTATATATACGTCCTGTTTTTAACCACTTGCGGACCGCTGCATGTACATTTATGTCGGCAGAATGGCACGTACAGGCACATTGGCGTACCTGTACGTCCCTGCCTAGACTTGGGTCGGGGGTCCGATCGGGACCCCCGGTACATGCGGCGGTTCCCGTGGCTCTGGGAGCGATCCGGGATGAGGGGGCGGCTATTTGTTTTTGTCCGCCCCCTCACGATCGCTCCCAGCCAATCTGCGCGCTCCCCTGCGTGTCACTTCCTCCTCCTGTGTAAACACAGGAAGGGGGAAATGATGTAATCTCTGCTCTTGGCGGTATTTTTAACCGCCGCTGAGGAAAAATTACATTGCACAGTAAGTCTGCACAACACTACACTGACACACACTACACATAGGCACATTAACCCCTTGCGATCACCCCCCACCCTCTGTCACAGTGTCACTGAATGCAGTGATCATATATGTACTGATCACTGCAGTTAGTGTCAGTGTGACAGGCAGTGTGACAGGCAGTTAGTGTTAGGTTCAGGGTAGCCCCCGTACCCCCCCAATAAAGATTTAAACCCCTTGATCACCACCCTAGTTAACCCTTTCACTCCCTATTGCCAGTGTCACTAAGCGATAATTTTTCTGATCGTTGTATTAGTGTCACTGTTCCCGCTAGGTAGCTAGTTTTTTTTTTTATTGGGATTTTTTTTTACTAAAGACATGTGGCTGAATTTTGACCAAAATGTTTGACTAAAATTTATTTTATTTGATTTTTCTTATAACAAAAAGTAAAAAATATTGATTTTATTTTTCAAAAATGTCGCTCTATTTTTGTATATAGCGCAAAAAATAAAAATCGCAGGGGGGTTCAAATACCACCAAAAGAAAGCTCTATTTGTGGGAAGAATAGGACGCAAATTTTGTTTGGGAGCCACTTCGCACAACCGCGCAATTGTCTATTAAAGCGACGCAGGGCCGAATTGTAAAAACCCTTTGGGTCATTTAGCAGCATATTTGTCCGGTCCTTATGTGGTTAAAGATGGATATCTCGGTAACGGCATGAGGCGATCAGGTCCGCTCGGCTGCTGTGTGGGGATGCGAGTAAGGCCAACATGACACCCACCGTCCCCATAGCTCTGCTGGGCGGAAGTGACGTCAAAACGTCAGTCCCGCCCAGCGTCTTAAAGAAATATATATATATTTTTTTTGTCATTTGAAAAAATGACAGTATAATTTTTTTTTCTTGCATTTTAGTCTAAATATGAGATCTGAGGTCTTTTCGACCCCAGATCTCATATTTAAGAGGATCTGTCATGCTTTTTTTCCATTACAAGGGATGTTTACATTCCTTGTAATAGGAATAAAAGTGATCAATTTTTTTTTTCACTGTAAAAGTAATAAAATAAATAAAAATAAATAAGAAAACATTTTTTTTTATTTAAAGCGCACCATTCCGATGAGCTTGCGCGCAGAAGCGAACGTATACGCGAGTAGCGCCCACATATGAAAACGGCGTTCAAACCACACAAGTGAGGTATCGCCGTGATCGTTAGAGCGAGAGCAATAATTCTAGCCCTAGACCTCCTCTGTAACTCAAAAGATGCAACCTATAGAATTTTTTAAACATCGCCTATCGAGATTTTTAAGGGTAAAAGTTTGACACCATGCCACGAGCGGGCGCAATTTTTAGGCGTGACATGTTGTGTATCATTTTACTCTGCGTAACATTATCTTTCACAATATATAATATATATAATATATAAAAAAATTGGGCCAAATTTATTGTTGTCTTATTTTTTATTTTAAAAAAGTGATTTTTTTCCAAAAAAAGTGTGCTTGTAAGACCGCTGCGCAAATACGGTGTGACAAAAAGTATTGCAATGACCACTATTTTATTCTCTAGGGTGTTAGAACAAAATATATATAATGTTTGGGGGTTTTAAGTAATTTTATAGCAGAAAAAAACACCAAATCTGAAAAACACCTAAGGTCCTTAAGTGGTTAAAGGATTTAAAGGATCTTGAAGCAACATTAAAAAGCTTTAGAATGTGTCCCTTAGTGCAGTGCTTAGCTTTCCATGCTTTTTCTGAAAATGGTCTGCCTATTATCTCCAAAATATCCTACTGAATGAGTTTGATGTTAAGTTCAGTTTTTGTGGTTTTCACACTGGATTCGGCAAATCTCCCACCATGCAAACCTATGAAAATTTGCAAATTTTTCATGACACACAGAAGTTTACAAAGCTCAGTCATTCAGTTAGGGTTCATATTTTTTTTTTAAATCCTACAGCAAACTAAAACTGAAATCTTAGTTTTGGGTGGACTGTTTAGGTAAAATTAGCACTGAAATCTTATTACACACTATGCACAATGTTAATTTTAGTTTAATGTTCAGCTTTCTTATATATTGCTTGCCCTTATTGCACCAAATGTGTAGCGTAAAGTTTCTTTAATAGTGTCCTGGAATTTAAAAAGGTAGACGTGCCCCTGAAAGCTGGCAGTAACCTTTTAAGGCAAACTTATTTTTGAACTATATTCAAGCTTCCAGATGATGCAACTCATGGTAATTATAGACACCAGCATGAGAACCAGATATGCAGGGAAAATACAAGTTTGTGTACGAAAGCCTTGTTTTATATTGTTAAAAGCTATTGTGCAGATGAAACAAAGATTGAAACTAAATTTCAAGCTCTCCCATCAAAAATAATATTCCAGATCCCTGAAAAAAATATAGTGGCACTTAGATCTTGAATTTTTCTTTTAGCACCGGGCTTATTCGTGTTTCATGTTCTCTTTCCAAAGGCAAAATATAATTTCTCACATCCAGATCATTGGTACCCTTGTCTTCCCAACATAAATATTTACTATAGCAGAGCAAATAACTTCACAAACTTCAGTACATAAACTGAAAAAAATGTGGCTTTTTATTAATAGAGCTGCAGAACCACAAAGCATTGCAATAATATGAAATGTATTTTACGATGGTCCCCTTGTTATTATTTCATTTGTGCTAAATGAGGACAGGCCAAGCAAACGAGTTACTCATATAATGTGCAGAAGAAATATCGTTGGGTCTTAGAACCCCTGCCGATTTTAACAGATTTTACCAAAATATTTTTGCAGATTCCTATTGTTTTTTTACTTAAAAATGTGGCAGACATGAAGGAAACGTACAGGTCTTTTTCAAGAGTAACAAAAATTCAATTTCCCTGCCCAGCATGGAACTTTTTCAGTATATTTCATATATTCCTGAAAACCAGATCTGAGTCTTTTTAGAACTAAAGTCAGAGACTTTGAATACAAAGCAAGATTGGAGAGTAAAAAGGAGACATGATTTTCTTATGTGTGTTCATGTGAAAGTTTTCTTATTGTGTAAACAAGATAACACAAATCAGTAAGGATTCATACACAATTCATTACCTCTTAATTAGAGCCAAGTAAACAAATGTTGGTATAATGTGGAGACCAGACACGTCTTTTGGAGTGAGTTATTAATGTTTGCTACAATCATGTCAATATAATTGGTTATGCAACGGTAGCTGCATGATATTATTGAGTTTTTATGTAACAAGGATATCTAGACTGTAGGAGCCTAGCATATACTGTACCTGTGTCATATTTCTGTGTCTTGTTGTGTCAGATACTTAACTATTTAAGTAGGTATTTAAAAAAAATAATACAAATTAATGTTTAAAAAAGTATATGTACCCAAATTAGCTCTTTTAGTGTCTTGCCAAGTAAAACACTTCCAAGTGGAAATCAGAAAGTGAGTTGCAGCACTTCACTATACCAGGTTCTACGGCACTGCACACACAGAACTGGCTTTTGAATACTACAAACATTCTGAGTGATAACCTCATCAGTGTGGTGGGAAATGGGGCTATTTGTAAAGCTTAACTACAATGGAGAAAAGTGAATTGCCAACCTAGCCATGTAGAGCAGCAATCATGGGTAAATAGAATTAAAAATCTTTTTGAAAGTCTTTATACTGTAAGGGCCAGATTCAGGAACAGTTAGGCTGGCGGATCCAGTGATCCGCCAGCCTAACTGTGACTTTGAGCCGGCGTTTCTGTTTTCTGTAACCAGAAAACAAGAAACGCCGGGTTGAAGCTCCGATGCGAGTAGCGTAACTGAGTTTCGCCATCGCATCGTTACTTCAACTTAAAAATGGCGCCGGGGGCGTTCCCGCCGATTTCCGCTCAAAAAATATGTTAATGAGCGGAAATCGGCAATTCACGATCGCATTCCGGCGCGACACAGTGACGTTACGACGTTTCCGGACGGGATACGCGGCGCATAGTTATACCTACATGGGGTTGGAATATCCTATGTTAGGTATAGGCGTCGTCATCGCGTCGAAAAAAAAACCAAAAACGTTGCTTGCGTAAAACGGTCATGAATGGGAATGTGACGTCATTGACGTTCATTCACAGATTTTGGAGCATGCGCACGGGGATGTTTTGACACTCGACGCATGCGCAGTACGTTGGCGGCGGGATCGCGCTTAGTTAGCATACTACACGCCCCGTACCCGCCCAATTTGAATTCCGCCGGCTCATTTGCGATGCGCTGCCGCAACTTTAGGAGCAAGTGCTTCGTGAATGACAGCACTTGCTCCTAAAATTTCTGCAGCGCAACGCAAATGAGAAGCGTTACTCCAGAGCAAAGATGCTCTGGACTACCTGAATCTGGCCCTATATGTATTTCAATGGTGTATGTAATTATTTGTGTATTGCTATTTGATTTAAGCTTTAAAGCCCATATCCAAGTGAAATTGGCAGACCCTTTAAATCTAGCTTGTTCCACTTATTCACAATTTCTTAAAAAGAAATCCTTCCTAATCCTCTTTTTGCTTGCCTGAATACACCATCATGTGACCCCCTTGAGATGTTTTTTCCTGAAAAGATTACTGCTGTACATTTTCTACTGCAGTCCAGTCCAATCATTGACCAGTCTTGTTACCATTCTTCTTTACCACATCCACTGAAGTTTTTAGGACCTTGTGAGGACCTTACTAATAGACCCAAAGTGAGGTGTCCATATCACAGGCAGTGACATTGGCACCCATAGAAGAATCCTTACACTCTATGAGGAAGCAAAAAGACTCAGAACTTGGCATGTCAAGTGACCACGGATTTAGGTGTGTATTTGAGGCATCAAATCAAATCATCAGTAAGAACTTATTTAGAATATGAAGTTCAGTTTTGGGCACCAGTTCATACAAAGGGTACTGTGGAATTGGAGACAGAGAAGGGTAACCAAACTGATAAGAGGTTTGGAGGAACTTGGCTATGAGGACAGATTATGTCACATACCTTGCAGTAGAGCCTGAATTGAAGAGGAAGACCTCTTTTACAGCCCTGGCTCAGGAACAACTGGGATTGCAACAGTGGTTGTGAGAGTGCAGTGAGGTAGGAGTGCCTGTGAGATCCTCTGTTGATAGAGTACACTCTGTTGAAAGAATGAATGAATGAATGAATGAAAACTTGTATAGCGCGGCACATGCGAACTGAATCGCCTCTGGGCGCTTGAGTACAGAGGAACACAGATTGGTCTCCTTCCCTTGTGAGCCCCCCTCCCCCTACAGTTAGAATCACTCCCAGGGAACATATTAACCCCTTCAGCGCCCTTCAGCGCCCCCTAGCGTTAACCCCTTCCCTGCCAGTCACATTTACACAGTAATCAGTGCAGGTTTTTAGCACTAATCGCTGTATAAATGTGAATGGTCCCAAAAACATGTCAAAAGGGTCCGATATGTCTGCCGCAATGTCATAGTCACAATAAAAATCGCAGATCGCCGCCATTACTAGAATTTTTTTTATAATAAATAAAAATGCCATAAATCTATCCCCTATTTTGTAGACGCTATGGGCCAGATTCACAGAGCAATTACGCCGGCGTTACAGGAGATGCACGGCGTAAGTCTAAATTTGCGCATGCGTATCGATGCGCCACATCCCCAAAACGATATACGCATGAAATCTACTTTTTTTGGACCGGCGTAATTTCGATAGACCGGCGTATCCGTCCGCGCAAAACTGCGCTAGACACACCATTGATTTGCTATTCAAATATGCAAATGAGGGAGTTACGGGGATCCACAAAAGTAAGTTGGTGCAGCGCAGGCTACGTGCTGTGCGCAACAGCTGCACGTCCTGTCTAAAATTAGACCATATAAAAGGTGGAATAAAATTAGACAATCCGTCTACATGTCAGCTAAAGCAAGACTGTTAGTGAGGAGCTGAGCAGTCACACTTGCTGGACAACAATCTGCATGCCAACATGCCAGGGGCATCCTTGCTCATAGCTATACTAATGACTTTAGAGGAGCAAAGAAGGAGGAGGGCACAGAGGAGGGTACTGAGGAGGGCACGGAGGAGGGCACGGGAGAGGATATACCGCACACGCATAGACCTCTTTGGCATGAGTGATTCTGAGGTGTATCGCATCTTCAGATTCACCCCTCATGCCATCCTGGAATTAACCACAACCCTGCAGGAGGACATCACCAGCCCAACACACCACTCACATGCAGTGCAGCCACTGGTCAAGGTCCTGGCAACACTCCATTTCCTTGCCAGTGGCTCCTTTCAAAGAACAAGTGGAGTGGTGGCTGGGATGTCACAATCCTCCATGAGCAGATGTGTGCACCAGGTTGTCCCTGCAATCCTCAGACACATGGCCAACCAAATCATCAAACCAACCACTGAGGACCTGCAGCTGAAGGCAATGACAGATTTCTACAGAATTGCCAAATTCCCACGCACCGTGGGGGCCATTGATTGCACACATGTGGCACTCCAGCCCCCCTATGAGACAGAGCACATATACCGCAATCGGAAGCATTGGCATTCCATCAACGTACAGGTGATAGTCGATGCCCAAGGCCTCATATGGCACGTCCGTGCCAAACACCCCCCGGATCCAGCCATGACAGCTACATATACAATCAGAGCCCCATCCCAATGGAATTCGAACAGAACGTGTATGGGGACACCTGGCTGGTTGGTGAGTGACATGGGTGGCAGGCATAACTGCCCCCCCCCATGATGCACACATCACAAGGGGCACATGCATGACTAACATCCTCCTGTCTTTTCCCTTACAGGTGACTCTGCATATGCACTTGGACCCCATCTCATGACTCCTATCCGGAACCCCCAAACCCCAGGAGAAGAAAGATACAATGGAGCCCACACCCAAACACGTGCAGTGGTGGAGCGCACCTTTGACCTCCTGAAGTCATGTTTTTGATGCCTGGATAAGTCTGGGGGGACCCTGTTGTATTCCCCAAACTTCGTGTGCCAGATCATCGGTGCATGTTGCATGCTGCACAACTTCGCAATGAGAAAGGGCCTGCAGATTGACATACGTGATGACCTGACCCCTAAACCAGACAATCCCCCCCTAACCGAGGCTACCCCGTCTTCTGAGGGAAGAGCAGCCAGGAGACAGCCCACATTAGGCATCTTTGCACGTTAAACACACACATTAATCATGGCACAATGAGAATGCATACATGCACACCACTGTGGTCCCTAGCACAGACACATCACATCCTCATCAAATTGGATTAGCACAAGCCCACCATGCAGAACTTTTTAGCAGCAACGCCACGCCACGGCTCCAATTAAGTCACTGTACATTCATACACCATTCACACGGACCTGGGGATCACTTCTCCCTGGTCCTGGGGAACCCTTCTCCACCACAAATGAGGGTGACACCCCTTTTCCGGCAGGAATGTCACCCCCACATTCCGAATTCATTCACAACCCCAAAAAAAAAAATAGTCCAGAAAAAAAAGGG
Organism: Rana kukunoris; assembly: GCA_029574335.1. Classification (NCBI taxonomy): domain Eukaryota; kingdom Metazoa; phylum Chordata; class Amphibia; order Anura; family Ranidae; genus Rana; species Rana kukunoris. The sequence continues at coordinate 152,626,323 of CM056052.1, read as the reverse complement.
GGAAGCCAAATTAATGCTGCTGGCGTGACCCACGCATGGAGCGCCCACGGCCACGGCCCCGGCTCCTCAGGGGAGACTCATGGGGGGGGTAAACCGGGGAAGGAGGAGCAGCACCTGGCCTCTGCCCACCTGGCGGCCTGCCCTCCAAGGCCACGGCAATTCTGTTCAGGCCAGCACTTAGTGTTGCCGTATTGGCCTGGATAGCCTGGGTGAGGGCCCTCACATCCTGCCCAACGTCTGCTGTAGTAGTCTGCAGTTCGTTTGGGCAGTTTGTAAGAGCCAGGGAGTGGCAGTCCAGGTCCCCAAGCATATCCTTTATGGAGGACAGGCTCTCCTCCATCCGCACCAAAGTCTGGCTGACCTGTCCCAGATGGTGGGTCTGAAGGGCCTGGTCCCTTCTGAGATTGGCGGGCAGAAGCTCGGCCACCCCCCTGGTCTTCTGGGACAACTTCCTGCCTCCAAGTGATGCTTGTGGCCGGGGAGAAGGGGAGGCCCTTGGGAGGGGAGCCCTGTTGGGGGAGGAGTGGGAGGGGCTAGCCCTTATGGAGGGATGGCTGCTGCCAGCCAGAGGGGAAGACTCCTCCAAAAATAACAATCCACTGGCCGACATGACCTCCTCCTCCTCCTCAAACTCCTCCTCCTCAAACTTCTCCGAGGACTCCGGCCTTGTCTGGGGGTCCTCATCAGGCTGGTGTCCCGGGGATGGTGCAGTCAGGCCAGATGGCCCAGCACCCTCCTGCACATCTGTGGATGACACAAAACATTCACAGGTTGGAGGATCCACACACTTGCCACATATTCCCCCCCCACACATGTTACACACCAGATAGGAAAAAAAAACCTTACCTGTCATCACGGGCTCCTGACTGGAGTCATAGCCAGGCAGGCCCTCCACTTGTTGCCTATTAAAGGTCTGGGCCACCACACGCTCCTCCGCTGTCAGCCTAACAGGGCATGGTGGGCCCCCTCCAGTGCCCCTGGCATGGGCTGCCATTTTGGCCAGCTTCTTTTGGACCAGACGCCGGAGATCATTGATCTTCTTTACGATCCCCTCGCGTGTCTGGGTCTCCCCCCAATGAATTTACCTGGTCGCTAATGTTCTGCAAAATCTCCTTCTTCCTGGCTGGGGTGGTGTTGGCACTCTCCGGGCCGTGCAGGAAATGCCCATATTGGGTAAGGGCCCGGGCAATAATTTGTTTCTCCCCCAAAGTAAAATTGCTCTTGCGCTTCCTCTCAGTCATACTCATACAACAACTCTCTCCCAAACAATCACCAAAAATCACACACAAAAACAAGCAGGAAAAATCAAGCAACAAAACAAACAAACAAAATCTATCAACCAAAAAGTCTCACAACCAGTCACCAAAAAACACTATCAAATATATTCTACAAAACACTAGATCAAACAGTCAGCAAATATCACAAAGACAAGTCACAACGCAACAAACGTGAACACACAACAGAACAAAAGCACCTTGCTGTATAGGAAGGGATACAAAGGGATGTACTTTTGCAAAGGAAGGGTGTTTGTGTCTGTCTATTTAAGCTCTCTGCGTAGTTCACTAAGTTGCCCGGGTCCACTTCCAATTTCACTGATTGCGCCGTTCCCGAGTTGTGAGCATGCGCACAGAGGTGCTGACCATGGTCTGCTTCATGTGCGCATGCGCCATCCGGCCGGCCCTTCATTTGCATGGGGTCACGGCTCATTTCAATGAAACACGCCCACGTCCTTCCCAATTTGAATTACTCCGCCTTACGCCTCGGAATTTACGTTATACCGGCACAAATTTCTGCACAAATACTACAAGGATACGGTGATTGCGCCTCTACATTGCGCCGGTCTAACGTAAAGGAGGTGCGCAACGCCGGTCAAAATATGCGCCAATGTACGTGAATCTGGCCCTATAACTTTTGCGCAAACCAATCAATATATGCTTATTGCATTTATTTTTTTTACCAAAAATATGTAGAAGAATACGTATCGGTCTAAACTAAGAAAAAATTGTTTTTATTTATTTTTTGAAATTTATTAAATCAAAAAGTAAAAAATATGGTGTTTTTTCAAATTGTTGCTCTTCTTTTGTTTATAGTGCAAAAAATAAAAACCACAGAGATGATCAAATACCACCAAACGCAAGCTCTATTTGTGGGGGGAAAAACATATAGATTTAATTTGGGTATAGTGTTGCATGATCGCACAATTGTCATTCAAAGTGCAACAGCGCTGAAAACTAAAAATTGGTCTGGGCAGGAAGGTGGTGGAACGAAACAAAATAAATAAAAACTAATTTCGGGAGTAACTAAATAAATTTATTTTTCGGACGAAAACAAAATTCCGAAACAAAATATTTCAGTGTGCATATGTCTAGTAATTTAAAGTATTCTCCACAAGCACATGGATCAGTTGTTGATTGATTAATTTTTACTGTTTCAAGCAACACACAGATGTGAGTACATGATTTATGATGCCTCTAAGCTACTATGATAATAATAAACTAAGTTAAGTGGCATAGCATGGGGGTGCAGTGGGGACCAAAATCCCATATTGCTGGGCCAGGGGAGTGGACATGGTCTGGGAGAGGGAGCAGCCAGCCAGAGAGAGAGAGAGTAGAAATACAGTGCCGTGTAGTGTCAGCATATAAAAAGGTAGGTTAGTGTAGTGTAGCACAGTGGTGAGTTTAGTGGAAAGTGTAGTGGTCATTGTAGTGTAGTGGATATTGTAGTGGACTGTGTAGAGGACAGTGAAGTTTAGTGGACAGTGTAGTGGTCAGTGTAGTGAATAGTCTAGTGGTCAGGGTAGTGGACAGTGTAGTGGTCAGTGTAGTGGACAGCGTAATGTAGAGGTGAATGTAGCAGACAGTTTAGTGTAGTTGACAGTGTAGTGGACAGTGTAGTGTAGTGGACAGTGTGGTGTAGTGGTCAATGTAGTGTAGTGGTCAGTGCAGTGTAGTGGTCAGTGTAGTGTAGTGGTCAGTGTAGTGTAGTGTTCAGTGTAGTGTTGTGGTCAAAGTAGTGTAGTGGTAAATGTAGTGTAGTGGTTAGTGTAGTGTAGTGGACAGTGCAGTCTAGTGGTCAGCATAGTGGTCAGTTTAGGAATCAGGTAGGTTAGCGTAGTGGTCAGGTAGGTCAGTGTAGGAATCAGGTTGGTTAGTGTAGTGGTCAGTGTAGGAATCAGGTTGGTTAGTACTATTGTAGGAAGGGACTCGGGAGTGCTAAAAGTCCACAGGTTAGGGTGTGCAAGTTGCTTGCCTTGCCCTGGGCACTGACAACACTATTGAGACTTCTACAGTGTCTCTACCTTTACTCTTTTAATTTAACCAAAACATTTTTCACTGATATCTTGCAGAACTTAAATTTAATTAGTAAATATGATAAATATGTATTAACTTTGAATACCTAATCTGGTACAAGAAAACAATCAAGTACAAAAAAAACAGGATTGTTGCTTGCACATGACTGGGTGATTAAAGTGAATACATCTTTATATTATTCATGAAAGTGATTGTACACCCTTGAAATGCAAAAAAATAAAAATAATCCTTGTATGAGGTTTATCTGTCTGAATCCACAGTGCCTAGTGTGGATCCCGGCCCCCTATTTGTCTTACAAAGTCTGAATATGTAACTTTTGGCAGTCTTCTCCAACATGGGCAAACCATGGTGACAGCCCCCATTCCCAGCAAATAGGAGGTGATTGACACCCTTACTGAACTGATGATTTGAATGTTTCCCAGTGGGCCTGTATAGAGGTTTGCGAGTTCATTCCCTCCACTCAAGCTAAAAAGTTTCAGCTTATGTGGGAGGATTTGTTTCAACATTGTTTATCATGTGAGATTTCAGTGGGCTTATGTAAAAGTTTATGACTACTTTAAGCTATGTCAATATTCACTTAGCAGTGCCAGAATACACTTTACCAAATTCTGCATAGATCTGGAGAAAATACACAAAGCACACCAAGATTCATGGAAGAATACACATGACTCTTAAATTTAAAGTGGTTGTAAACCTTTATGTTTTTTCACCTTAATGCAACCTTGCAGTCACCGGCCCCCTCGAGCCCCCATTTTACTTACCTGAGCCCCGAATCTCCGTGGGCGCGATCCTGCATTGCTTTCCCCCAGGTCTTGTCGGCTCTTTATGGGATGATTGACAGCTGCGCAGCCATTGGCTGCTGCTGCTGTCAATCAAATCCAATGATGCGGCCACCAGGGGGCGGGGCCAAGGCATACAATTGGCGTCTATGGACGCTGATTGTATGGCACAGGAGCGCATCCGCATTGTAACCACCTCCCTAGCTTTTGTGGGGAGGAACCGCGAGAGCCGCCGTGGGACCCCAGAAGAGGACGTGGAGGAAAGTATAATATGTTTTTTTTTTTTTAAATAATAGCGGAACCTTTACAACCCCTTTAAATAATATTTGCCTGTCCTGGAGTTCTGCTTTAATGCACAGCAGTAGTCAATATCTTATGTAATATTTATCCTAAATACAAAGGGCCAGATTCAGAAAGACTTATGACGGTGTATCATTAGATATGCCGTTGTTAGTCCGAATGCGTGCCGTTGTATGTTTAAGTGTATTCTGGAAACCAGAGATGCTTACATTTTGCCAAGATACGCCCGGCGTAAGTCTCCTATGCCATCGTATCTTAGCTGCATATTTACGCTCGCCGCTAGGGGCACTTCCACTGATTTACGCCTAGAATATGTAAATGAGCAAGATACGTCGCAGTAAGCTACGCCGCTTACATAAGGCGTTTTTAAGGCGTAAAGATAAACCACCAACAAGATGGCGCAGCCAATGTTAACTATGGACGTCGGAACAGCCGTCGAATTTCACGTCATTTGCGTAAGCCGATTCAGAATAGGGCTGGGCGTAGGTTAAGTTCACGTCGAAAGCATTGACTATTTGCGACGTGATTTTGAGCATGCTCACTGGGATACGTCCACGGCCGGTGCATGCGCCGTTCGTTCGGCGCGGCATTTACGTGGGGTCATGATTCATTTACATGGATCACGCCCACCTTCCACCTACTATGAATTACGCGGACTTACGCTGGCCCATTTACACGCCGCCATAACTTAGGGAGCAAGTGCTTTGTGAATACAGCACTTGCCTCTCTAACTTGCGGCGCTGTAGCGTATATTCAATACGCTACGCCCGCTTATAAATACGCCGCCCTACCTAAATCTAGCTAAAAGTGTTTTGCTAGGAATGTGAAAGACCTGGTGCATATTTGGTCTAAAATTTAGCAAACTGTCGGAGGCAATGGATAGAGGATAAGACAGCCGCACTCCAAAAAAAAATGTAGGTTGTCTTTAATATAAAAAAGGATGAAAAAATGCACTACATGCTACTATTCCCATTTTCTGCTGGCAATGGGACACTGTTAAATTAAACCTGAGCCTACTCAATATATACAAGACACACAAATGCCACAGTCTTTGTATCCACAAAATATGCTTTTTATTATTGTGCCACAAGTGATATTCTCACAGACAAGCATAAACATCAGCACAATCAATTAAAAAATAGGTAACATACAGAGTGAAGGGGTCAGGAGAATGTAATGTGCTCAGAGGTCAGGAGTGTGAGTGCAGAAGTTAGGGGTGTGTTATGCTCAAAGTGCAGGGGTTAGGAGTACATAATGCAGAGAATGTAGTTCTTCCCCCTCCAATGCACCACAGTTAATGTCTCTTTGTCCTCAAACACCCCCCTCCCCCCCACAGTGCACACCTTTCTCCTCCCCAACCCACCCATTACACATCTTCCTCCCTCCAGTAAACATCTCTACCTAACTACACATCTTTGTATCTCCGCCACACATCCCTGACCCCTCCAAGCCCCCCAGTGCACATGTCTTAGCCCCAGTGAAAATCTATTCCCTCTCTATACATCTTTGTTCTACAATCTCCTCAGTACACATATTTGCCCTTTCAATAGACATATCAGTCCCCTTCAACCCCCCAGTACACATATATGTCCCTTACAACCCCCTTACAGTACACACAGTATCTTCTGATTGTGTCTTGACCTTAGGCTACATGCTGCGGCTTAGTCCTAGAGCTAAGTGTTCCAAAAAAGCTTACATTTGTTTTACTAAAAGAATACAAACTGTTCACTTTATGTTTACTGAGCTTAGTAATATGGTGATGATTCACTTCAAACATTGATTATGTACTGTATATAGTAAGCATCCTATTTTATTAATTTCCCTAGTCTATAATTGGGTATTCTAAGTAAGCATGGCTTCATCTTATTTACTAATCTTATGGAAGATTCACTTTGCTAAGTTTCTACTCCCAGAATTAGACTGCTTGTGAGCTACTTGTACTGCTAATTTTAAACCTAAAATGAAGACCAAAGGTGGCCCTAGAAAGAAAGTCCCTATAAGGGGTATGTGATGTAGGCACTATGATTTGTCATAGATTATTTATTTTATTTTTACACATTTATCTCCTAACATTTAAAATTTTAATTTTTTGCTTTCAATTTAAGTATTTTGCTCTTAATTTAAAAAGTCGGAGGCAGGAATAGTTTGGTCAACCTTAAGATTGCTTTCAGGAAAGGCTTAAGGATGAATTAAAGGACAAAATTACTTTAATAAGGCATAACAAACTTAAAAGGATTTTATTCCAGTGCAACGGTTGTTGCAGTTTAAATTAGTAATGGCAATTACCTCCAATTTATCAAGTTATATCAGCAGTCTTAAACTGAAGTTAGCACACTAATGGGGAAAAATATAAGAGATGGATGGAAAAAATGATCATATAGATAACATCCCTATTCCTATATGTTTTTATTATCTTAACTGATGATCAAATGTATATTTAGCATGAAGGAAATTAATCACTGAGCTTTCTGGCAGGTTACGTGGTTTAACCAAACTAAATAGGTATTGGTTTCCTTTTACAACATTGTAATATACATTTGTCTGAGGATTCTATTCCATCCAGGGCTGATATACGTGTAAAAATACTATGGTGCTGTCTATCACATATTTATTATAATACAAATAATAATAAAATTAATAAGTGTAATTAAATGTAATTAATTGCATACAAAGTTCAGCTAACATTTTGATACTTATAGCCAAACTCAAGTCATTTTTATGTGTTCATTTTGGTAGAATGCCTCTGTTAGGCTGCATTCACACTCATAAAAAAAGTGTTGTGCTTGCGTTTGTTGTAAATGGTGCCCCAAATGCGACCAAGAAAATATGCATTTTGCTTATGCAAAAAAAAAAGAAAAGGAAAACATATGCGCAAAGCACAATTTTGCACACATTGGCCCGGATTCACTTAGCACTTACGCCGACACATCTCGATATACGCTGCGTAAGTGTAACTATGCGCCGTCGTATCTGTGTGCCGTGCCCACAGAACTAGATACGCCTGAAAATAGGCTTCTTCCGACCGGCGTAACTTTCCTACCCCGGCGTATCATGGGCGCATATTTACGCTGGATGCATCTGGCGCTCCCATTGATTTCCTATTCAAATATGAAAATGAGGGAGATACGGCGATTCACAAACGTACGTGCGGCTGGCGCAGGCTACGCGTGGTGCGCATAAGTTTAACGTTCGGCGTAAAGCTATTCCACATAAAGCAGGTGTAACTCAGCACCAGACCTGCACAGGTCAGCTGGAGAGCAGCTGCAGCAGCACCGTTACAGACGAGCTGAGTAACCACACTTGCAGGACAACACATCCATATGCCAACATGCCAGGGGCAGCAATGGTCATAGCACTACTACTGTGTCCACAGGCACATAGGAGGGCATGGGAGAGGATATACCGAACGCGCATGAACGTCTTTGGCCAACGTAGTTCTGAGCATGCGCACAGGGGTGCAGACATACGTCCGCGTCACTGCGCATGCTCCGTTCATGATACGCCGGGCGTAAATCATTGCACCACACTCGGACCATCATTTGCATAAGGTCACACCCGCTTGCAATTACGCTGGCTTACGCCTACAAAATTACGTTACACCGGTGCAACGTTGGGAGCAAGTGCTTTGTAAATACTGTGCTTGCCTCCCTGAGTTACGTCGGCGTGGCGCATATGAGATGCGCTACGCCAGCATAAATATGCGCCGATCTACGTGAATCTGGGCCTAAGAATTTAGCCTTAAGTTTGTATTCCTGTCTGTTGCTTAAGGCCTATTTCACACTGAGGCGTATTTCAGGCAATTTAGCACTAAAAATAGCACATAAATAACGCCTAAAATACTCCTGCCCCAGCATTCTCAATGTGAAAACCAGAGGAAATGCGCTGGCGGGAGAAAAAAAATCTCCTGCAAGCAGCATCTTTGGAGCGGTGAGAGGAGCGGTGTGTATATTGCTCCTTCACCGCTCCTTCCCATTGAAAACAATGGGACACTGTGGCAATTTAGACAGTATAACGCCGCTAAAAATGGCATACATGGCAGGCTGGCTTGTGTGTGGGCGGGGCATGTTTCTAGGGTTATATAGAAGTAATCGGGCAGCAGCACAGCCGCCAAATGCTTCCATCTGACAGGCAGGAGTCTGCTTGTCAAATTTACACACGGTTCCATTGACTGCAGCCACCAGGAATGTGTGTGTAAACTCCCATGCTGTCAGTTCCATACAATGTATCGGCCTGGCAGTAAAAAGGTTAAAGTTGCTTTTTGTTTGCAGCATGCAGCTTTATTGTTTGAAAAAAAAAGCTAAGTGCAAGAACAATGTGCACCTAAACCACGTCACATTACATTATTCATATTCATTTTACCACATTTCCTTATGAACAAAAAAAAAAAAAAGTTAGGCATAAACTTGTTAGGTTTACCATCAGTAATTGAAACTGACTTACCACTGTCAAATTTTTCTCTGCTTTATCCTCAGAAATATTTAAATTATTTTAATAAATCCCCAGCATCTTTGTCTCTAGTGAATTAGGACCTAGTCTTGCTCATTAAATTTGTTGGAAAGGCTAAAGATGTTTTGCCTTACAGCATTCTCTTCATTAAAGTAAGAAAAACCTTTTACGTGTAGCTCCCCCCTGCCCCCAGAATACTTACCTAAGCCCAATCTTAATCAAGCACTGTGCCCAAGAGCAGCAACACTGTTCTCTCACTACCACCTCCTCCCTCTGATCTATTGGTTCCTGTTGCTTTCAATTAAATACAGTGACAAGGGAAGGGGGGGAAGGGCCGAGTGGCGCCGTGTATGTAATAGATGCACACAGTGTGGCTTGGGATCAAGTCCATATGAGTGTCACCCTACTAATCAGTTGGTTGCATTTGGAAGGCAGGAGGAGTCAGGAATGCTGGCGAGGGACCCCAGCAGGGGAGGATAGTGGTTGATGTGTGCAAAACTATTGCAGGTAAGTATATCATCTTTATAATAAAAAAAACCTTTACAATCACTTTAAAATTATCCTACTGTTGGCCAATTGTACACTACTGTATTACCAGGGGTGTCCTAATTCATATAGGTAAAAAACAACTGTGCATTTGGTCTTTAGTACATTTGGACCTATTGTTTCTGATTAAAACTGTCCTGCTGTTGGCCAGGTTTACATTGCTGTATCCTCTGCAATATGTTACAATTCTTGCATAAAAGCATTTTCTGTTTGTGTATAGTAAGTTTGAGCCTAGCCTTGTTATTTAACTGCTTTTGGACTGCCCACAGCATATATACTGCGGCAGGGTGCCAAGCTGTGTAAAATCGTGTACCTATACGTGAATTTGGGCACGCAATCTAGGGGGTGTGCACGTGCCGCCGGAGAGCCGCTCCTGCTGTAATCGGACACAGCGGGAGACAACAGCCGAGATGGCCACCAGGACCTGCCGATTGTTTGGAGGAAAGGCAGAATGTGCTCTGCCTATGTGAAGAAGGCAGACCGCTGTTCTGTCAGAGAGTATAAACAAGATCTTGTGTTTCAGCTAAGCTGAAACTTGGATCACTCTTTTTCTCCTGTGCATCCACTCCCCCCACAGTTAGAAAACACTCATAGGGAGCACACTTAACCCCTTGATTGGCCCTGGTGTCAACCCCTTCACTGCCAGTGTTATTTATATAGTGTATATGCATTTCTTTTAGCACTGATTACTGTATTGGTGTCACTGGTCCCCAAAAAGTGTCACTTAGTCTCAGAGTTGTCTGCCACAATGTCGCAGTCCTGCTAGGATTTTTTTACCAAAAATATGCAGCAGAATACATATTGGCCTAAATTGATGATTTTTTTTTTATTGTTTTATAGCATAAAGTAAGAAATATATATATATATATTTATTACAATGTTTGATCTTTTTGTTTATAGCGCAACAAATAAAAACTGCAGAGATGATCAAATACCACCAAAATACATTTTATTTGGGTACAGTGTATAACAATCACTCAATTGTCAAAGCAATGCAGTGCCAGAGCTGAAGTGGTTATTATGTAATTGTGCACTATTATATCACCTGTGTTCTTCTAATACCTAATCAGAGCTTGATAGAATTTGAACAGTGGCAGACCAGTTGTGTATCAATGAGAACAGGGATAGCCACAGCAAATTACTGGGCATGTTCTGTCTACCAGTAAAAGTGCGTATATTTCCATTTGATGAAAAAAGTATGTGTCATTGCTACATCTAACTAAAAGATAGCCTTTTTTCCAACTGAAATTAATCAGATTGGGGTGCTGCTGCTGTACATAAACCAGGCTAATTGTAAAACAAAAATTAATTTCATGGCCAAATATGCCCTGCTAGTGTTAGACTATCTGTAAAAATTGTACTGTCCCGTACAGTTTTAGTGTACCCCAAATATATTTTTACTGCTAGCTGCAGGTTACATATACACATCCTGAGGAGCAAGTGATTATGCCAGGATCGTGGCTTTAGCTGCAGCCATTATCCTGCTACTGTTTTTAAAAGCCAGTGATCAACTTTCCAATAAAAGCAACCCCAGTGTCCATGCATTACTTTTACAATGCTCAGAAGGACCCCCGTTCCATGGCCTACCACAAGTTTTAGAACACCTACATTTTTCCAGTTGTTATTGAAATTTAAACAGTTAAAGTCCAGTGAATAACCTAAAATAGTGCAAAAGTAAACAGTAAAAGGTGAAAAAAAAGTTTAGGTCAACAAAAACTGAAAAATAATGTTTCAGAGTTATACAAAAGGGCCAGTTGTTTTGCAGCAATGTAAGTAAATGAAGCCTTAAAAGTTTATGCTAACAATTCCTACAGGTGTCCCATTTGTTGATTACTTACAAGCTCTCTGTCTGTATGAAAGCAGTGTTGAAACAAACTTTGCTACTACACCCTCTTAGACAATATTTGAACAGTACTGTACAGCGGTAAGTAATATATTTCTCTCAAAATGATGATAAAAAGGCAATTAACAGACAAAGACAGACAGACTATTATAACCATTAAAAGTATAGGTCTTTCCTTTAGAGAATTTGAAAAGAAAGCCAGGGCGTCAGTGATGACAGTTTCCTCTACCATCAAAAGTTACTTGGAAACAACATGGCCGCGTAACACAGGAGCTCCGTCCAGCCACGAGAGAGACAAACAATCCCACCGCACCTACCGACGAAAGACCGGCACCGATCGGACCCTCAGGTCCCGCTGCACACGCCGGGATGACCCGCCAGCGGAAAAACACCCAGTCCCCGAAGAAAGTCACGGACTTCTTCGCGACACGCGGGAACTCACAAGATGGCGCCGCCGCGCCGGGGACAGAGCAGGAGACACGAGCTGCAGCAGCGTCCGGACGTCACTCGGGACAGCACAGCTCCCAGCAAAGCAACTCGTCCTCGGGCAGCTCCAGTCCCTCCACCAGGAGCCCGGTGAAACAAAAGATGAGAACTGCCTCCCCTGATAGACCATCCAGAGACCCAGGTATGGAGATAAGCAGGCCTCAGGCTCCTGAGGGGACGCAGCTGCCCGCGATAATTGACCCAATGGCTGCATTCCCCACATCAGACAGGCCTGTGTCTGAGACATTTTTAAAAGAAATGTTGATGTCCCTCAAAGCGTCCCTGCATACTGACATGATGGCTGGCATAAGTAACTGCCGCAAGGAGGTACAGGCCATAGGAGACAGGGTAGATCAGGTGGAGCAGTGTGTGGGGAACCTCACATCATCCTTCAACAACATGGTGGATGCCCATAGCCACCATAGTGATGAACTTGCTTGGCTGAAAAACAAAGTGGCAGATTTAGAAGACCGCTCCAGAAGGAACAACCTTAAATTAAGGGGGGTCCCCGAATCAGTCCCCACTACGCAACTTCTATCCTACACCCAAGCATTCTTTTCTACTCTGCTACCCTCCTTGTCTCCTCATGATCTCATTGTGGATCGCATACATCGCATACCTAAGCCCTCCTTCCTGCCAGATTCCACTCCCAGGGACGTGTTGCTTAGGGTACACTTCTACCATGTCAAGGAGCAGATCATGGTGGCATCTCGCAGAACAGAAAACAGGCACCCTCCCTACACTGACCTTCAAATACTCCCTGATCTGTCCAGACATACCCTACAACAACGCCGCAACCTGGCGACAATAACCAAAGCGCTGAGGAACCACAACATTGCTCACAAGTGGAAATACCCGGCAAAATTGGTGATCACCCATGACGGTACGTCAGTCCCCATATCCACGTTAGATGAGGGCTTAGCGATGCTACGCCAGTGGGGTATACTACCGGACCAGACACCTTCAATGGCTCCGACTCCTTCTGCGCCACTCGCCCCATTACAAGAGGATTGGCAGCTGGTCACACGTAAACGTTCTTCTAAAACAAAACACGGTGGTAACGTGTGAATCACTACGAGTATACATAGATGCTCTCTCTGGCTACAGGGGTTATACACACTAATCCCTGTTTTTTCTCCCCCTAAATCTTTAGCAGCAGTCATACCTGCACATGGATCAGTTTATGGATCTCTTTCTTATCGTTCTTTCTATTCAAGTGTTTTTGTTTATGTTTTTTTCTCATACCATTTTTTTTGTTGAAGTTGAAAAACCAGAACTACACCATCGTCTCCTCTTGGAAGCAACCGGAGAACACATCCTCCTTCAAGCCACCATCCCGGGTCACAGTGAGTACGATCACCTTATGACATGTCAGACCGCTCACAAACAGCACTATGCCTATTACCTGTTTAACTATTAATGCACGGGGTCTTAACCACCCTGCTAAAAGGATGTCCATGTGGACCGAGGCGAAAACACGCAACGCGGATATCCTGTGCGTCCAGGAAACTCATTTTCAGGAATTTAATGCCCCTAAATGTTCCCACAAGGACTTTCCACATGTTTTCTTGGCTTGCACACCTGGCCGTAAGAAGGGAGGGGTACTACTAGCTATCAGGAATACCTTGTCTTTCCACTTACAGGAAGTCACTCCTGACCCCAACGGCAGGTACATCATTTTGAAGGGGGACATTAACTCACAGCCTTTCACAATAGTGGCCTTATACGCCCCAAACTCACACCAGACCCGCTTTCTTGGCAGGCTGCTACGGAAAGTTAAGGCTCAACAATACGGAAACCTTCTAATGTGTGGGGACTTTAATCTCATTATTGACCCAAGCCTGGATACGTCCTCAAAGAACTATAAAGGTTCCACGCAACTGGGTAGTTTGATGCACAGAGAGGAACTATATGATGCGTGGAGATGCCTACATGAGAGCTTGAGAGACTATACTTTTTTTTCACATAGACATTGCTCCTATTCACGTATTGACCTGTTCTTGGTGGATAAGTGGTTGCTACAAAGGGTATCTGCGGCCCGGATTCACGACATAACGTGGTCCGACCACGCAGCGGTGACAATATCCATTGCTGACCAGGCTGCCTCCCCCTCCCCCCCCATCTGGCGCAATAATGTCCGACTAATGCAAGAGCCTCAAATCTCTGACCAAATATCCAAACATCTTGCAGAATTCTTCCTTAACAATGCTCACTCAGTAGACGATCCCTTTACCCTCTGGAGCGCCCATAAGGCGTTCACCAGGGGCATAATGATTCAACTAGGCGCTAGGGAAAAACGAAGACGCACAAACAAACTTGACTCTATCCTTGCTGACATACATGAGCTAGAAACAAAGAATAAGCAGTCACCCAACCAGACTCTCTCAGCGAAACTCTCCAAGTTGAGAACCTCGCTTAAAGATCTATTGACCCAACAATATGATTATCACCTTAGAAAACTCAAACTTAACTCATACGCTAACGCGAACAGAGCGGGCAAATATCTGGCCAATAGACTAAAAGCAACTCGCACGAAATCGAGAATTGACCACTTAATCCATCCCACCCTTAAACATAAAATTACCGACCCTCAGAAGATAGCGGATCAATTCGCTGATTACTATGGTAGCTTATACAACATTAAAAACGATCCCTCCACCCATCAACCCACGCCATCGCAAATTTCAGATTTCCTACAGCGGATTAGCCTACCCTCTCTCTCAGACCCACAACTTCTCTCCTTAAACTCACAATTCACCACCTCTGAGGTAGAAAATGCGATAGCCACCCTACCTAATGGTAAATCCCCGGGACCGGATGGGTTTTCGAATGAATATTTTAAAATTTTTGGTCACCTTCTGGCTCCCCATATGCAATCCATTTTCAATAAAGCCGCAAACACAGCATCGTTTCCCCCTGAAATGTTACAAGCCTACATAGTTACCCTTCCTAAGCCAGGTAAAGAACCAAACACTCCCTCCAACTTCCGGCCAATTTCACTCCTGAATACGGACGTAAAAATTTATGCCAAAATTCTGGCCAAACGCCTAGCAGATCTCATACCATCCCTCATTAAGCGCGACCAGATGGGTTTTGTGAGGGGACGGCAGACCTCGGACGCAACCAGGAGGATAATCAATGTTATTCACCACGCTGAAAATACTCGAACGCCTTCTCTGCTGCTTTCCATAGACGCGGAGAAGGCGTTCGATAGGGTCCACTGGGGTTATATGCAAGCGACTCTATCCAAATTTGGGTTTGATGGACATATTAGAGACGCAATACTGGCTTTGTATTCATGCCCCTCTGCAAGGGTGTACACATCCAGTATGCTGTCAGTGCCATTTCATATCTCCAATGGGACACGCCAGGGATGTCCGTTATCTCCAACGATATTTAATCTCATGATTGAACCCCTGGCGGAGACTATCCGGTCGCTGGCAGACATACGAGGGTTCAAAATAGGCTCGACTCACCATGTCATAAACCTGTTTGCAGATGACGTAATATTGATGCTGACAGACCCGCTCACTTCATTACCTAAAGCACATGACGCACTGGTTTCCTTTGGGGAAATATCTTACTACAAGGTGAACTTCACCAAATCATACATACTGAACCTAGGCCTATCAACAGCGGACCGCCTCCACCTGCACCAAAAACTCCCTTATGTATGGAATGACGACACTATAACATACCTGGGCATCAAAGTGACCAACTCCACTAGATCCCTAGCAGATACTAATCTAAAAACGCTGTTACAGAAACTTAATACACAGGTTATTGGACTGTCTCATAAAGAATTGTCCTGGATGGGTAGGTTGGCCGCCTTCAAAATGCTCATATTGCCACAGATTTTGTACATTTTTAGATCCCTACCGATTGCCATTGCCCCAAAATACACCAAAGCACTCTCCAATATTCAATGGCGTTTTCTGTGGGGCACAAAACGAGCACGGTGCTCACGCACCACCCTACTACCTCATAAAAGTGTGGGGGGAGCAGGATTGGTGGACATTCAAGACTACCTCAAGGCGACTAGGCTTGATCAACTCAAGTACTGGTTCCTCCCCTCTGACGCACCACTATGGGTGGACATTGAGAAAGACCTGGCCCCCACGCATGACCTCCCATCACTCCTTCTAGGGGATTCATGGATACCGTGGAATTTGACTTCCACACCCCCGACCATAGCTACTTCAATACAGACATGGAGATCCCTTCTGAACTCCCATCTCCCCAACCGGCGACCTGTACAGCATAAGTTCCCCCTACAATGGTTGGAGGCTCATATACCAATGATATCGCTAAAAATTTTCGACACATATGGTATACACACAGTACACGACTTCATGAAGGATGGGAGACCTAAACCAGTGCAACAAATACTGCAAGAACACAGCCTACCGGCAAGTACGTTCTTTACGTGCACAAGGGTAACACACTTCCTAAAGGCACATCCACCCCCTGACGTTTGCCTTCCAATATCAGTATGGCAACACTTGACGGGAGGTAACATTCACAATAAGGGCATAGCCATATACTATAACTTACTACAAGCCAAGAAGACCTTTCATAAACAGAAGACACATATAAAATGGGAGCAAGACCTGGGGTTCACGTTTACTGATGCCCAGTGGAAATTTGCTTTCCACGCGATACAAACGGCTTCCCACTGCTCGGGCCATTGGGAATTGATGACCAAAATTGTCAACCGTTGGCAATATACTCCCTGCAGACTTGCACTTATGTTCCCCAACACTTCACACCTCTGCTGGAGGAATTGCGGATGCAAGGGCCACCTATTCCACATGCTCTGGGAATGCCCTAGTCTGACTAGTTTTTGGAATCAAACTTTCACACTCATATCTAACATTACTGGGATATTGACCCCCCCCGACCCAGCATTGGCTATCTTACACATTGGTATGGAATCCTTCCCTCATAAAACAAGACAAGTAGTGTCCCACATTCTGCTAGCAGCTAGGTCTCTGATACTACAAAATTGGAAACACGCCACTACACTTAACGTCACCGACCTGACTAGGAAAGTACACCAACACCACACATTTGAACGACTGCTAGCAATCAATGCATTGAAATGCTCTTCCTTTGATAAACAATGGGAAGTCTGGACCGCTAAATATGGTTGACCATGTGTATTGCATACTTTCTCTGCATAATTTACTCCAATGTATGCTTCCATGAGAACTTCTGCCTACCATGTTACTGTTAAGATCTGACCTACTTAGAATGAAACATGAGTGGTATGTTTGTTTTTGGTTTTTTTCTTTTTTGTCTTTGATTTTGATCTCTGTTTTTGATCTTGATTTACGTTTTACCTTTATATAATCTCTGTATTTTGTAAACTACAATAAAAACTCTATTGATAAAAAAAAAAAAAAAGTTACTTGGAAACTGGAGGAAACTCTGTCAGGAGGAGGTATGGCAGACCTAAAGGCACAGCAGAATAGAAAACAAGTTTATAAGAGTCAACAGCTGTAGTGTGACAGGTGGCTCACAGCAAGCTTCAAGCACAGCTTAACACTGATCAAAGTAAGCAAGTCTCAGTTTCAACTTTGAAGAGAAGAGAAGACTTTGAGCTGCAGGTTTGATGGGTCAAGTAGCTTTAAGAAAGCCATTGATAAGATGGCAAAATAAGAAAAGGGGGCTTGTCTGGGCCATGAAGCACCACCAGTGAACTACTGAAAACTGGAAGAAGGTCTTATGGACCGATGAATAAAATTTTTAGCGGGGCGCATGCGCGGCGCGATGCTGGGAAGACTCGCCTGAGACGAGCTCCGTCGGTCCCGGACCTTCCAGGCTTAACACCCAGGGCTAAACCACACTTTCAGCGGCGATTTCTCACAGCAACCCTGTGGGAACACTTTGTGCATGCCGGGGAGCAAGAAGAGGAAGAATCGGCATACCACACACTGCCTAACAAACTTCCTCATTGATATGGAGCAGAGACACAGCATGGGATCCCAAGATGGCGCCGGCCACAGCGTGGAGCCTCATCCCTGCATGGACTTTGCCCCAGTCCATCCTCTCTCACACACAAGCCAGCAAAACAGTGAGTACGGATCTCCATTATCTAAAGCAGATCTGGATGCCAGTTTGACCAATATCTTTAATAAACTGGTGGATAAGATTGAGAGGGAGATCCACAGCTCCACAGCAGCCCTCTCCCAGGAGATAGCCAGCATAGGCAGCCGCACAGATTTATTAGAGACTAAACATGATGAACTCTCCTTAGCTCATAATGATCTGAGAAAGGATTATGAGAATTTAGCTGACAATTTTTCTTTTATGCAAGCACAAGTTGAGGACCTCGACAACAGAAATCGCAGACATAATATTAGGCTTCGCGGGGTCCCTGAAACAGTCACAGACCTCATACCTGCAGTCGCAAAATTTTTCCATACTCTCCTCCCAGACAAACCCACAACTGCCTTCACCTGCGACAGAATACACAGAGCGCTCCGTCCCAAGCCCCCTCCTGATAACCCTCCCAGGGACATTATCATGTGTATGAGGGACTTTCTAATAAAAGAAGAAATCATGCGCGCTTCAAGAAACACCCCCAACCTTACTATGGAAGGCAGGAGAATACAGATATATCCAGATATATCTCCCGCCACCCTTGAGAGGAGACGTAGGATGAAGGAAGTCACCAGTGTGCTGCAAGCTGCCAGAATTAAATATCGCTGGGGTTTTCCCTTTAAACTCACTATCCCTCACAACGGATCAACATACACTGTATATAATATTATTGAAGGGAAGGAACTGCTGGTTAAACTGGGACTGATAGCCCAAGACCCACATATCCACCCTCCTAACACACCTAGACCATCTCCAATTTGGTCCACCCCCTCTACCAGGCGAAACCAGAGGGATCAGAGAAGATTGATTCATTCCTTTCAGAATCCACACTCCTAGATTCTACTCTGCATCTCTGAATTCCTGCCCTTTCGTTCTCTCACCCAGTTTATCTCCGGATCACTTTTTTTGACTCACCACTAGATGGCGATCCAAGCTTAAAAATAACATTAAACCGCCTCACTGAATTTACTCATTCAAGAAACCATGCAGGCTCTCCAGATTGCTTCATTATAGTAATCATACTAATACTGTGTACCAGATGCTGTTCTTTTGCCTTCTAGCCCCTTGGATGATGTGCACCTTCTGCAAGATGACCCCCCTGGTCTTGATCCTTACCGTGTACCTACAATCAAGATCAAGACAGCTCTATCTGTGCTTGGAATGAACTTCCATCGCTGAACCCACACAATATGGACTTGGTAGGTCCTCACACCTTTTGATACTTTTCATTTCCAGGGACTGGCCTCTCTTTATCATTTATTGTCTGGTACCCACATCATAATGTCATTACCTATGCCCTCGCCTCCCGCCCCACGTATTGACTCCACCCGGAGCCTATGACACCCCCCTCTGCCCCCCCTCGTATCTGAGGGGGGTATATTCAAATGTGGGATGTGGTGAGACGGTGAATTTGTGATTTTCAGTTTTGCACCTGGTCACAGGTTATGTGTTGCTCCGGAATTGTTTTACCCCCACCAAGTTCTCTGCTCCACCCCTTGTTCCTTCCTTTGTTATATTGTTCCTCCTCACTTCCTTAGGCTGTTTTTATTTTCTCAAAATGCCTGGAGCATCCACCGCAGCTAGATTGACCCCACTCTTGTGCATGGATTTGGTCGCGAATTCGCAGGTTGGCGGTGCGCGACCTACCCATGATGCAAGAACGGGACTTTATGTCCCATGGTTTACTGTTTTTTGTTCAACCGACAGGAATTTTCCTGTCCTTTTTGATTTACTAAATTTTTTCATCCCGTATCTAATGGTGTTGTTGGTCCCATTGGCCAACATTGTAATGTTTTCAATCCTTAAGAGTCACAGTTTATTTGTCATCTTGTTAGTTATTCATCTTCACAGGTCCTGTTACACATCTGATTCTAGTCTTAAATATAGCATATGTAATTCTTGTGCCCATCTCTGTTTTGCTCTCCGGGCTGCGCCGCCGATCATCACCAGTTTGGTGGTTGACCGGGGGCTTAGTCTGTGCTCCCAACTCCCCAAAAAAGGTGGGTACTTTGTGGTAACTTATATTTATCAGGTGTGCTTCCCTCCAATACCTTTTTTTTAATGGCCCTTAAAATAATTTCACACAACACACAAGGCCTAAACTCCCCTCACAAGCGCAGAAAGGCGTTCCAACATTATAAAAGGCTAGGGGCAGACATTATCTTGCTTCAAGAAACACATTTTGCCTCCCCTAACCACCCCAAATATTTTGACAAATCTTATAATCAATTCTATTTCACTACCTTCTCAAACAAAACCAGAGGTGTTGCGATCTTCATCCGCAATTCTATTATATTTGACATTCAAAATGTATATAAAGATCCAGACAGTAGGTTTATTATCCTTAAAGGGACCATTAACAACCGCACAATCACTATTGCCTCTGTATACGCACCAAATGAATCTCAGTCCACTTTCTTTTTAAACTTTTTTGACACCCTTGACAAATACCACTCCTCTCACACTGTAATTGGTGGAGATTTTAACTTAACAGCTCACCCGACCCTTGACCGGAGCAGAATCTCCACTTCATCCAAAGCCTTCTCCAAGACTATCAATCGCTGCATAAATAAACTCCAGCTTCTGGATACATGGAGAGCTCACAACACGGGTATCAAGGGCTACACCCATTACTCCCACCCACATGACTGTTATGCTAGACTAGACTACATATTCTGCACCCCAATATTATTAGCCAACTCCTCCCATGCAAATATTCACCCATGCCCCTGGTCAGACCATGACATCACATCATTTGACACATCATATGTAGGCCTCTCCCCCTCCCCTTATAATTGGCGTCTTAATGATTGCCTTCTAACTGATCCAGATAATATAAACACAATCTCCACTCATGTTGAAAATTACTTTGCAGAAAACAACATTGCAGAAACCCCCCCCACCTCTCTCTGGGTTGCCCACAAAGCTGTTCTTCGTGGTCATATCATTAATCTAGCTGCCACTAAGAATCGAGAGAGGCTATCTAATATCAAAAACCTTACCAACGAATTAAATAAACTATACCACGAATTAAGACATTCCCCCACACGCGAAATTACTGATCAGATACAAACTAAACGTAGGGCCCTCGACCTCATATTATCATCCAACTCGGAGAAATCCCTTAGGTTTTCCAAAGCCAAATTTCTTCTCCACGGTAATTCAGCTTCAAGTATGTTTGCCAGGAAGCTGAACCAGGACACTAAACCCACACACGTCTACAAACTTAGAGATAACAACGGTAACCTAACCACACACCCTCAAGAAGTATTAAAAACCTTCACCTCCTTTTACAAAGAGCTTTTGTCTCCTCCCCTTAATCAACCCAACGCCTCCTCTAGATCATGGCTTGACACCCTTCATCTCCCTTCCCTGAACCATGAACAAATAGACTCTCTAAACAAACCATGCTCTGATGAGGAAATATCCCAAATTATCAAGTCCCTGAAGTCGTCCACAGCCCCAGGCCCAGATGGCTTTACATCCTCTTATTACAAAAAATTTGCCCCTCTTTTGACACCATACCTAAAAACTCTGTTTAATCATGTTTTAGAGGGTAACTATTTTCCAGAGGAAATGTTGTTAGCGAATCTCTCACTGATCCCCAAACCCAATAAGGACCATACACTCCCCCAAAATTACCGTCCTATCTCAGTACTAAATAATGACCTGAAAATCTTCGGTAGAGTTCTTGCAGATAGACTTGCGAATGTTATCTCCCCTCTGATACAGGCAGACCAAACTGGCTTTATTCCGGGCAGACAAATTAGCGACAATATTAGGTTAGTCACCAACATTGTTCAGGACGCCAACTTACACACCAGACAGGCCTGTCTTCTAGGCCTAGACATACATAAGGCTTTCGACAGTGTTAGTTGGTCGTATATGAACAATCTTCTCCCCAGATATGGAATCTCGGGCAATTTCCTCCAAGGCTTTAATGCACTCTATCACTCCCCTCATACCCGTATCAAAATCCCTGGCAATAATTCAGAATTTTTCCCTCTGGGTCGCGGGACAAGACAGGGATGTCCTCTTTCCCCACTACTGTTCGCTTTGGCTATTGAGCCCCTAGCTCAAGCCATAAGATCCAACCCAGACATCAGGGGTTACTCTAAAGGTCAACACGAATTTAAGATCAGTTTATATGCTGATGACGCCCTTGTCTTCCTCACTGACCCCCTCCTGTCCATTCCTGTCCTTCTGACCATACTCAACACTTTCCAGGATATCTCGGGTCTCAAAGTTAATCCCAATAAATGTTCTGCCCTCCCTTTAAATCTCGACCATAATTTACAACTCCTCCTACAGGCTAACTTCCCATTTGTGTGGTGTCCCCTATCTTTTAAATATCTAGGGGTTAATATTACTTCCTCACATAAATTCCTATTTAAAGCTAACTACCCCCCCCTAATAGCTCACATTAGCTCCCTCCTAGATACCTGGTCATCATACCACATCTCCTTTTTGGGTAGATTATGCGCCATCAAAATGAACATCATACCTAAATTACTTTATTACTTCCGTACCCTACCCATCAATGTATCCAAATCTAAACTGGACCATTTGCAAAGAATAATCAACAAATTTATATGGGCAAATAAAAAGCCCAGATACAGCTATGCCCTGATGCATAGGCCACAATCCAAAGGTGGCCTGGGCCTCCCTAACCTGTGGTACTATTTTCTAGCTGCGAGACTCTCACAACTATCACAGTGGTTTTCCCCCTCCCAAAACATACCGTGGAGGAAATTTGAATCTACATCAGTACATCCATTTCACCTCCAAGGTATTCCATGGTCCAATTATGTTCTATATCGCCACCTCTTAAAACACAACATCATAGTGGCCCACCTATTCCAACTATGGCAAAAAATTATAGACACACATTCTCTTTCCTCCCCAATTTCCCCTCTGACCTCCTTCCTAGGTGACCCTAGGTTTAATTTAGCTTATACTAATAAATCGTTATTCACACCCTGGATTGACAATGGCCTTACCACACTACGTTCCCTACAATCTAAATGGGTCTTTAGATCCTTCGATTCGATACGAAAAGAATATAATCTTCCCAGTGCGGAAATAGAACACTATCATATGATCAAATCTTATTTTGACACATATTACTCATTATCCACACCCTCTACGAATACACCCTTTGAGAGGATCTGCATGGTAGCATCCAGAGACAGAGGTATTGTCTCCAGATTATACCACTGGATTAACAACTTAAATCTCCAAGAAAAATCTAACACAATGTTACAATGGGAAAGAGAATTGGAATATGAGGTCTCTGTTGAAACATGGTACAATATGGCTGAAAATCTGCGTAAATGCAACAGAGCTATATCATTTAGAGAGACCCCCTTGAAGATTTTTTCCAGGTGGTATCTCACCCCCTCCAAATTAAGTGTGTTTTACCCCTCAATTTCACCCAACTGTTTCAGGGGCTGCCAAGCTGAAGGTACTCTGTTACACACATTTTGGAGCTGTCCCATGCTGGGGCGGATCTGGGACATGGCCGTCTCCAGATTTGAGAGTTCCTCTGGCCAAAAGATCTCTATCTCCCCCCAAATATGTGTCCTCTATTCCAAAATCCCAGATATTCCTGCCCCATGTTCTAGGCTATTCCACTCCCTCTGCAGCTCCATCCAGTGGATGATAGCCTTTAATTGGAAATCAGACAATCTACCTTGGTCTCAGGTCCTTGATAGAATGGAAATGCTCAAACTCTCTGAAAGGATATTCCATACTCTAAATGATACAATGCATATCTATAACACTAAATGGTCTTACTGGTATGTTGCCCAGCAGGCATAGTGTCACTCCCTCCATCTTTCCCTTCTCCTTACAGAAAGGTTTTATTAACCCTCCCCATTATGTATACAATTGCATCCTTACTTATTGTTACCTCATTCTTAATACTATACTCGTGTATTTACACATATTGTTATGTTTGACCTGTTTTCTTACAATACTCTGACTTTTTGAACTATGTTTTTGACTACATTGTCTCTGTATGCTTATACAATTTTCAATAAAAAAATGTTGTAAACAAAAAAAAAAGAATAAAATTTTTAGCTCTTCAGTTTACCATGCAGGGTTTCAAGGATGTGACCCCAACTATCAAACATGGAGGGGAACCAAATTTTCTCTCACAAACTCATCACTTTGCTGGAGAAACTGTGGATCTGTGGGTAATCTGTTCCATATGTTTTGGAAATGTAAGCATTTGGCCAGCTTCTGGAATAGTATATTTCGTGTTATCTCTACTATTACAGGGATTTTAACTCCCCCCAAACCGGGCCTGGCCATGCTAAACGTGGGAATAGAGTCCTTTCCTCCTGACTTGCGAGTTGTAGTTACTCACATTTTGTTGGTAGCCAGAACGTTGATAGCGAAGTATTGGAAGTCTAACAGTGCTTCCAATGCCTCGGAAGTTTTAGAGACTACCCAATCTCATTATGTTTATGAGTTATTGCTGGCTAATAGAATGAATAATAGATAACAATTTGATCGCTATTGGAAGCCATGGAAAGATTGGATTAATGTGATTTGAAGTGTTTCCCCCTACTTCCTTCATTCCTTTCAGGTCTTACAAAGGTCTGATCGAGGAGAGACTGTACCCTATACCCTCTATTACTCTGTTCTTCTTTCTCTTTTTTTTTTCTATTCTACCTTTTACCTACATTCTACCCTCCTTAGGTTTATACCTATGTTCATGTCTGCAATATATATATATATATATTTTTTTTTGTGTTCATTTGTTTAAAAATAATTGTTGTTTTCTTATTGACTGTGCCTTTTCTAAAAGTAAGACGAGATGATATGCATTTACTGACATGTACACTTCATCTGGTGCCTTAATTCTAATGGTTATGTAAATTGGCTGTATGCATGTTCGTATTCTCTATTATGGTTTTTGTAAGGCAACTGCATTTTGTTCTTTGAAAATTTCAATAAAAACATTTAAAAAAAAAAAAAACATGGAGGGGAAAGCGTGATAGTCTGGGGCTTATTTGCTGGATTCAGAGTTGGCGATTTGCACAGAGTAGGGGGCATGCTGAATCAAAAGTACTAACACAGCATTTTGTAGTGACATGCACTACCCTCTGGAATATGCCTAGTTGGTTAGAAGTTCGTCCTACAGCAAGGTAATGACCAAAGGCATACCTCCAGGTATCAGAACTGCCTTAGAAGAAAAGAACAAGATGGTAGGCTTCAAATTATGGAATGGCAAGAATGGTGAAAGCAAAGCAACCTACAAATGCAACACTTTTGTGGAAATTTCTGCAGCAGTGTTGGGAAAATCTTTCTGAACAATATTTGAATTTCATTGTAGAAAGAATGCCACAAGTTTTTTTGACTCTTATATCTGCAAAATGTGGCTACTTTGATGAACTAAAAATAAAGATTACATTTTGTTAAAGAAAACAATTCCATAATTGTTACTTATGTCATATGTTGCTGGTTTCTCTGCTAACAGTTGTTGACAAACTTGTTACAGCATACAAGACCATGAAGTGCCGACAGAATATTGGCATGCATTAAAAAGGGAATTAACTTCAGGGATAAAATCGATAATTCTTCTGCTCTACAAGACTCTGGCTGCATCTAGAGTATGCTGTCCAGTTCTGGGCACCAGTCATCAGGAAGTATGTACTGGAAATGGAGTGAGTACAAAGAAGGGCAACAAAGCTTATAAAGGGTCTGGAGGATATTGGTTATGAGGAAAGTCTGCACGCACTGAACTTATTCTCTCTGGAGAAGAGACACTTGAAAGAGGGTATAATTTCATTTGACAAATACCATACTGGTGACCCCACAATAGGAACAAAAATGTTTTGTGGGAAGGGAGTTTAACAAGACACATGGCCACTCATTAAAATTAGAAGAAAAGAGGTTTAACCTTAAACTACTAAGAGGGATCATTACTGTAAGAGCGGCAAGGATGTGGAATTCCCTTCCACAGGTGATGGTCTCAGCGGGGAGCATCAATAGTTTCAAGGAACTATTAGATAATCACCTGAACAACCACAACATACAGGAATATACAAGGTAATACTAACATATAATCACGCACATAGGTTAGACTTGATGGACTTGTATCTTTTTTCAACCTCACCAACTATGGAACTTTGTAACTATGAAAATGATTAATTTTCTGCATCCACACTTGGAATTCTTTCCCCAAAATGTTGGTGCGGTCAGTTACAAACATGGTAAAAGGTTTCACCAGGACATTGCTACAATGGAAAATCTGTATCATCTGGACATCAATGTCGACTGACTATTGTTGGACACTGCAGCAAGGTGCACCAGACACAGTTCACACCAAAATCAGTAGTAAAACACCTTTAGCCCTAATGAACGCTAGGGATGAGACGAACACTCCCGCATTCGGTTCACACCATAACCTTCAAACGGACCGAACGTTCGTGCGAACATTTAGAACCCCATTGACATCAATGGGACTCGAACGTTCGAATTCAATAGTGCTCATTTTAAAGCTCCATATGCAAGTTATTGTCGGAAAACGTCTTTGAGAACCCGGGTCTTGCCACAGGGAACATGTATCAATGGAAAAAAGTTTTAAAAACAATAGTTTTTTCTGGAGCAGTGATTTTAATGATACAGCATCATTAAAAACACTGCTCCAGAAAAACGACCATTTATTTTAAAAAAAATCCATTGATACATGTTCCCTGGTGCAAGACCTGGGTTCTCAAAGATGTTTTCACAGGCATACTATAGACACCCAGCAGGTACAATATTTAAAGGAATTTTTCTTTCTTTTTTTTTCATTTAAGCATCATTAAAATCACTGCTCCTGGAGCAGTGTTTTTAATGATGCTTAAATAAAAAAATAAAAAAAATTCCTTTACATATTGTATCTGCTGGGTGTCTATAGCATGCCTGTGTAGCTTTATGGTGCACACTGCAGAGGACACAGGCAATACACCACGTGAGAATACTGCAGCTAGCACAATCAACTACCTGCCAGAAAATTAGGAAGAACTAATCTATCTAAGCTATACAGTGTATAAATATATGTACAACTCCTGGGATGTATATATATCCTCTACACACTGTAAAATTAACTGACTAACCTGCCTGCCTGCTCTATCTACCTAGAAAAAACGACACTCTCTCTCTCTCTCTCTGACTGATCTATTCTCTAAACAGCGCCAGAACACACTACACAAGGCCGACCTGCAGGCGTGTACTAAACCCCCTGATCCAAAATTGGCCAAAGCCATCCTGACTTTGGCCAATTACGGCTCTCTGTACTGACGGTGCTGTGATTGGCCAAGCATGCAGGTCATAGCGCATGCTTGGCCAATCATCAGCGCGCAATGCCGCAGTGAATTATGGGCCGTGGCGCGTCACTCGAATTTGTCGCAAACGACCCGTTTTGTTTGAATTTCGACGAACGGTCGAACAGTCAATGTTCGAGTCGAACATGGGTTCGACACGAACACGAAGCTCATCCCTATTAAACACATGTGTGTCAGAAACATTATTTAGTTAGATACATTATAGTCATTAAAAGTTAATTTCATTCATGTTCAGTTTGAAGGGGTCTATCATAATCACCAAATGTTTTACAAAAGACAACTTTAAAAAAACTGCTGTCCAGTGCAATTTTTTGTTTTACCCATGCTTTATTTTACAGTAAATGTTTGTCTATTAGTATGACTTATACACCAGAATTTAACAACAACATTCACTTCCCCTCCAAAGACTTCAATAAAAATTCACCTCTCAGTTCAAGATTCAAAGAACCCTATGGTAAAATGAACCCAGTAGATTTGCTTATTACTTGTGACACCCACTTGGACCCGTTACTAGAATTATAGTGTGGTAGCTGTAATCACCTTGATCCTTAAAGCATACTCCAGCCAAAACTTCCCAACTAGTATGTAGCACCATTTTTTTTATATTTTTTGGATAGAGTGGGCAATGGTTAACCCCTGTCAAATGTTTTTTTTTTTTTTAGCTGTGGCCCTGTTCCAAAAACATGATAGAAAATGGAGGAGATCTCTTCAAAGAGAGCTTATATCCACTTTTAGACAGAGGTCACCACAACAGGTTTGCCCTTTAGAAGATTTCTCCTCACGTCCTGTTCCCGTGACAATTCAAAAGATTGGGGTTCCTATTACTTTTTGTACTAGAGACAGTGGTCAAAAGGACCAACAGTGATACTTATTTAGCCCAGCAGAGACACAGACAACAATTACAGCCTAATGCCTCGTACACATGACCGGTTTTCCTGTCAGGAAAAAAAATAATGTTTTTCCCGACGCGATTCCTCTCCAGCCTGCCTTGCATACAGACAATCATGCCAAATCTCGCCCGTCCAAAGCGCGGTGACTTTCAACACGTAAGACGGGACTATAAAGGGGAAGTTCCATTCAAATGGCACCACCCTTTGAGCTGCTTTTGCTGATCTTCGTGTTAGTGAAAGTTTGGTGAGAGGAGATTTGCGCTTTTCAGTCTTCATGCTTTTTAGTCTGTTACAGCATGATGAATGTGCTATCTCCATTACGAATGTTAGTTTTAACAGATAGAGCAACCCAACTCATACTTGATTTTGAGCATGCATGTTTTTTTTTTTCCCCTCAGAAAAGCATACACACGAGTGGTTTTCGCGATGGGAAAAAGACCACCAGGAATCACAAAGGGAAAAAGGAGATTGGTTCTAATTTTTTTGTGGGCAGTTTTCTCGTCGGGAAAACTGCTATGGAGCATACACACAGCCGGTTTTCCCGACAAAAAGCAAACATGGCAGTTTTCCCGACGGGAAAACCGGTCGTGTGTACAAGGCATAACAGGTGTTCTAACTCTTCCAAAACCTGACAAGAAATTTTTTTTTTTTTTGCCATTGAACCGTTGTCAATTTGTTATTGCTGTGTACATGTTTTTGAGATTTCATGGATTTGAGGCAGATCAGGAAGTGAGGGGAAACTCCCCAACACACAGACCTTAATAAAAAAAAATTCTAGTTGAATGAGGGGATGTTAGCATGACTGTCACATTTATATTGCTTTCTGTTTTACAATTGGCAGCTTGCTTCCACTTTTTTTTCGCAAACTATGGTTGTTAGTTTTCTTAATGCTAAAAAGTTCTTTGCAATTTTTAAATATATTGGCATATAAGATTCATGTTTTTGCCTCTATAACTGTTCAAATAATATATTTATTTTCTATAAATATATGTTTGTATGTTTTCAGTTTTAGAAGTGGAATGGAAAGTTGGCATCACTTCTGTGGCATACACAAATATAGCAATTGGTTAAGGGAGCCTTGTCATGTATTTATAATTTATTCCATACTTTTTTTAAATATTGTAAAAAACCCTAAAAAACTTCAGAAAATTAGAAATTATTAAGGTTTAGGACGCCATATTCTTGGCACACACATGAGCATGAGAACATGAATACAGCCTCCTAAGGTAAAATTCTTATCCTAATAAAAATGAGCCTAGCACGTTAACTTAATATGTGCATGAGCAGGTTTCCAAATGACTTTATGTACATTTGAACATGCCATTGGTCTTTACTGATGAGTAGTAATATGTGAATCTTTTTCAGTGACTACAGCAAAATTCCACAAATTGCAAACATTAAAGTATAACTAAAGGCAAATATATTTGTTTTACTTTTGGATTGGATAGGGACTAGAACACCTGCCAGGCTTTTATTGGTGTCTATGCTCCTGATAGGGAGACACACCGGGGCAGATTCACGTAGATCGGCGCATTATCATTCCGGCGTAGCGCACCACTTTTCCGTTAGACTTGCGCAATCTAGCCGCGTAATCCGGCGATTCACGTAGCTTTTACGCAAGAGCTTGCGCAAACGTAAGGTTTTTTCCGGAGGCGTAAGGAGGAGTAATACAAATTGGGAGGGACGTGGGCGTGTTACATTGAAATGAGCCGTGACCCCATGCAAATGAAGGGCCGGCCGACTCGCGCATGCGCGCGTGAAGGAAACCATGTCAGCTCCGTTGTGCGCATGCTCACAACTCGGGAGCGGCGCAATCATTGAAATTGGAAATGGACTAGGGCAATGTTGTGAACTACGCAGACAGCATAAATAGACACACACAAACGCCCTTCCATTGCAAAAGTACATCCCTTTGTGTCCCTTCCCATTGAATCAAGTGCTTTTGCTCTGTTGTTCGTTAGAGTGTGTTTTGTAGTTGTCAGATTAGTGTTCTGTGTGATCTTGTGCTTGTTGGTAGTTTTGTGAAAGTGTATTTTGATAAGTGTTTGAGACTGTTTGTTTGATTGATAGATTTCTGAGCGTTTGTTTTCTTGCTTTTTTTTTTCATCTGATTTTTTTGTGTGTGTTTCTTGCTGAGTGCTAGTGTGATTTTTGGCTGTTCTTTTTCTCTTTGTGTGTGTTCTTGTCTGATTGGTTGTGCTTGTATTTGTGACAGATTTTTGGTGACTGCTAGTGAGTTTGTTTGGAAGTATGACTGAGAGAAAAAGAAAGCTCAATTTTACTGTGGGGGAAAAAAGAATTCTTGCCCGGGCCATTACCGACTATGGGCGTTTTCTCCACGGCCCGCAGAGTGCCACCACCACCCCGGCCAGGAGGAGGGAGATATTGGATATAATCACGGAGCAGGTCAATTCATCGGGGGAGGGGGAGACACGGACCCGCTCTGGGATAGAAAAGAAAATAAATGACCTCCGGCGTGAGGTGAAAAAAAAACTGGCCGCAATAAATGCCCATGCCAGGGGCACAGGAGGGGGCCCACCATGCCGGGTTAGATTTTCAGAGACGGAGCGTGTGGTGGCCCTGACCTTTCACCGGCATGAAGTGGAGGGCCTGCCAGGCTTTGACACAAGTCCGGTCCCCGCGGTGCCAGGTAAGGTTTTTATTTCTCTCAGGTGTGTAGCATGTGTGGGGGAGGGGGTGAAAGGGAATATGTGGCAAGTGTGTGGATCCTCCAACCTGTGAATGTTTTGTGTCATCCACAGCTGTGCAGGAGGGTGCAGGGCCATCTGGACTGACCGCTCCAACCCCAGGACAGCAGCCTAATGAGGCCCCCCCAACAAGGCCAGAGTCCGCAGAGGAGGAACAAGAGGAGGGGGAGGATCATGCGGAGGACGATCATGAGGAGGAGCAGAATCATGAGGAGGAGGAGTCCATGGAAGGCACTGGCCCTTTGGTTTCTGCGGACTCTTCCCCTCTGGCTGCAAGAAGCCTGCCCTCCCTAAGGGTCAGCCCCCCCCCCTCCTCCCCCAACATGGCTCCCCTCACAAGGGCCTCCCCTTCTCCCCGGCCACAACCATCAGCTGGAGCCAGGAGGTCATCCCCAAGCACCAGGGGGGCGCCCAATCTCATGCCCGCCTGTCTGAGAAGGAACCTGGCCACCCAGACCCGCCTTCTGAGACAGCTCTGCCAGACTATGGGGCGGGTGGATCAGAGCCTGTCCTCCATTAATGATAGCCTGGGTAACCTGGACTCCCACTCCCGGGCCTCCACAACCTGCCTAAATGACCTGCAAACTACAGCAGCAGGCGTTGGGCAGGATGTGAGGGCCCTTACCCAGGCTATCCAGGGCAACACGGCAACACTTGGTGCTGCCCTGGACAGAATAGCCGTGGCCTTGGAGGGCAGGCCGCCAGGTGGGCAGATCTCAGGGGCTGCTCCTCCTTCCCCGGCTTTTCCCCTCCCCCATGCGTCTCCCCTGAGGGTCCGGGCCGTGGCCGGGGGCGCCCCAGGCGTGGCTCAGGCAGAGGGCAATAATTTTTTTTTCCCCCTTTTGTTTGTTTTGAAAGCTTTTTTATTTTTGTTCTCTGCTTTTTTTTGTTTTTTCTAAGCATTTTTTTTTTACTATGCATTTTTTGTTTCTATGCATTTTTGTTTGTTTGACTTTTTTGGCATATTTTGGGTTGTGAATGATGTTTGAATGTGGGGGTGACATTCCTGCTGGAAAAGGGGTGTCACCCTCAATTTTGGTGGAGAAGGGTTCCCCAGGACCAGGGAGAAGTGATTCCCAGGTCCGTGTGAATGGTGTATGAATGTACAGTGACATAATTGGAGCCTTGACGTGGCGTTACTGCTCACCAGTCTTGCATGGTGGACTGGTGCCAATCCAATTTGATGAGGATGTGGGGTGTGTGTGCTAGGGACCATAGTGGTGTGCATGCATGCATTCTCATTGTGCCATGATTAATGTGTGTGTTTAACGTGCAAAGATGCCCAATATGAGCTGCCTCCTGACTGCTCTTCCCTCAGAAGACGGGGTATCCTCGGTTAGGGGTTGATTTTCTGGTTGGGGGGTCAGATCATCACGTAGCTCAACCTGCAGGCCCTTCCTCACTGCGAGATTGTGTAGCATGCAACATGCAGCGATGATATGGCACACGAAGTTTGGGGAATACAACAGTGTACCCCCAGACTTATCCAGGCATCGGAAACGTGACTTCAGGAGGCCAAAGGTGCGCTCCACCACTGCACGGGTTTTGATGTGTGCTTCATTGTATCGTTCCTCTCCTGGGGTTTGGGGGTTCCGGATAGGAGTCATGAGATGGGGTCCCAGTGCATATGCAGAGTCACCTGTAAAGGAAAAGACAGGAGAATGTTAGTCATGCATGTGCCACTTCTGTTGTGCATCACGGGAGGGGATAGTCATGCCTGACTCCCATGTCACTCACCAACCAGCCAGGTGTTCCCATACACGTTCTGTTCGAATTCTGTTCGGATGTGGCTTTGATTGTAGATGTAGCTGTCATGGCTGGACCCTGGGTGTTTGGCACGGACGTGCCATATGAGGCCTTGGGCATCAACTATCACCTGTACGTTGATGGAGTGCCAATTCTTCCGATTGCGGTACATGTGCTCGGTCTCATGGGGGGGCTGGAGTGCCACATGTGTGCAATCTATGGCCCCGATGGTGCGTGGGAATCTGGCAATTCGGTAGAAATCTGCCATTGCCTTGATTCGAAGCTCCTCAGTGGTGGGTTTGATGATTTGGTTGGCCAAGCGTGTGAGGATTGCAGGGACAACCTGGTGCACACATCTGCTCATGGAGGATTGTGACATCCCAGCCACCACTCCACTTGTACGCTGAAAAGAGCCACTGGCAAGGACATGGAGTGTTGCCAGGACCTTGACCAGTGGCTGCACTGCATGTGAGCGTTGTGTTGGGCTGGTGATGTCCTCCTGCAAGGTTGTGGTTAATTCCAGGATGGCATGAGGGGGGAATCTGAAGATGCGAAAGACCTCTGAATCATTCATGCCAAACAGGTGTATGCGGGTGCGGTATACCCTCTCCCGTGCCATCCTCCGTGCCCTCCTCCTTCTTTGGTCATCTATATTCACTAGTGCAGCTATGAGCGACGATGCCCCTAGCATGTTGGCAGTCAAATTGTAGTGCAACACGTGTGTGTGGTCTGCTCCTCAATAACGGTGTTGCTTTATCTGACAATTAGACTTTTTTTCAAAAGTTAGATCAGCTTTTATGTGCTCTAACTTTAGACAGGACATTTTGCAGTTGCGCACATCGCGTAGCCTGCGCAGCAACTGCGTTTTTTTGTGGATCCCCGTAACTCCCTCATTAGCATATTTGACTAGCAAATCAATGGTGTGTCTAGCGCAGTTTTGCGCGAAGGGAAGCGAATGTCTAACTCAATTACGCCGGACCAAAAAACGTAGATTTCTGGCGTATATTGTTTTGTGAATCGCGTCCAACTATACGCACGCGCACATTTAGACTTACGCACGCGCAACAGCAGTTGCGCACGCGTAATCGCTCTGTGAATCTGGGCCACCCTCTCTATTTGTCTTGTTTACTGTTATTGTTACCCAAACTGAAAGGTAGAGAAAATCCAAATTTTGGGTTGTCACCAGCACAGGATAAAATCTTGATCTCTATGACTATGCCCATGGGAGAGTGAATCTGCAACAAGGTTTGTGAAATTCCCTCCAATGCACATAGGGCTAAAAATAAGTAAAATAGTGTAGTTCACCATGGAGCAGCTCTCTTAAAGGGTCACTAAAGGAAATTATTTTTTTAGCTAAATAGCTTCCTTTACCTTACTGCAGTACTGGTTTCATGTCCTTATTGTTCGTTTTTGCTTTGAAGTTGCTGTAATCCTGCTCTGTTCTCCACACTTCCTGCTTGTCTGTTTCCTTATAACCACTATATTGGGAGCTTTCTCACGATGGTTTAAGCTGTCATTACTGTGTGTCTAAAACTTCCCAGAACCAATCAGATTCATTTTAAAAACAAAACACTGCCCTGGATTTGTTTGTTTTTGTTCTGTGTTTCTATTTCTACTTTGCAGAAACATGAAGCCAGTTCAAAAGTGAAACAAACCTGCAGGCACATTATATGATTGATTTTTATCTATTTTTAATCATTTTGAAAAGGAATCAGTTAACTTTTATGTCTCTATACCCTGTAAACAGTCATTTCAGAAAAAAAAAATTTTCCTTTAGTGACCCTTTAACAATACTTGAAGTGAAACTTCAAAATACAATTCCTTTACAAAACGTGTCTGGAAGATGCCTTAAACTTGCATGTGAACTGTGTGATATTTATAAATAAAAAATATACCATTTGCTGCTAAATAGTGATGAGCGGAATACGCCATATTCGATTTCGCGATATTTCGCGAATATTTCGAAGAATATTCGTTAATATCGAATATTCGTGATATTTTATAAAAAAAAAAAAAAAAAAAAAATTGCGAATTTTCGCCAATGCGAATTTTCGCTAATGCGAATTTTCGCTAATGTGAAATTTCGCGATTTTTTTTTTTTTTTTATAAAATATCACGAATATTCGATATTTACGAATATTCGGTATATTTTATATAAAAAATAAAGCGAAATTTCACATATGCGGTTGCGAATATTCGTTAATATCGAATATTCGTGATATTTGATAAAAAAAAATTGCGAATTTTCGCTATTGCGAATTTTATTGCGAATTTTTTTGCGAAATTTGAAAAATAGCGAATATTCGAAATAGCGAATATTTGCCGCGATATTCGAGATATTCGCGAATACTCGAATATGCAATATTCGTAGCGAATATTCGCACTTAGCTCTGTTCAATTTGTAAACAAAGTCATTTACATTACAAAAAAGGCAAGGCATTGCATGGGAAGCTAGGCACCATTCCAAGCAAAAAAATACTTTAACCACTTGAGGCCCGTGCTATCGCCGAATGACGGCAAGGCGCGGACCTCAATTTCCAACATGCCGTCATTTGACGGCCGCCCCTTTCTTGTTCCCCGCGCGCGCTCCAGAGCGGGCATCGGGGAAATTCTGCTGCTGGCCGTGTCCCTTGGACACAGCCAATCACAGATGGCCGTGAACGGCCAATCGGAGTGGCCGTTCGGATGCGATCTGTGGACGAATGAGAGATGATCTCAAATGTAAACAAATGAGATCATCTCTCATCGCCGCTTCTCCCTCCTCACACAGAGACAGCTTGTGAGGAGGGAGAAAGTTCTGTGAGTTGTCAGTGATCGGTATATACAGTGCCCATACAGTGCCACAGTACCCACCTGTGCCCATACAGTGCCACCACAGTGCCACATGTGCCCATACAGTGTCACCTGTGCCCATACAGTGCCCATACAGTTCCCATCTGTGCCCATACAGTGCCACCACAGTGCCACCCGTGCTCATACAGTGCCACCTGTGCCCATACAGTGCCCACCTGTGCCCATACAGTGCCCACATGTGCCATCAGTGATCTGTGCAGTGCCCACCTGTGCCACCTCATCAGTGCTCACCCATGCTAATCAGTGCCGCCAATCAGTGCCCACCTGTGTTGTGCCGCCAATCAATCCTCACCTGTGCCGCCAATCAGTGCCCACCTGTGCCGCCAATCAGTGCCCACCTGTGCCGCCTCATCAGTGCCACCTCAGTGCCCACCTGTGCCAATCCGTGCCCATCTGCTTCACCTCATCAGTGCCCATCTGCTCCGCCAATCCGTGCCCATCAGTGAAGGCTTAGCACACACCTGTGCAGTTGCACCACCATGTCAAAAAGATCCTATTCGCTAGAGGAGGCATACCAAATTATTTCTGCGCCCGATGAGAGCAACATGGACCTCTCTCTTTCAGATTCCACTTCCAATTTTAATTCTGAGTCGGACGTCAATTATGAGCCAGCCCTCAGTAGCGGAACACTGAGTGAGTCCGAGGAGGAAGATAGCCGGCCCGCTAAACAAAGGCGTTCTGGTCAGGAGGCAGTGCCATCCACCAGCACTGCAGTGCCATCCACCAGCACTGCAGTGCCATCCACCAGCACTGCAGTGCCTTCCACCAGCACCGCAGTGCCTCGGCAAGAAAGGCCAAGGACCCATGCCGGCCTTCCCTATGCCCTTCAGAACCCCTTGTGGCTTCCTCCAAATTCCGGAGAAGCCAACATTCCCCCTTTCACTGCCCAGCCTGGAATCCAAGTGGACACAGAGAATTTTTCCCCAATCAATTTTTTCAACCTCATGTTTACAGAGGACATGCTATCAGAAATTGTGGCCCAGTGCAACCTATTTGCACAGCAATTTATTGAACAAAATCCCACATCCTATCATGCCCGTCCCTTCCAGTGGAGAGACCTTACGGTGGAGGAGTTGAAATTTTTTTTAGGCCTCACATTTTGTATGGGACTCAACCCAAAAAATGCTTCACGTGCCTTTTGGTCCAAAAACCCAATCTATCACATGCCAATCTTCTCCAGCGTAATGCCCAGATCCCGATACTTTGCCATCATGAGATTCCTACATTTCAACGACAATACCCAATGTCATCCCCGAAATCATCTAAATCATGACAGGCTTTTCAAAACTCGGCCCTTATTGAATTATTTTTCTGAAAAATTCCCCCAATTGTATACCCCGTACCAACACATCTGTGTGGATGAGTCCTTGTGAAATTCACTGGCAGGCTTCAAATCAAACAATTCATCCCCAGCAAAGGAGCCCACTATGGTGTGAAGATATACAAATTGTGTGACCGAGTCACAGGATACCTGTATGCCTTCAGAGTGTACGAAGGCAAGGACACCCAGCTGAATCCCCCTAATTGCCCAGACTACTTGGGATCTAGTGGCAAAATTGTTTGGGACCTCATCACCCCTCTATTGGAAAAGGGATATCATCTGTACGTGGATTACTTCTATACCTCCCTTCCCCTGTTCCACAACCTGCACCGGAAACAGACGCCAACATGTGGCACCATCAGGAATAATCGGAAGGGCTTTCCTCAAAGTCTCATGAATAAGAAGCTGAGAAGTGGAGAATCGGCAAGTCTGCAAAATAAGGAGGTCCTGGCAGTGAAGTGGAAGGACAGAAAAGATGTTTACATGCCATCTACCATCCACAATGACACCGTCGTTGAAACCCTCAGAAGGCGTGGCACCATCATCCGAAAGAACACATGCATCCAGGACTATAATTTGTTTATGGGGGGGGTCGACTTCAATGACCAGATGCTTGAACCCTATCTTGCCACAAGGCGGACGTACCATTGGTACAAAAAAGTTGCCATTTATTTTTTTCAATTGGCCATATATAGCTCGTATGTAATTTACTGCAACTCCACCCAAAACCCCAAACGCTTCCTTGGCTACCAAGAGGACCTTATCATTGCCCTTATTTTCCGGAACGATGCACCCCAAACCATCCGATCTGATGTTTTAAGTCGTCTCGCCAAGCGTCATTTTCCCGGTAAAGTCCCTCCCACAGAAACAGGCCGACGACGTCAAAAAAGATGCAAGGTGTGTACCAGTGAAGGAGTCAGACGAGACACATCTTTCCAGTGTGACGATTGTCCTTCCCAACCAGGCCTCTGTCTAACTGACTGTTTTCGCTGTTACCATACCAAACTAAAGTATTAATCCTCCGTTCCTGCCTTCACACACCTTCACACCCCTTATGCCACTGCCTGCTCTGTAACTGACCCCGGCTTGTTTTTTGACCACCATTCTGCCTAACGATTCTGTAATGCCTCTGCCTGATAAGGAACTGACCTCGGACTGTTTGACCATGCCTTTTGCCTGCCTCTTGGACTGATCTTGTACCCTGCTACTGGACTAGTGGGATTTAACACAGGGGTCTCACATATGTGAGGGGCTCCAGAAATGTTTTTCTAGATGAAGAAAAACATTTTTTTTGTTTTCTCATCCTAGATTAGGGTCTGGTTGCCCGGAAGCTTCAAAGAGATTTGGGTTGGAGAAGCCTCTACCCCTGTCCCCATTCTGTCCTAAACGAGGCCCTACTTCTGCCTGTTACCTGTAGGACCTATGCCATCATGCCTTTGCCGGTTGCATGAACTGACTACTTGTGTATGCCGTTTTTGACCAAGTCTGTGCCTGCTGCCTGGACCAGTGCTATCCTGCTGTGTAGAACTGCGCTACTATTACCACAGGTAATCTTTTGTTTACGCTTTGCTCAGCATGATGTATTTTGGGGTGTAATTCTTGGTATGTGCATGCTATGTGTCTCTGGAACACCTGACGGTGTTCCTTGCATGTTGGATCTCTGTATGTGGTCAGGCTGTGTAGAAGTCTCACACATGTGGTATAGTTGTACTCAGAAGGAGTAGCAGAATGTATTTTGGGGTGTCATTTTTGCTATCTAAATGCTATGTGTTGGAAATATCTTAGAAACCGACAACTTTGTGTAAAAAAAAATGCGTTTTCATTTTCTTTCCACATGTTCCAAAAACTTCTGGAAACAAACAACCTGTTCAAAAGACTCATTATGCCTCATAGATTATACGTTGGGGTGTTAGCTTTACAAAATGGGGTCACTTTGTGGGTAATTCCATTGTCCTGGTGTTCCAGGGCCTTCAAAATTGTAATAGGTAATCATCTAGTTAGATGTGCAATTTATGCTCCTAAAACCCCTGATGGCGCTTCCTGCATGTTGGGCCTCTGTATGTGGCCAGGCAGTGAAAAAGTCTCACACATGGGGTATCGTTCTACTCAGGAGGAGTAGCAGAATGTATTTTGGGGTGTCATTTTTGCTATGTACATGCTATGTGTTGGAAATATCTTAGAAACTGACAACTTTGTGTAAAAAAAAATGCGTTTTAATTTTTTTCCACATTTTCCAAAAACTGCTGGAAACAAATAAACCGTTCAAAAGACTAATTATGCCTCATTAATTATACGTTGGGGTGTTAGCTTTCCAAAATGGGGTCATTTTGTGGGTAATTCCATTGTCCTGGTGTTCCAGGGCCTTCAAAAGTGTAATAGGTAGTCAACTACAGTAGTTAGATGTGCAATTTATGCTCCTAAAACCCCTGATGGCGCTTCCTGCATGTTGGGCCTCTGTATGTGGCCAGGCAGTGAAAAAGTCTCACACATGGGGTATAGTTTTACTCAGGAGGAGTAGCAGAATGTATTTTGGGGTGTCATTTGTGGTATACACATGCCATGTGAGAGAAATAAGCTATTACAATGAAAATTTTGAGAACATTTTTAAATAAAAAATAAAAATCTTAATTTTGCAAAGTATTGTGGGAAAAAATTACAACTTCAAATAACTCACCATGCCTCTTAATAAATACCTTGGAATGTCTACTTTCTATAAAGTGGTTATTTGGGGGGCATTTGTACTTTCCTGGCTTGTTAGGGTCTCAAGAAATGAGATAGGCCTTCAATACATCAGGTGTGATCAGATGTGATATTTTTTTATGATTTGCACTATAGTTTGTAGACTCTAAAACTTTCACACAGACCAAATAATTTCCAAAAATGTTGAGTTATTGTTATCAAAGACATGTAGCAGTATAAATTGTGGCCAAAATTTATGAAGAAAAATTTATCATTTGCAAAATGTTATCACAGAAACTAAGAAAAAATCATTTTCTTTCCTAAATGTTCGGTCTTTTTTCATTAATAGCGCAAAAAATTAAAAACCCAGAGGTGATCAATTACCACCAAAATAAAGCTCTGTTTGTATGAAAAAAAGGACAAAAAAATCATTTGGGTACAGTGTTGCATGACTGAGTAATTGTCATTCAAAGTGGGAGAGCGCTGAAAGCTGAAAATTGCTCTGGGCAGGAGGGGTGTTTAAGTGCCCAGTAAGCAAGTGGTTAAATTAAAATGTAAAAATACTTCTTTGCAGGGGGAAGCTCTTTTATAACCTCATGCACACTGTGTGTTTCGGGCGTCAGATGATTTTTTTTTTTTTTTACTGCCTCTAAACTCCCCTGCAATTTATCCTATGTGCTTATATCATTTTTTTGTCAGGAGAGTTTAGTGGCAGAAAAAAAAAACCCTTGTGTGCGTTCTGGAGCAGCAGCATTTTGGCAGAAAAAATGCTGACAGTTCCTAAACTCTATTAAACTCTGCTAAACTTTGCTAAATGCTGGTGTCTAGTGTTTAGGAGAGTTTGTTTTTCTTTTTGAAGCGTTTTTTAAGGAGAGGGCCAGAAAGCCGCAACCTACGTCCTTAACACCTGATGAGTCATCAGGTGCCAGAGGGGTTGCTGGCAATAAAAATGTAAAAAGAAATGTAAAAAAAATGGCACAGGGAACCCCCCTAATCCATACCAGGCCCTTTGGACCTGGAATGGATTTTAAGGGGAATCCCATGCCAAAATAAAAAAAATGTGTCCCCCCCCCCAAATAAATCCATACCAGAATCTCAGGTCTGGTATAGAATTTGAAGGGAACCCCACGTTGAAATAAAAAAATATGCCATGAGGGCCCCCAAGATTTCTGCAGCCTGGCAGGCCTGGAAAGGGGGGTAACCATACTAGGCTACATGCCCCCAATGTGGGGGGTTGCTTTTGGGCAGAGTGGCTCCCCCCAAAATACCATGTCCCCATGTTGATGGTGACAAGAGCCTCTTCCCCACAACCCTGGTCGGTGATTGTGGGGGTCTGTGGGTGGGGGTCTTATCAGAATCTGGAAGACTCCTGTAACAAGGGGCTCCCAAATCTCAGCCCCCACCTATGTGAATGAGTAGGGGTATATAGTAAAAAAATGAACCCACTCTTTTTTTTTTACTTTGTGTGAGGTCCCCCATTAACAACCATACCAGACTCTCATCTAAGATAAGGGGTCTGGTATATATGAAAGAATCCCCTGGCAGCTTTGTTTACAAACCAAAGTAAGTATGTTGGAGGTAATTTACGGGCAATTTCAATTTATTTTACTGACATTTTTTTCTCTGTAAATGCCATTTTTGTTGCAGGGGGTTGTATACATCGCAGGATGACAAGTTTAAGGCATCCCTCAGACATGATATTTAAAAAAACATTTTGCATTTCCCTTTAATCATGTTTAAAATCACTGCTACCTCAAATAGAATTACATATTTTTTTTTGCTTTGGTACATATTCCACCAGGGCAGTACCCAGCCCTTCGTATCATTTGTTTGACTATCCCTTGCCTATTAAGCCGTGTACACGCAATCGGTTTGTCCGATGAAAACAGACCGATGGACTGTTTTCATCGGACAAACCGATCGTGTTGGTCTTTTTTCCATCGGTGTTAAAAAATAGAACATGTTTTACATTTTTCCTATGTATAAAAAAAATAGAAAAATCCGATCGTCTGTGTGGAACTCCATCAGAGAAAAATCCACGCATTCTCAGAATGAAGTCGACGCATGCTCGGAAGCATTGAACTTTTTTTTCAGCTCATCATAGTATTTTACGTCACCGCATTTTGGCACGGTCAGAATTTTGTCTGATAGTGTGTATGCAAGGCTGATGAAAGTCAGCTCCATCAGATATCCAATCGTGTGTACAGGGCTTTAGTCTTGAAAAGTGCCATTATTGTTTGTTAACATTCTGTTTCCATTGACTTCAATGGGTTTGGCTTTGACACCTGAACTTTAACAATGTTTGCTGACTGAACCCAGGTACGTTCAGCTCATTTCTAATTGAAAGTCCAAAGGGCCAACTGGCAGGATCTCCAGGTAAGAATCTTTGCAACAGACTTAAGATTTTTTTTTTATTTGTTAAAGAAAACTGTATTCAGTAAAGAATGATATCAAATGTACTGAAAAATAGATTTGTAGTGTACGTACAATTTAAAGAGATTTTTGCACTGTCTCAGTATGCTGTACAAAATTGTGATCCTGTTTTACAGCTGAATTAATTGCTTTAATTACAACTGATAGTATACTCTTTAGAGAACAGAGAAATGGAAGCAGAAGATAAATACATATTCAAATAATATACACAATGATTAATATAGGCCTAATTGCAAAACATATAATAGGTGAAAGCCGTGTTGTTTTTGCAGCAACCAATCCTTATGATACGATTATGATATTTTTCAAGTGCAGGTTATATAATGAGAGCTTTTTCATGACTGGATACTACATATATCAGCTGTTATTTTCAAAATAAATCAGACCCATTGTTAACATGTTTTCTCTCCAGGAAAAAAAGGATAACAGGGAAGGTTAAACAAGTAAAGGAGACCTTTATATGCCCTCAGCATCAATTGTAGCATTAATCTCTTCCGACAATTTATACTGGCCGCTTCACACATGTCTGTGCTCAGAATTAAAATAAAGGTTTTTGTCCCACATTGGAGATAAAACATAATAGGAGACATCAGCCAAGACTGAACAAACTCATTTAGAAAAAAGACCTACCACTAAAAATATTTTGAACCTTTCATTTTTTTTTATCATGAAGTTCAATTAACGCAGTTGTTCTCATGTTGCTCTAGCACCTAGCAGTGGAAAAGGGTAGACAGCATGTTATTTTATGATATATGGATCATGAAGAAGCTGATTCATCTGGCCCTGGCTTTTCATAGTTGTACTGTCTGTGCAGTTATTAAGCAGATAACGTTGCTGTTTTGTTGGGATCACATATAAAATCTAGATGGCTGTAATTATGGTGGACATCTCACTGACTTTGAAGGAAGATAAATGCTTCCAATCCATTTTACAGAATGTTTGTTACAACTGGAAAGTCAATTTGTGTATCTTCATTCCCAAGATATCTACAGTATGAACCTAGAATCAGGATGTGTATGGAAACTGGAGTGACC
Organism: Rana kukunoris; assembly: GCA_029574335.1. Classification (NCBI taxonomy): domain Eukaryota; kingdom Metazoa; phylum Chordata; class Amphibia; order Anura; family Ranidae; genus Rana; species Rana kukunoris. The sequence continues at coordinate 152,583,505 of CM056052.1, read as the reverse complement.
TTTTTTTCTGATAATAATGTTATACTTATATATATATTTTTTTTTTATTTCCTATAAAGAAATTGCTGGGTATAAGTGTAAAAAACAAACAAAAAAAAACGAACCTTTAAGGCCGATTACAGACCAGGAGACATGTCCGCTGAACATGTCCGACGGACCGTTTCCAGCGGACATGTCTCCTCGGATATTTGGTCTGATGGCGTGTACACACCATCGGACCAAAATCCCCTCGGACAGATAACGCGGTGACGTGGAAGTGACGTTGACGCCACCACGTCACCAATCCAGGAAGTAAAATACTTCCACGCATGCGTCAAATCCATTCGATGCATGCGGGAGATTTATGTCCGTGGTTAGGCGTACTAACCAGCGGACATATCCGACGGACAGGTTTCCAGCGGACATGTTCGATCGTGTGTACGCAGCCTAACAGTTATTATAATAAAAAAAATATTGCTCATATGATCAAAGCCCAACACCAGGCTTAATTTTTTGCCTTTATATGATGGACTTTGTCAGTAGGGCAGAAGACAGTGTCAGTGGAGTGGTGGACAATGTCAGTAGGGCAGAGATGGGTGTCAGTAGAGCAGTGGATGGTGTCAGTATTTTTTTTTTATTTCTACTATTTTAGTTTTTCATTATTTTATTTTTATTTATTTGCAATATTATCTTTAAGTATTATTTTTTAATATTTTTTTATGAGATTGTGGGCTTTAGTTATATTATCACTGGTGACCCTGTTGCTGGCAGGAGAAGAAGCTTTATTAGCCACATGTCTCACGTGGGTCACAGCAGTACACTTACTTTTGCTCTTCTGTGACCCAGAGTCAGCTGATAGTGGGCTATTGCCTGCTAACAGCTGACAATGAAGAACCACTCCAGTCTTACCCATAGGCCTCGATGCGTATGACTATAATGAGCAGGGAGATTCTGATCTTCTTAATCTAGCTCCCTTACTGGCCAGGAGGCAGTGACCTATAAGCCCCCATAACACTTCTGAAAAAGCAAGGTCTTCAAACTCTTCCTGAAGCTTAGCAAATTGGTGTTGGAATCCATCCAGCAAACTGCTTGACAGCTGGCTCCACTTATTATTGTACAGCTGAGAACATGGACCAACTAGGCCCTCCTCCTCCAGCCCAGCACTTCAGTGAGTGTTGGAGCAGCAGAGTGGAGAGTAGTGACAGTGATCGTCCAACTGTTTGAGTTCTCGGTCCTAAAACAGATGTGGGACAGCTGCAGCATCAGTGTGAGGTGAGTATGGATGCTTTTTTCATAACTTCAAACTTCTCCTGTGAAGTGAAGATGTTAAAGCCGAGCTCCACCCAAAAGGGGAAGCTCCACTTTTTTGCATCCTTCCCCTCTCCACTGCCACATTTGGCACTTTTTGGGGGGAGTGGGTACTTGGTTTAGACAGGTACCCGCTCCCTCTTCCTGGTAAAATCACTGCATGGCAAGCTTTGTCATTTATGTCCCCTCCTCCTTCCCCCCACTGACTTCTGGGACCGTTGTGTGTCGCAGAAGATTACAGGACCATTCAGAAAGTACAGAATGACTCGCACAGTAGGAAACCAGCTGTGGTGCCTGAAGGCTTTACTACCAGTTTCCCTTACTTGCGATGCCTCTGCCTACACCCGAAGCCGATGGACACCTGGGGGTACCGACATCTTTGGATTCCTGGACAGGTAAGTGTCCTTATATTAAAAGTTAGCAGCTATAGCATTTGTAGCTGCTGACCCTAATTTTTTTTGTTTTACAGGCTGGAACTCTGCTTTAACCACTTAAGGACCACCGCATGTACATATACGTCGGCAGAATGGCATGGACAGGCACATCAACGTACCTGTACGTCCCTGCCTAGACATGGGTCGGGGGTCCGATCCGGACCCTCCCCGGTACATTCGGCGGTTCCTGTGGCTGTCCGAGCGATCCGGGATGAGGGAGCGGCTGTTCGCTTTTGTCCGCCGCCTCCGGATCGCTCCCAGCCAATCCGCGCGCTCCCCCTGCGTGTCACTTCCTCTGCTTGTGTAAACACAGGAAGGGGGAAGTGATGTAATCTCTCCTCTCAGCGGTATTTTCAACCGCCGCTGAGGAGAGATCACATCACACAGTGAGTCTGCACAACACTACACAGACACCAGTACACGCAGGGACATTAACCCCTTGCGATCACCCCCCCACAACCCTGTCACAGTGTCACTGAATGCAGTGATCATATATGTACTGATCACTGCATTTAGTGTCAGTGTGACAGGCAGTTAGTGTTAGGTCCAGGGTTGCCCCCGTACCCCCCCTAATAAAGTTTTAACCCCTTGATCACCACCCTAGTTAACCCTTTCACTCCCTATTGCCAGTGTCACTAAGCGATCATTTTTCTGATCGCTGTATTAGTGTCGCTGTTCCCGCTAGGTAGCTATTTTTTTTATTGCGATTTTTTTTACTAAAGACATGTGGCTAAATAAATTTTTGGCCTAAATGTTTGACTAAAATTTAGTTTATTTGATTTTTCTTATAACAAAAAGTAAAAAATATTGTTTTTTTTTTCAAAAATGGCGCTCTATCGCAGAGGCGATCAAATACCACCAAAAGAAAGCTCTATTTGTTGGAAGAAAAGGACGCACATTTTGTTTGGGAACCACGTAGTACGACCGCGCAATTGTCTGTTAAAGCGACGCAGTGCCAAATTGTAAAAACCCCTTGGGTCATTTAGCAGCATATTGGTCCAGTCCTTAAGTGGTTAAAGACAGTTGTCAGGTCATGAGGAAGAGCATGGAACTGTCAGTACTATAACAGGGCAAACTCAGAGATACATTTTCCATTAAGTGAAACAATGTATACTTAAATATAATAGCAAGTTTTCTCAGTGAATTCCTATTTTAGTTCCAATTTAAGAAAGTAGAAAGCATATTAGGAAAAAAATGGAAAAAATTAAAGTTGAATCTGACAGACAGATGACATTTTGGATCAGTCATTAAAATTCAGTAATCAGAGAGAAAGCTTTATGTTGTTTATTTAAATATGTATCTGTTTGCAAGAGAGAATGGGCCATGCAGTGTGAATTTAATCTCGTAGGTTAATTAGATTAATTTAGTGAATTAAAACATTGTTACTTTTGTAACTGCATTACACACTTCTTGTGAAGTAAATGTGAAGTATCAATTAATGTTTTAAAGCTTTACATATATCATCTTACTGTATATAGGAAAAAGTTGAGGCAAGAAAACTTTCCATTTTCTCATATTTTCTTCTACAATACAGTCCATACACCAAGGGCTAGGTGAAGATAGCTGGCTTGTCAGCAGCTTCAGAATCAAAACATATTCCATTCTAGTTGCTGAATATCAAAAACCATGAATAGCTGGCTTTGGAGAAATATATCTATGCTGTGGAAAAAGGTCCTAGCTTACCTAGGTTGTATGGAATCAAAGCAGGAATTGTACAGTTGAACACTTACACTTTTTCAGTAAAAACAATTGGAGACACTTCTGAAGTCAATCCTCAATTACAAAGCTGCTGTGAATCATATGGCCAACATATTTCCTTTGGGCCATGTAAGAGTAGGGGCACATAGGTAGTAGAAAAATCACAAGGCAAGGGAACTACTTTGGCTAATTGAATCTTTCTTTTGCTGGCCTGGGTTGCTACAAAATATCACTCGATAGTGCGTAAGCATCTAAGTGGTCTGGCTAGAAAAGGAGCAACTCAATAGTAAAAGGTAAGTTGTCTGTTTTTGCCAGTGGCAAGATCATTGTTTTACGCCCTTTATGATAGGACTGAAACTGCAGCCCCATAGAATAGCTTTTTACAACTTTAGGGTAAATGGTCTACTATCTTCCACCTTTCCGATACATCACCATGTAACTTACTCTAATTGTAACGCACTCCAGCTTTTGGAATGCGGCTGAGCGGCGGTGCATGTTCCTAATCATTGTGTGCGGGCTGTATTAGTGTCAATCAGTAATCGATTAACAGAAGAGGCCATTTATTTGTGTTTTTTTTATGTCCTTTATTTTTTTAAATAAGCTTGCTACAATATGAGAAGCCTTTCTTTTTTTAGGCCAGTTTGGTACATACAGTGCGGAAAATAAGTATTTGAACACCCTGCTATTTTGCCAGTTCTCCCACTTGGAAATCATGGAGAGGTCTGAAATTGTCATCGTAGGTGCATGTCCACTGTGAGAGACATAATCAAAAAAAAAAAATCCAGAAATCACCATGTATGATTTTTTTAACTATTTATTTGTATGATACAGCTGCAAATAAGTATTTGAACACCTGAGAAAATCAATGTTAATATTTGGTACAGTAGCCTTTGTTTGCAATTACAGAGGTCAAACGTTTCTTGTAGTTTTTCACCAGGTTTGCACACACTGGAGGAGGGATTTTGGCCCACTCCTCCACACAGATCTTCTCTAGATCAGTCAGGTTTCTGGGCTGTCGCTGAGAAAAAAAGGAGTTTGAGCTCCCTCCAAAGATTCTCTATTGGGTTTAGGTCTGGAGACTGGCTAGGCCACGCCAGAACCTTGATATGCTTCTTACAGAGCCACTCCTTAGTTATCCTGGCTGTGTGCTTCGAGTCATTGTCATGTTGGAAGACCCAGCCTCGACCCATCCTCAAAGCTCTAACTGAGGGAAGGAGGTTGTTGCCCAAAATCTCGCAATACATGGCCCTGGTCATCCTCTCCTTAATACAGTGCAGTCGCCCTGTCCCATGTGCAGAAAAACACCCCCAAAGCATGAAGCTACCACCCCCATGCTTGACAGTAGGGATGGTGTTCTTGGGATGGTACTCATCATTCTTCTTCCTCCAAACACCGTTAGTGGAATTATGACCAAAAAGTTCTATTTTGGTCTCATCTGACCACATGACTTTCTCCCATGACTCCTCTGGATCATCCAAATGGTCATTGGCAAACTTAAGACGGGCCTTGACATGTGCTGGTTTAAGCAGGGGAACCTTCCGTGCCATGCATGATTTCAAACCATGACGTCTTAGTGTATTACCAACAGTAACCTTGGAAACGGTGGTCCCAGCTCTTTTCAGGTCATTGACCAGCTCCTCCCGTGTAGTCCTGGGCTGATTTCTCACCTTTCTTAGGATCATTGAGACCCCACGAGGTGAGATTTTGCATGGAGCCCCAGTCTGAGGGAGATTGACAGTCATGTTTCGCTTCTTCCATTTTCTATTGATTGCCCCACCTGCAGACACCCACAACCCCCCAGCAAGGGTTGTGGGGAAGAGGCCAGACCTCAAAACACCCTCCCCATGTTGAGGGCATGTGGCCTGGTACAAATCAGGAGGGTGGGCATTTGGGGGGACCCCCACACAATTTATTTTTCATTTTGAAGTAGGGTTTCCCTTAATATCCATACCAGACCAAAAGGGCCTGGTAATGGACTGGGGGGGGGGGGGGCATGATGTTTCTTTCAATGATTTTTATGTATTTTATGACAATTCAATACAGCCGCAAGCAGTTTTAAATTAATTGTTTTCCTTTTTTTTCTGCTCTCATTCATAAAACTATGTATGGCTGCCGTGTAAGCAGCCTTATATAGTGTGAGGCATGGACTCAGCCCCCTGAGCCATGATTGCCAGGGTGCCTTTGGCCAATCATGGCTCTCACAGCAGAGCATGTTGTGATTGGTCAAAGCATGCAGGTCAAGTGCATGGTTTGGCACTCCCGATATTCGAGTCGAACTTCTGTTTGACTTGAACATCGGGCTTATCCGTAGTGATCATTATAAATCTCCTTGACAATGATTGTCAGTGTAAATTTCCCCTTACATGGAGGTAATTGTATATTCTCCCTTACACTGCTGGTTGGTGTAAATGCTCTTTTTACATTGGTGTCAGTGTAGAAATCTCTCTGAATATTGGTGGGTGGTGTAAAATGGCCCATTACATGGTGGTCAGTGCAAATTACCCCTAACATTGATGGTCAGTGGAAATTCCCCCTCACATTGGTGGTCAGTTTAGAATCCCCCACTATATACTTACCAAAGATTTCACTGCCACTGATCCCATCAACCCCCCAGCATTGTCACTAATCACACCCTCTCCTCCTCTAGCATTGATAGGTCCCCTCACCTCCCCAGTCCATAGTGTGCAAGCAGTAAGGAGATGATGTGTTGTAACCTCAAGCAACCAATTAGTGAGCAGTAATGATGTGCACTAACCTCTTGCAACCAATTAAAGGGTGGCAGGGATGTGCATTAACCTCCAGCAACCAATCAGTGAGTAGAAATAATGTGCAGTAACCTCTAGCAAACAATTAGTGAGTGGTAAGGATGTCCAGTAGCCTCTAGCAACCAATTAGTGAGTCGTAAGGATGTCCAGTAACCTCTAGCAACCAGTGAGCAGTAGCAATGTCCAGTATCCTCTAGCAACCAATCAGTGAGCAGTATTGATGTACAGCAATCTCTAGCAACCAATCAACAAGCAGAAGTCAAGTGTTGTAACCTATAACAAATAATCAGTGAGCTGTAATGTGTGCTATAACCTCTAGAAGGCAGTCAGTGAGTGGTAATCATACTCTGTAACCTCTGGCAACCAATCACAATATATGTCTGATCTGATTTTTGCCCAGGGTCCAAACAATATTGGTGGTCAGTTTAGAATCCCCCACTATATACTTACCAAAGATTTCACTGCCACTGATCCCATCAACCCCCCAGCATTGTCACTAATCACACCCTCTCCTCCTCTAGCATTGATAGGTCCCCTCACCTCCCCAGTCCATAGTGTGCAAGCAGTAAGGAGATGATGTGTTGTAACCTCAAGCAACCAATTAGTGAGCAGTAATGATGTGCACTAACCTCTTGCAACCAATTAAAGGGTGGCAGGGATGTGCATTAACCTCCAGCAACCAATCAGTGAGTAGAAATAATGTGCAGTAACCTCTAACAAACAATTAGTGAGTGGTAAGGATGTCCAGTAACCTCTAGCAACCAATTAGTGAGTCGTAAGGATGTCCAGTAACCTCTAGCAACCAGTGAGCAGTAGCAATGTCCAGTATCCTCTAGCAACCAATCAGTGAGCAGTATTGATGTACAGCAATCTCTAGCAACCAATCAACAAGCAGAAGTCAAGTGTTGTAACCTATAACAAATAATCAGTGAGCTGTAATGTGTGCTATAACCTCTAGAAGGCAGTCAGTGAGTGGTAATCATACTCTGTAACCTCTGGCAACCAATCACACTATATGTCTGATCTGATTTTTGCCCAGGGTCCAAACAATATTGAAATGGCCCTTAAGCCTCGTACACACAACCGGTTTCCTTGGCAGAATCCTTCAAGAAACTCGGTGGGAGTGCTTTTTTGCCGAGGAAACCGGTCGTGTGTACGTTTTTCATCGAGGAAACTGTCGAGGAACTCGACGAGCAAAAAAGAAAGCAAGTTCTCTTTTTCCTCAACGGGAGTCCAAATTGGCTCATCGTGTTCCTTGTCGGGCTGCTTTTCGACGAGAAACTCGAGCGCGTGTATGCTAAGAAACACGTGCACCTTCGGTAAAAGTAGCGTTTGTAATGGAAATAGTACATTTGTCACGCTGTAACAGACTGAAAAGTGCAAATGTCTCTTACCAAACGTTTTCCTAACACGCAGTAACATGAGATTAGCAAAATCAGCCCCTGCAGTTGTATGTGTTGAAGTCACCACGTTTGAGAACAAGGAGATTTGGTCTTTAACATGTGTACACAAAGCAAGCTTGTCGAGTTCCTCGACAAGCCTAACACGGAACTCGGCGAGGAAAACGATGTGTTTCGCCCAACGAGTTCCTCGGTCATGTGTACGAGGCCTGATTGTACTGTTGTATTACTGAAGCCCGATTATCTCATAGAAAGTAATCTTTTTTTTTTTTTACAATTTTTTACTATAAACCATATATGGGAAAAACTGTTTTAGGATTAATTTTACCAGTTTAGTTTGGCCCGTCAGCTAGCAAAGTACACTCAGGCGGCGTACACACGACCGAGGTTCTCGCTGGAAACCAGCGAGAACCTCGCTGGAAGCTGCATTCCAGCGAGGACCTCGGCGTACGCTCCTGGCTCGCCCCGCCCGTCGGGAATCCCGTCGAGCGAAAAGAGAGCACGCTCTCTTTTTGCTCGACGGCCCGCCTGGATGAATGGCTGGTTGCCATTCCCGACGGGCGGGTCGCCGATTTCGACGGCCGGCAGAGAACCTCGACGGGCGGAACGATGTGTTCTGCCCATCGAGGTTCTCTGCCGTGTGTACGCGGCTTCACAGAAATATGGTATTTTACAGATTTTAAAATTTTCTTTGGATTAAAAGGAATTATAACAAGCTGCCATTGCCCTCCTCTGTTTGCACTCAAATAATTTGTTTTATCCTAAAAAATTTAGATCTGTAATACATGCAAGAATACAGAGTTGTTTAAATGTACTGTTGTTGAAAATGGTGAATATATTAATTAGCATTTTATTGTTTGAGAGAATAAACAATCATCCTCCAAAGCTCCAAAGCATGCATACCTGCTGTCTTCCATGAATTGGGTGCTGGGCTGGAAGGGAGTCATCTATGCTCAGAATATGTAGTGGAAGACACAGAAAGCCGCACACCGATGACTTCAGGATATTCACAGCTTTGTTCCACAAAATGCTGTCAGACAGCGTACACACGACCGAGGTTCTCGCTAGAAACCAGCGAGAACCTCGCTGGAAGCTGCATTCCAGCGAGAACCTCGGCCGTGTGTACGCTCTCGGCAAGCATCCCGTCGGGAATGCGGTCAAGCAGAAATAGAGAGCATGTTCTCTATTTGCACGACGGCCCGCCTGGATGAATGGCTGGTTGCCATTCCCGACGGGCGGGTCGCCGAATCTGACGGCCGGCAGAGAACCTCGACGGGCGGAACGATGTGTTCTGCCCGTCGAGGTTCTCTGCCGTGTGTACGCGGCTTTAGTGTGTGGCTGCCTCTTTCATTACATTTTACTGTGTTCTTGAGTAACAGACCAACCATATATATTTATACGGACAAACTGGTACTTACAATTATGCTATTTGCTTACACAGCTAGTTTTTTAAATTCCATAATTTGCTGGATTCAGGAAAAATGTTTTTAGCTTTTAAATATCTAAATTGTCAGTTAAGGAAAATCTTGATGGGAGGCCCTCTCTTTGTGGCACCTGCCATTATCAACTGGGGAAAAACTGTCATTGTTCTTAATATAAAATATACTTACCACTTATCTATGGGGCAATTATTTTTTTTTTTGCACACATGTTAAAATCTGCATTTTTTACTAGATAATTATGTTAACCACTTCAATACCCAGCCATAGACAATTGACGGCCTGGGATGGGATTTACCATCCTAAGTGGCCGTCAATTGACGGCCTGGGTATTGCAGGCGAATATCTGGACGATGCCTGCAGCCAGAGGCATCATCCAGATATCCATCTCTTCAGCCGGCGATTCTGCACAAAGTAAGAATGATCATAGCGGCGGTTCCGCCGCTTGATCGTTCTTACAGGCCGCGGGAGGGGACATCCCCCCCCTCCCGCCGCCATCCGGTGCTTCTCCGGGCTTACCTGTACCTTCGGGGGCCCGGAGAACGAATCGTCGGCGGCGGCAGGAAGCATAGAGATGACTGGTGACCAGATGGTCACCAGTCATCTCTATGACCGTCGGAGGACCCGGGCGCGATCTGATGACGTCACGCCCGGGTCCCCGTATGTAAACAAAGCCGCGATTGCGGCTGTAAGTCACCATTCATGAGATCGGTGAATTTTTTTTCACCGATCTCATGGTTTCCAGCCTGGAGGTGAGATGTGAGGTCTTATTGACCCCACATCTCTCCATAAAGAGGACCTGTCACACACATTTCCTATTACAAGGGATGTTTACATTCCTTGTAATAGGAATAAAAGTGGAAAAAAAAAAAAAAAAAATGAAAAAAAGTGTAAAAATAAATAAAATATAAGTAAAAAAAAAAAATAAAAGATAAAAAAAAAATGAAAACGCCCCTGTCCCCGATAGCTTGCGTGCAGAAGCGAACGCACACGCAAGTCCCGCCGACATATGTAAACGCCGTTTAAACCACACATGTGAGGTATCGCCGCGTGCGTTAGAGTGCCAGCAACTAATCTAGCACTAGATCTCCTCTGTAAATCTAAACTGTAACCTGTAAAAAATAAATAAAGCGTTGCCTAGGGAGATTTTTAAGTACCGAAGTTTGGCGCCATTCCATGAGTGTGCGCATAATTAAAGCGTGACATGTTGGGTCTCTATTTACTCGGTGTAACATAATCTTTCACATAATACAAAAAAATTGGGCTAACTTTAGTGTTTTGTTATTTTTTTAATTCATAAAACAATTTTTTTTACAAAAAAAAGCGTTTGAAAAATAATTGCGTAAATACCGTGCAAGATAAAACTTTGGAATGACCGTCATTTTATTCCCTAGGGTGTCTGCTAAAAAAAACATATATAATGTTTGGGGGTACTGTGTAATTTTCTAGCAAAAGAATGATGATTATTACATGTAGGAGAGAAGTGTCAGAATAGGCCCGGTATGGAGGTGGTATAAAAGCCTAGTATTGAAGCGGTTAAAATCCAAATTATTACCGTATATACTCGAGTATAAGCCAAGTTTTTCAGCAAATTTCTTGGTGCTGAAAATGCTCAAAAATATAGTAAAAAAATGTATTGCGCAAAAAAGAAACTAGAATTAAATAAGTGTAAAGGCTGCCAACACTACAAATGGATATTGTGAAAAGAATGTGTGAAATAAATGTAGCGCCAATCGTGGACTCTCCCAGACAGAGAGTTCAAATAGAGGTCCTGGTTGGATAAGTCCACCTAAGTGCAAGTGATCTGTGACCAAACAGAAAATGTGAAAGGAGGGGAAGGGAAAATAAACCTTCTCCCAACCTGCTTAACAACCAATGACAGTAGAAAAACAAAATAACCTTACATCCTGTAAAGGAATAAATACGTATAAAAGTTCAAATGGGTGAATATTCAAACGGTGAATCAAAATTGCTTAGTAACCAGTGACGGCAAAAAACAAATAACCTTAGATCATGTGAAGGAATATTCCATATATGAAAATTCAAGTAAGTGAATATTGAAAGTAAACATATAAAGGAGTCCATCACATAAAATAAATCAGTCCATACATCTTGAACATACAGACGTATTCTTAAATGTTCCTGGGATGTTGATTGATCAGAGTAAAACAATCTTCTAATATCACAACAGAAGATAGATAGGTACCCTTACCAGAAGCGGTGGACCCCAATTCACCATATAGTGCGGGGGTCTTTAGAGCTTTTTGTGGCCGATTGCCCTTTCCGGGGTGCTATCCAGTGATGGTTCCAGGACATCCAGCAGTTGCCTGGGAGTAGGTATCCAGAACTTCCAACCACAAATCAATATGATGGGAACACCGCAATGGTAACTATTCACCTCCGAGAAGGAGGAAAAAAGGGGGAACAAGAAGAGATGGACTCCTCATAGTGTAAAAAGTGTATATTTAATTTAAAAACGGCAAATCACCAACGTGATCAAAAAAATTAAATCAAAAAGTATAAAAATTGAACAAAATCACACGTGAAGTAGCAAAAAATAAATAAAAATTTAGTATATGCACATCCACTATCCCCCAATGAAGGATGAACAGAGGTGTTTGGCAATACAAAGTGCAGTGGAGACTTGGTAAGTCAGCATACCCGACCGGTTTTGTCTCCTAAGACATCAACTGGGGTAAGTAGCTTGATTGTCCTGTCTTACCTGCACTTATATCCAGCGATTCCACAGCCGTGAGACCCTATTTGCTTCCGTTAATGGAGAAATGGGGAGAAAATGCTCCCCTCAGCATATATTCAAGTCACCTTTTTGCACCTGATCTCCCAGATTCTGGGGACCCGGGACCAGCTTACATATAGCCCCACTCTTCCTCTACAAGTGTACAAAGTTTGTTGTCCAGGGGACCTATGACCAGGGAGCACCGATTTTTTAAATCGGGCACCCCTTCCATAGACTCTCATGTTAAACAGTAATTTTGGGGACCCAGTACCGGCCAGCCGTTGGTCCCCTGGACCCGAAACATGGCACACATGTAGCCCCAGTTCTCCTCTACAAGTGGTCTGAGTGACCTATGGCCGGGGAGCACTGATTTTTCAAAGCCGGGCACCCCTTCTATATATTCCCATGTTAAACGTAAGTCTAGTCATAGACACAGTGAGGCATGGACACAGTGAGGCACAGTGAGGTATGGACACAGCAAGGCATGGGCACAGTGAGGCATGGACACAGTGAGGCATGGGCACAATGAGGCATGGACACAGTGAGGACACAGTGAGGCATGCACACAGTGAGGCAAAGTGAGGCACAGTGAGGCATGCAGATGGACACCCTGGGCTTATCTTCGAGTCAATACGTTTTCGCAGTTTTTTGTGGTAAAATTAGGTGCCTCGGCTTATATTCCGGTTGGCTTATACTCAAAAAGTAGAGGCTCTGTAGAACAAAGGTGGCAGTTTTTTTTTTTTACGTCACATGATTTTTGCATAACTGTTTATCAAGAGCATATTTTTAGAAAAAAAATACATTAAATGAATTTGGTACACATAAACACATTATCATATCCATTTGTTTAATATAATAAAAAATAAAAAACATGTCAAGTCTTAAAATTGTCTGTGAAATTGTGAAAAATTCTGGTACCCAAAATTTTCCATATGCAACAATTTAAAAAACCTTTACAGATTATCTTTTTAAAGTTAAATATGAATCCTGGCTGTAGAATTATTGCTCTCGCTCTGACATTCACAGTGATACCTTACATGTGAAGCACAATTTGCACTTGCATGTATGAGCGCATGACAGGTGTGCTTTTAATTTTTTTTTTTATTGCAAATGTACAGTATCTTTTTAACACTTTTATTTTTTTATTTAACTTGTATTTAACAAGCCCCCTATTGAAAGCATGGGGAAGTGACAAGTCCTCTTCATGGAGACATAAAGGGGTTTAAAGGCTATGGTGTATCATATCAGTACACTCCAGCCCTCCTCCCCATCAGTGTGACATTGTGGGTTGAATAGACCCTTTGGGGTTTAGTTACCAAAGCTGGAGAGCGCAAAATCAGTCTCACTTCTGCATAGAAACCAATCAGCTTCCAGGTTTTATTTCCAAAACTTAATTGAACAAGCTGAGGTTAGAAACTGATTTCTGTTTCTCTTCAGAAATGAGTCTGATTTTGCACTCTCCAGCTTTGGTAACTAAACCCCAAAGGGTCTATTCAACCCACAATGTCTCACTGATGGGGAGGAGGGCTGGAGTGTACTGATATGATACACCATAGCCTTTAAACCAGGGGTCTTAGACTGCTGGCTCTTCAGCTGTTGTGAAAGTACATGTCCCATAATGCCTTTGCATGTGGGAGTCATGCTTGTAACTGTCAGCCTTACAATGCCTCATGGGACTTGTAGTTTCGCAAAAAACTGGAGGGCCTCCAGTTTGAGACCCCTGCTTTAAACAAATGCTCTTTGCTGCACATAGAACGTGTGAAAGAACTGCGACTAACAAAGATCCAGAAGTCTCCTCCAATGTATTAGACATCAGCTCTTCTAGTCTGAATATTTCATAGGGAGTTATTGTCCAAATAATCTACCACTACTCCAAGTCTGAATGATGCTGTACTAGATCTGTGCTATCTATAGATAGACAAGGATTTTTATGTTTAATTTGCTTCAACAGCTTTGATAATGTTTTATTTTTTTTAATGTTGAATACAATACAGGTAACTCCAGTACACATTCTATTCAAAATATAAAAGGCCCAGGGAAGAGGCCAAGCCAGTTTCAGCAGTGGTGATAACAAGACTGGCAGCAGCAATCCATGAGTGCTGTTTCATTTATTTTTGCAAATTATTCTTCTGAATTGGTGACTGCACAACCAATTAATTCAACTGTTGTCACAACCCACAATCAAGCTGACTCATTTCTCAAATCCCAGCATGACTGATGACTTACACATGTCCGAAAACGAGACATTTACTTGAATCCAGGACACCTCTCAATTCTTACAAATTGTTACTATCAGACCACAGTGACAGTCTTCACTATCCAGACACAATCTATGTATTGCAAGCAGAACTGGCATGACTATATTAACTTTTATATTAGTACTAACTGACGGAAAAATACAAAATATCATCAAATGCCAAAATTTGTTTTACTTCTGTGATTTATTTCAGGTGGGGATGAAGGTAATGAGGCATTTGGCAATGGAGTATCTACACAATGGGAGTACCAAATCAGGAGGATATCAATTAGGATGACACAGTAAAGCTGGAGCATTCTATGTTCCCATTACTGATGATCTTGGCATATCAACTTTGTCTGTTTTGGTCCATTACTGTATATGATTGTATTACTGCGGTTGTCAGATGTGTTGTCTTCTTTTCCAATACTATAAATTCCTATATGATACTGCATCTACTTAAAAATAAAAATAAAAACATCTACACGTATTTACAGTATGGGCCAGATTCAGGTAGAGTTGCGCTGGAGTATTTCGATATGCGCCGCGTAACTGTGAATATGCGCCTTCGTTTCTATGTGGCCGTACCCACCAAACTAGATGCCACAGAAAACGGGGCCATTTGCGTTCGGCTTAACTTTCCGACGCCAGAGTCTCATCAGCGCATAATTTCGCTTGGCGCATCAGTCGCGCCTATTGATTTCCCCTGCAAATATGCAAATGAGGGAGATTTCCCGATTCGCGAATGGATTAGCACCATACGCTGGCTACATGCGCCGCGCGTATCTCGTCCGTCCAGCGCAAAGCTATTTCTACAAATAGCTGCTTTATCTTTACTCCAGACGGCCACAGGTCAGCAGGAGAGCAGCTACAGCAGCGTTACCGACGATAAGAGCTAGCTGAGCACCCCCACTTGCAGGACAACACCTCTGTCCATGCTTGTCTGTCAACTTTTACAGCCATGAAGGAAGACATCATAGGTCTCCATAGCCGAGATGACGGCTGACAGCTCCTGGCCTTTAGAGTTCAGCTTTCTCCTGTGTGTTTGCAGGGAACGGGAGCAGCCATCTCAGAACAAAAGTAACTTCACTGCGGGGAGTGGGAACAGGATATACTTTAGTGCCGGAATGGCGCATCTACGGGCGCATTTAAACGCCCAACGGAACGCATTGCGCGTACGTTTCCCGTGAAGTGGTGCCGACGGAAGTTGTGAGCATGCACACAGGGGGCCGAGTGAAGCCTCACTTACTGCGCATGCTCCGTGGATGATGCGCTGAACGCAAGCCTCTGCGCTGGGCTCCGCCCATCATTCACATATGATCACACCCACTTCCACTTGCACTTGCGTCGGAGCAAGTGCTATGTGAATTACAGTACTTGCGCTGAAAGTGTCGGCGGAGTAACGTAAATGAGAAACGTTACTCCAAAGTAAAGAAGCGCCCATCTACCTGAATCTGGCCCTATATGTTTGTGTACATATCTGTGTATCTTGTCATGTGTCATCACTGCTGTTATTAGCTTGCACTCCAAAGATTTCACTTTCCATTTTGGGCCCTAGGTTTACAATAATGTCGCCCATCAACCAAGCAAGAATACTTTTCACTAGGTTTCCTCTAACCCTAGTAAATGCTTAAATAGTCATAGTGCCACCATAAATACACTGTACCCCACAGACTAAGCAAGGAGTGGGAAGACTAAGGCCTCGTACACACGAGGGGATATGTCCGCTGAAAACGGTCCGATGGACCGTTTCAGCAGACATCTCCGCTCGTGTGTATGGGCTAGCGGACAGATTTCTCCACCCGACAGATTTCAAAGCATGCTTTGAAATCTATCCGGTGGGAATCTGTCCGCCCGACATGTCTGCTGGTTAGTACACTTACCAGCAGACATGTCGTCCCCCACCGCCGCCGCCGAATGGATTCGGCGCATGCGCGGAAGTGTTTAACTTCCTGGTGCGGTGACATGGCGGTGACGTGGCGGCGTCAACGTCACCGCCGCGTCACCGCGCCGTCCGGCGGCGGGGAATTTGATCCGATGGTGTGTACACGCCATCGGATCAAACTCCCGATCGGACATATCCGATGGAAATGGTCCGCGGACCGTTTTCATCGGATATGTCCGATCGTGTGTACGAGGCCTAAGGCCGCGTACTGTACACACAATCAGTCCAAACTGATGAAAACGGCCTGAAGTCCAGTTTCATCGGTCCAAACCGACCGTGTGTATGGCCCATCAGTCTGTTGTCCTTCAGTCCAAAGTTTTATAACTTGCTTTAAAATCGGAACTGATGGACGCCTGACCATCGGTCCAAACCGATCTTTAGTACGCAAAAGCTTCGGTTCAAAAACCTGCGCATGCTCAGAATCAAGTCGACGCATGCTTGGAAGCATTGAACTTCATTTTTTTTTCAGCACGTCGTTTTGTTTTACGTCACCGCGTTCTGACACGATCGGTTTTTGAACTGATGGTGTGTACGCACTTCAGACCATCAGACCATCAGTCTGTGAACCGATGAAAATGAACTTCAGTCCGTTTCATCAGTTTGAACTGATCGTGTGTACAGGGCCTAAGAAGCACCAAATTCCCTAAGTGTCTTGCACAGTCTTGAGCAAAGTAATTTTGTAGACTAGAGTGGATGGGACATTTTCTGTGTAACAGGCTCATATTTAACAAATCTCAGACTTCATTTTTTAGCTTAAAATGTTTAAATAAAACCACACAAAATATTTAGCTCTTTATATATATATATATATATATATATATATATATATTTATAATTTGGAGCAGACAATTAAATGTTCTATACAGAAGTAAAAGAATACATTTTGTGGCATATCCATAAGGCTGTGTACATTTACATTAGTAAGAATGTAAAATAGGAGACACAATAGCTTCTAATCTACTTGCAATAAGAAATAATTCATTTTCAATGCTGACAATGTGAAATGAACCCTAGAACCAAGTGACTTCCCTTTCCCCTTTAAGTCTGGGTTGATCCATAGCTGACAGATTAGTACTTTGCTAAAGCCCTGTGTCATACAGTACATGGCAGGACTCTTTCTAGCAAACAATCCCCTAACATTAATTCTAGACAGCAGAGCATCAATGCACAGACATGTATTGCACAGCTACTGCTTTATCCTCTTTATCCAGCTGTAAAATTGTGCTGGCACACAATCCCTTTCCGTGCATTTTTCATTCTGTCCTTTCTGCAAATTTTGTAAAATTTGATACATACAATGTCAATTCTTGCCTTACATTAAATCTCAGGCTTTTACTTAGAATCTTATTACAGAACTTTCCTGAAACAATGCAACATGTAGATTTATATCACAAATCTGTTTGAGCTACTAACCCTGATTTTTAAACTACTGAAATAAACTAACATTAAATGTAGTGAGACATTGATTCTTCACTGTAGATTGCACTTTCAATAATTCTGTTAAAAACATTTTAAAGTGCTAACTTGTAAATGAAAAGACTATGCAGCCGGTTGATATGTACACATTCTTGTTTTAATGTGAACAATAAAAATAACATTTGAGTTCTTGTATTAGAGTTGCAAGGCTCAAAAAAAAAAAAACTACAAACATGTTCTTGTTTCTTTGTAATCCTCACACATTAAAATGATTTATTCACGCAAATAAAAAGCAAGAGTCTGAACAAAAAACTGATCGGTTTAACCCTATCTGAACTCTGGTGAGATTATTACATTTTGGGAACATAATATATTGCAATTATTAATACAATTACACTGCTTTTGCAGCTGCAACAGCAAGGACTTCCTACTGGATACCTCTGTTTTGAACAGAAAGTTTTTTCTGATATAGAGTTAAAAGGTGGCGCTGGCAAGCGGTTTTTAATTTATAATATATCGATTTTGGAGGAGCAATTCACAACAAGTGCACAAATCAAGTAAATTCCCTAGGACTAAGTTTTGCTTCCAGCGAAAGAGACTTTAGTTAAAAACCTTCTTCTAAATAAATTATTATCTGCTTTGGGACATGAAAGATTTAAACCCCAAAACCTAAAGTGGTAATAAACCCTTGTCCACTAAAATGAATAGATACTTAATTCTGAGATGCCTGAGCCCTCCCACTACAGAAAAGAGTGACATAATTAACCTACTTAGCAGCAATCCCGAGTGTGGCTCAGGGTATATTTTACATACCAAAAGGGGTAACCCCGAGTCACACTTGGGATCGCATCACAGGATCAAGGCAAAAGTTACTTACCTTGTCCCCTGGATCCTGCAATGTCTCCCTGCTGTGTCTGCAAGCTGTCTCCTCCTCCGCTTGATTGACAGTGCCCAAGTACCGAGCTCCATTCCCTGCGAGCGTTGCGTTGCAAATTAAAAAAATTAAAAACACAGCATACATACAGTACACTGTAATCTAAGGCCCTGTACACACGATCAGACATGTCTGATGAGACTTGTCTGACGGACCGTTTTCATCAGACAACTCTGAACTTGTCTGATGGTCTGATGTGCGTACACACCATCGGACACCATCGGACCAAAATCCAATCAGACCAGAACGCGGTGATGTAGAACACAACAACGTGATAAAAAAAAGGAATTTCAATGCTTCCAAGCATGCGTCGACTTGATTCTGAGCATGCGCAGGTTTTTTGTCCGATGCTTTTGTGTACTAACCATCGAACCTGTCCGACGGACAGGTTCCATCAGACAGGTTTTAAAGCATGTTTTAAAACTTTGGTCTGACGGACAACGGTCTGATGGGCCGTACACACTATCAAACTGGTCCAATGAAACTGGTCGTGTGTACAGGGCCTTACAGATTACAGTACTGTAAAAAAATTATCTCACATTTAATATTTCCTAGACAGCACAACAAATACTTTTAAAGAGCTTGTAGAAACATTCTAGATCACAATACATTGTGCAATTTGTAAGGTTGATTTCCATCTTTACTTTAAATGGTTAAATTCTAAAATATTATAGGAACCTCTGCATTATAAGACTAGGGAAAAGCAGATTAGAGTAAAGGTGGAACAGTCACCCATGGGGGACAATCAGAATTCTTGCTTAGTTTTACATAGATTGATATTGATCATTATTTACAAGAGCTCTACTTATCTTTTCTGCAGTATTTAGAAATCCGCCCTACAAATCTATTATTTTCTATATGCCCTGTATTTTTGGTTTCTTACAAGGATCCATAAAAGCCTGCATGAGCACGTTTTCCTGGGTGATATACAACACTCAGCAATAATGTAACATGATGTTTCATTATTTAATCGCCTCCTACGCTATTGGCTCTGAACCACTCTGGCAAAGGGACCACGGGTCTCTGATTGGCTTGAATATTATAAACACAAGACTCAGCAGTAAATGAAAACTCATTTCTTTGTGTTTCAAATGAAAATAAAGCAAGAAAGGGCAAAACCACAATTTGGCAGTAGAAACTGTATGTCCTCTATTTAGCCATTTTATATAGTAACACGGTATATCTCAGTGTGCAGATTAAACAAACACAGTATGTGACAACCGCAGACTAGCAAGATTAGCTAGGGAATGTGTAACACATTTATTTTTGTTTCTCTAGAATTAGTTTGTGACTCATGCCGCCTGGAATCTGGCCATTTTCAGGTCTGTCAATGATTTCTGTGCTCTGACTTCTGTGCTGCTTTGTGTGTCTGTCAGCAAAGATGATTTTCCAACTTTTCCTAAAATCTAAAATGCTGAATATTAAGTAATGCAAGATTTTCGTATTGGCATGTGTCCAGCAGGTCTAGCAAGCACTATTAGCACCTTCTGTGTCACAATCAATATCGATGTCAGAGGGCTTCCTGTCCTGGCTTCAGGGGTTGTTAACAGAGATGTGAGAGAGGAGGAGGGAAGACTGGGCAACGTCTTGATTTACTTTCAATAACGCACCATGTTAAGGCCTTAAAGCTTTGGCTTCACACATGTTTGTGATGGTTGGGAAAGCTTTATGACATGAGAATTTCAAACAGAGCAATTTTATTAAGCACATACAGTATAGGCAGAGTCTTAGGTTAGCAAGACATAAGGAAATCTCAGTAATGAAATGCACTTCCCATTTCTAAAATGATTCCCATCCTTAGAAACATAACACATTAACTGTAATAACCCATGGCAACCAATTGGTTTAGGTTGCCATGCGTTATTACAGTTAGGGTGTTATGTTTAATAGTATTTTTTCAGCCAAAAGATTATTTGTATTAAATTGTTATGGTTTATTAACCACTTAAGACCCGGACCAATATGCAGGTTAAGGACCTTTCCCTTTTTGCGATTCGGCACTGCGTCGCTTTAACTGACAATTGCACGGTCGTACGATGTGTCTCCCAAACAAAATTGGCGTCTTTTTTTTCCCACAAATAGAGCTTTCTTTTGGTGGTATTTGATCACCTCTGCGGTTTTTATTTTTTGCGCTATAAACAAAAATAGAGCGACAATTTTGAAAAAAATAAAATATTTTTTTACTTTTTGCTATAATAAATATCCCCAAAAAAACATTTTTTTTCCTCAGTTTAGGCCGATATGTATTCTTCTACCTATTTTTGGTAAAAAAAATATTAATGCATTTACAAAAAATGGGATAGTTTAATGGCATTTTTATAAATATTTTTTTTTCATGACTGCGACATTATGGCGGACACATCGGCCAATTTTGACACATTTTTGGGACCATTGTCATTTCCACAGCAAAAAGTGCTATAAAAATGCATTAATTACTGTAAAAAATGACAGTTGCAGTTTAGGAGTTAACCACTAGGGGGTGCTGTAGGGGTTAAGTGTGACCTTATATGTGTTTCTAACTGTAGGGTCGGGGCTGGATGTGTGACGTCATTGATTGTCTTTCCCTATATCAGGGAACAGACGATCAATGACAGTGCCACTGTGAAGAACGGGGAAGGTGTGTTTACACACACCTCTCTCTCTGTTCTTTAGCTCCTGTGTCCGATCACGGGACACCGGCTTCGGACCGGGTCGCGTGCACGCGCGACCCACAGCTGAGCACTTAAAGGCGACGTACCTGTTCGTGCCTGTGCCCAGCTGTGCCATTCTGCCAATGTATATGTGCAGAAGGCGGTCCTTAAGTGGTTAAAGGGGTTGTAAAGGTAAAAAGAAAAATCCTAAATAGCTTCCTTTACCTTAGTGCAGTCCTCCTTCACTTAACTCATCCTTCGATTTTGCTTTTAAATGTCCTTATTTCTTCTGAGAAATCCTCACTTCCAGTTCTTCTGTCTGTAACTCCACACAGTAATGCAAGGCTTTCTTCCTGGTGTGGAGTGTCATGCTCGACCCCTCCCCTGGAATACAGGAAAGTCAGGACGCCCACTAACACACAGCACCTTTCTCTATCTGCAACCTAGAGAGTGTCCTGACTCTCCTGTATTCCAAGGGAGGGGGCGAGCACGACACTCTACACCAGGGAGAAAACCTTGAATTACATTTTTAGGTTCACTCTCTAGGCCAGCCTTTCTCAACCTTTTCAACACCTTTGAGATACATGTACAATCTCAGGGAACCCCTGCTTAAAATTACTATATCTAAAACTCATGATACATTAATAAAATGGTCAGTCGGAATAATACGCATTACACTTGTGGTCAAGAATTACCCCCTATAGATATCTATAAAGATTAATGGTGCTAGTGGGAACTTATCTGAGAGGTAGAATTTTATCATTGCCCAAGGAACCTCTAGCAACCTCTGGAGGAACCCTAGGGTTCCATGGAAGCCTGGAGGGGAAACCTTGCTTTAGGAAGTGCACTCAATCCAGGATGCTTCCTCCAACATGGACAGGAACTCACTTAAAAGCATACAGTACTTGCCACTGTTTCATTTAGTGACTTTTCAGCTTGCATAGTCAGTACTTTGATAATTCCAACATGCTAACTTTACCCAGGGACAGAGCATCTTAACCACTTAAGCCTCAGATCATTTTGCTGGTCAATGACTGGGCAAATTTTTGTGATTCAGCACTGCGTTTAACCACTTCCATACCAGGCACTTACGCACCTTCCCGCCCAAGCCAATTTTCAGCTTTCAGCACTGTCGCAATTTGAATGACAATTGCGCGGTCATGCTACACTGCACCCAAACAAAATTGGCGTCCTTTTTTCCCCACAAATAGAGCTTTCTTTTGGTGGTATTTGATCACCTCTGCGTTTTTTTTTTTTGTGCAACAACTAAAAATAGAGCGAAGATTTTGAAAAAAAAATAAAGTTTTTATTTTTTTCTGTTAATTTTTTTGTAAATGAGTATGTTTTCTCTTTCAATTATGGGCACTGATATGGTGGCACTGATGGGCACCGATGAGGTGGCACTGATGGGCACCGATGAGGTAGTTCTGATGGGCACCGATTAGGTAGCACTGATGGGCACTGATAGGCGGCGCTGGTATTGGGCACTGATGGGCACTCATGGGCGGCACTGATAGGCACTCATGGGCGGTACTGATGGGCACTTATAGGCAGCACTGGGCACTCATAGGCAGCACAGGTGGGCACTCATAGGCGGCACAGGTGGGCACTCATAGGCGGCACTGATAGGCGGCACAGGTGGGCACTGATAGGCGGCACAGGTGGGCACTGATAGGTGGCACAGGTGGGCACTGATAGGTGGCACAGGTGGGCACTGGTAGGTGGGCACTGGGCATGGATTGGCACTGTGGGGTGGCACTGACAGACACTGGGGTGGCACTGATGATCACTGAGGGGTGGCACTGATGGATCAATGTTGCCAATCAGTGCCCATGTGTGGGCACTGATTTTCATCATTTTTTTTTACTGCCCCCCTTTTTTTTTTGTCATTTTTTTTTTGTCATTTTTTTTTGTATTTTTTTTGTATTTTTTTTATTTCCCTGGTGGTCTAGTGTGGCGATCCGAGGGGGGGCTGCGCTGATAAACAATCAGCGCGAACCCCCCCTGTCAGGAGAGCCGCTGATCGGCTCTCCTGTACTCGCGTCTGTCAGACGCGAGTGAGGAAGAGCCGTCGGCGGCTCTTCCTGTTTACATCGTGATCAGCCGTGATTGGACATGGCTGATCACGTGGTAACGAGGCTCCGCCGGAGACTCGTTACCGAGATCGGAGGTGCAGGGTGTCAGACTGACACCCCGCATCACCGATCGCCGCGCTGCGTGCCCGCACGGGCGCGTGCGGCATGAAATCGTGCAGGCCGTTTGAGAACGGCCTGTCACGATTTCATAACCACTTCCCGGCCGTAAATCGGCTATTGGCCGGGCGGGAAGTGGTTAACTGACAATTGCACGGTCTTGCGACGTGGCTTCCAAACAAAATTGATGTTCTCTTTTCCCACAAATAGAGCTTTCTTTTGATGGTATTTGATCACCTCTGTGGTTTTTATTTTTTGCGCTATAAACAAAAATATAGCGACAATTTTGAAAAAAATAAATAATATTTTTTACTTATTGCTATAATAAATATCCCCCAAAATATCTAAAAAAAAGTTTTTTTTTCCTCAGTTTAGGCCAAAACATATTCTTCTACATATTTTTTTTGATTAGTTTGTGCAAATGTTTTTTTACAAGTAATGGTGGCGATCAGCGATTTTTATCGTGACGGCGACATTATGGCAGACACATGGGACACTTTTGACACTTTTTTGGGACCATTGTCATTTTTACAGCGATCAGTGCTATAAAAATGCACTGTTACTGTGAAAATGACACTGGCAGTGAAGGGGTTAACCACTAGGTGGCGCTGTAGGGGTTAAGTGTTTCTTAGGGAGTGATTCTTACTGTGGGGGGGTGGGCTATATATGACAAGACAGTGATCACCACTTCCGATTACAGGAAGCTGTGATCACTGTCATTGTCACTAGGCAGAGCGGACAGAAGCTTGTTTACATCAGCACCTCCCCGTTCTTCCTCACCGTGAGACGATCGCAGGCAGGACCCATGGTCGGAGTCACGGAGCTCCTGGCAGGCGCGTGCCCACAATGCCGGCTTCTTAAAGGGGACATATACATGTCCTTCTGCCTGTCTGTGCCATGCTGTCGACATATATAGTTGTGCGCTGGTTGGCAAGCAGTTAAGGAGGCCGCCATTGCATTGCTCCAATACCGCTTACCCCATGACAAGGCACTACTAAAAGACAATCCTACGAGTGCTTTAATACTGCTTACCACAGGACACAGAAATACCAGGAGCCATTCCTACAACTGCTCCAACACCACTCACCCCATAAAAGGATAAAGACATCACTGCTGCAATACTGCTTACCCCATGACAGGGCATTACCAGAAATAAGTCCTACCACTTCTCCAACATTATTTACTACAGAACATGCCATTATTAGGAGACAGTACTACCAGTGCTGCAACACTGCTCAACCCATAATAGGGCATTACCAAGAGACAGTGCCACCAGAGCAATACCTGGAGTCACTCCTACCACTGCACCATAAAACTCACCACAGAACAAAGCATTACTAGGAGGCAGTCTTCCACTACTCCAGGTACACATATGTGCAGCATGCCAACAGAACTTCTCATTCCTCTCAGGGGGCCTCATTTGGGAGAACTATCCATTCCCATGAAAGAAAATCACCAAATATGGTTGCTTAACCCCAAATTTTGCTTACAGCATTCTTCATAAAACTCAACAGTCTCTGTATCTTTTCTTATTTAGGTTTACTGAAACAATTTCCTATTTAAAAGCAAAACATAGCCTTATGGTAAAACTGCAGGACAATGTCACAGCCAGTTACAGTCTCTTTGTAATTTAGACTTTTCTTTGCACATTCTAGACAAGTTCTCTCCCACCTTTCTCTATCCAAGGGTAATCTTTTGCCTTGGGGACAAACACATTTGATGATCCCCAGGAGTAAGGGGACACTGATTAGTGGTTACATGGTGATTGCTCTCAGTAATCTCCTCAGAGCATAAGATGTCCACACTTCTCCCAGCTACCACAAATAAATAATATATTATTATCTATTTACTGTGAAATTACTGGTTTGAAGTTATAAATTCAAACTTCAGTAATTTGTCCGTTAGGCCACCTGCTTGAGTACAGTTTTTGAAAATATAGTAATTATATAATATATATATATAATAATTATTTGTATATTACTTACTTATGGTAATGAACCCTTTGCCACCCAGGCCAATTCTGACACTTCTCTCCTACATGTAAAAATCATATATTTTTTTCATTATATATATTGTTTTAGCAGACACCTTAGGCCGCGTGCACACGATCAGACATGTCCTATGAAACAGGTCCGACGGACCGTTTTCATTGGACATGTCTGAAGTGGTCTTTTGGTCTGATGTGCGTACACACCATCTGACCAAAATCCCCTCGGACCAGAACGCGGTGACGTAGAACACAGCGACGTGCTGAAAAAAGGAAGTTCAATGCTTCCAAGCATGCGTCGAATCAATTCGATACATGCGCGGGATTTTGGTCCGATGGTTGGGCGTACTAACCATCGAGCCTGTCCGACGGACAGGTTTCCAGCGGACAAGTTTCTAAGCAGGTTTAGAAACTTTTGTCCACTGGAAAACTGTCCGATAGGCCGTACACACGATCGAACATGTCCGCTGAAACTGGTCTGCGGACCAGTTTTAGCGGACATGTTCGATCGTGTGTACGCCGCCTTAGGGAATAAAATAGTAGTCATTGCACCTTTTTATGTTATGCGGTATTTGCACAGCAATTTTTTAAACACATTTTTTTTTTGGAAAGAAACTATTTCGTGAATAAAAACAAAACAAACAAAAAAAAAGTTAGCCCGACTTTTTTGTATGATGTGAAAGATGATCTTACGCTGAGTAAATATATACCTAACATGTCGAGCTTTAAAATTGAGCACACTTGTGGAATGGCGCCAAACTTCAGTACTTAAAAATCTCCATAGGCGACGCTTAATTTTTTTTTACAGGTTACATGTTTAGAGTTACAGAGGAGGTCTAGTGCTAGAATTATTGTTCTCAACGTTTGCGGCGTATGTAACCTGTGTGCATCTAGCTCTGATACTAGCCAGTGCCTCACCAGCCACTGACCTCACCGCACGTCCCAGGTCTGTAGTAAATATAGAGATGAAAAATGTGATGGTACGTAAGGGTCCTCTGATGCCACAATGATTGATTGACATGACATATCAGACTCCTGGCCAGGTTACAAAGATGTA
The DNA here is from genome assembly GCA_029574335.1 of Rana kukunoris. NCBI lineage: Eukaryota > Metazoa > Chordata > Amphibia > Anura > Ranidae > Rana > Rana kukunoris. The sequence continues at coordinate 152,557,349 of CM056052.1, read as the reverse complement.
GTGGCAAACAAAACATGGGAAATCGTGATGCAAGGTTGCTCATTAAGTTTCCAACTTCCCAATTACATACAAGGAAAATAAAAAAAAATGAATTTTTGTGAGAACATAATTGGATGATGTAAGTCAGCAAAGTTTCCCTTTATTTGCTAAGCTCTGGAGCAAATGCCCTGTCATATTTAGTGGATTTCACTTCTTTTCACGAATCTATGGATAGTGATGACCTGCCTGAAAAATATTATGCCAACTATACTCTGTAAACTAGGCTGGCTGCTTATTAAGTACCCAGAAAATTGAAAATGTGTTGAACTTTCTGTAATTCCAATTATGTAGCAATGGCCCTGTCAAGTAGTACGTATGGCCAGGTTATGTTCATAGTCCATTGGGTTATTGGGTCCACTCAATGAACACGCATAGGTTTACTCTTTTTTCTTTCAAGTACAAAATATAGTAAAGCAAAAATCCTAAAAAACTATACAGATTCAGAAGACACATAGATAGGCATATAAGCATAGATTTCAGCTTATTTTATGTGGCTAAATATGGGTCTACAAATCCAGATGCTACCTTGAAAACTTCCCAATAGGAGCATATCTTTTGGGTGGACATTTAGTCAAACATTTCCCACCACCCCTGCAAGAAACTGCTCATTTACTACATTATGAACTACAAGAGCAAGGCAGGAAAACTTTTCGGAATCCTGAGCTTTCTTAACGTACACTGCAGCTTAAACATGGAACCAAAATCTCTCAGTCAGCATTAACTATTCTAATCCTTATGCTGCCAACATTAGTAAATATATAGGGATGTATATTACACTTAGTTGTTTAAACTTTTTTTTTTTTTTATTTCTACAGATGCTTCCTGATTTCTAGCCTATGCCAATATTATGTCATGCATCCATCATGTCTTTGTGGGAATTGTTTTCCTTTCAGCTGGAGAAGAGGGGGCTTTGCTAGCTACACAGACCCTCCTCGCAACTTGCCTGATGTAAGGGCATATGGACTTCAGGAAGTAAATGCTAAATAAATAATCTGCCCTTACTCAAAATGGCCATAGCTAGAAATTCTGGGGGGGGGGGGGGGTTCAAAGTGATTTCTCAAAAATTCATGAAGACATGGATTAATGGGTCAGTTTACTTTGAATATTTTTATTTTGTGGTACTTAGATACAGTTAAATTCCACTTTTAGCTGTCATGCGCTGAAGTACAGTGATAAGAGGATCTTACCTTTGAATACAAACCGCAAGAAAACATGAATTGAATGCTGGCATTTTAAGTGGTTATTTGGTTTCACCATTTTAACATTTTGCAAGTGTTAACTGACAAAAGTTGCTGGTCGCAGCCTTTGGATTGATACTTGGGTAGGTTTAGGAGTGTGTCTATGAAAATGTTTGACCATTCTTCCAGAAGCACATTTGTGAGGTTAGGCATTGATGTAGACGTGAAGGCCTGGCTCGCAAGTCTACGCTCTAATTCCCAAAGGTGTTCTATCTGGTTGAGGTCAGGAATGTGCAGGCCAGTCAAGTTCCTCCATCCCAAACTCGCTCATCCATGTCTTTATGGAATTTGATTTGTGCACTGGTGTGCAGTCATATTTGAACAAGAAGGGGCTATCCCCATTCTGTTCCCACAAAGTTGGGAGCATACAATTGTCCAAAATGTCTTGGTGTGCTGACGATTTAAGCGCTCCCTTCACTGTAACTAAGGCACCAAGCCCAACCCCTGAAAAACAACCCCACACCATAATTCCCCCTCCGCCAAATGATTTGGACCTGTGCAAATAGCAAGGTTCATAAAGACATGGATGAACAAGTTTGGGGTGTAGGAACTTGACTGGCCTGCACTTCAATCGGATAGAAGCCAGGCCTTCTTGTCCACATCAGTAACTGACCTCAGAAATGCAATTAATGGTCAAACATTCCCATATACACACTCCTAAACCTTGTGTACAGCCTTCCCAGAAGCTGTTATAGCTGCAAAGGGTGGGCCAACTCAATATTAAACCTTACGGACTAAGACTGGGATGCCATTAAAGTTCATGTGTCTGTAAAGGCAGGTGTCCCAATACTTTTGGTAATACAGTGTATACAATCTCTGTTATATGGCGCAAAGATCAAACACTAATATTACTGTATATTAAGTATAACCCCTGTAAGAAAATTAACAGGGCACCAGGATGAGAGAAACGGTATTTTCCACAATTCAGTTAACTGTGGAGTTTCACAATTCATAAGCTATAAAAGCTGAAACACCAATATCTTTATATATAAAAAGAAAACTCTTGAAAATATATTTATATTGTAACATTTTAATATTTATACAAGCTAAATAAAACAGTAAAACTGATAAAGGTTTATATTTTTCTTGTAACGTGCATGGCAGACATTTGTCTTCATACATTATACATCATAACAGTGTATACTACAGATCAAATTAGATGTGCAGCAAAAAGACAGCAGGAGAAAGAAAGTGTCTGCCACTTATCACTTCATATAGATGTGCCACAAGGGACAAGTATGACCTCTGACTCTTACATCCACCATTTTGTATGCAGGGCAGAGGGATCACAAGTGATTTCGCAGAACACTAGTTACTATAGGCTCCGGTGCCAATAACAGTTTATTAGAACTGCATAAAAACAGCAATAAATGACAATTTAGCCAGGAAAGAATCCCCTTTCTCTCAATAAATGGACAATTCTGAGTCTGCTGCTAGCTATTTATATGAAATACTGACTGTCATGTTTTGTATTTAATGTGAATGATTTAATAGTTTAACTTACCTAACAGTAACAGTTTGTGCTGAAAGAACCTCTTTGTATTAAAATATAAAAACCTTAACTGTGGAGAGGATTTTTTACATTATGAATGACATGACCACTCTAACATAGGTTGCCTATTCATGACCTCATAAGCATCAGCAAAAATAATTTTAAAACATTGTTTGAAAAGATCATGTAGAGACATGGTAATTGGTACTTTCAATTGTTATTGTGTAAAGAGATTTTAACAATGTTGGAAAACCTTTTCATGACCAGCAGCTGATCGTTCCCTTTCATGCAGAGAAAAGGGAACACAGTCAATAAAACATGTCTACTTTCATCTATTAACTGAATCAGTAGTCAGACAGCAAAATATATCTGTTTGGGAGCTGTTTGAAACAAGTGGGTACCTCACTGCCCAATGCCCTTCATTCTCAGGCATCTGCCTATACATGGCTTTTCTTGCCAGTATAGAATTATAGTTTATATTATCAGTGACAGACTGTCTCTTAGTTGGTGTATTTCTTTACAGAGCTTTAAGAATATTCAATTTTTATTATTATTAAATTACATTTCTACCTTATGCATGGACCTCTGTTACCTGCTGGTCTCTTTCCTTGGCTGCTCCAACTTTGATATGATCAGACACTGGGGTCAATTCACAAAGCTTTATTTTCAGTGTTATTTTAACGATTTTGCACGTTACTGAAGCTAGTTCAATTCACTAAACGATTTAACGCTTTGAAAAATCATCAAATAACGTTTCCCTACACAGAACCGATATTTTAAGGTGTGGATCCTTATTAAAGAGTCAAAACGTTATTTTAAAGATTCAAAACGTTATTTTAAAGAGTCAAATCGTTAAATATGTACAGAAGTGCAATTCACAAACATTTTTTTGACAGTTATCAATCGTTAAGCAATCGTTAAATTAACACCTCCCTCAGGGTGGCGTTATGACATTTCCCAGGCGATATTTTGTTGTTAGAGGAAGCTTTTGGCGATTTTTGTAGTGTAGTGTAGTGTTGGGCAAGCTAGAACCATGCTCTATTTGAACTTAAAATTATCCAGAGGCGAAGAAGAACACGTTAGAATGTTGTTCAGATTTATAAACGTGTATTCTGTTCACATACTATTTTGGGTGACTTTTCTGAAACCCAGGTGATAGCTAAATTCCGATTATCATCTCCCATGATTTATTCTCTGTATGAGGAAATACACATGGCTTTAGAAAAGCACACACTAGAAGTTTTGCACATTACATGCTCAATCTCCATGTGTATTGCTTGTGTCTCTCTCTCTCTCTCTCTGTATCTGCTCTTTTCCACATGCAGCTGTTCTCCTCCCCTTCTGCTCCCAGAATGCATCTCTCCAGCATTATTTAACGATCTTAAGAGTTATTTTAACGTCCCAAATGTTAATAATAACGTCTGAGTAGTTAGCATAACGATTGGATAAAGAGTCAGTTGAAAACCATAACGACTATGTTAAATAACGATTATAGCTTTCGTGAATACCATGTTTGCTAGCGTTAAATAAGGAGTGCTAATTTAACACCTGAAGAAAACCAATAATGTTTCTCTTTGTGAATTGACCCCATTGTCTTACTTGCTGACAGATTCATTTTTCTGTCGGTAGTTGTTACCTCCCCTCCACTTTACTTATGTGATGGTTTACCTTAGTGGTTGTGAGTCAGCTCTCTCAGGTGGTATAGCCTCCCCACTATTAAATTAATCAATTTTTATCCATCTTTATTTTAGTTTCGCTCAGACCATAACTTTAAAAAGGCTCGGTTTGAGTTGTAGTAACAGCCTTTATGACTGTTTGGCCATTTTCCATCAAGTCATTGTAGGTACTGTTTTGTACTTAGTTTGATTTGGTCTTCCATGGTATACTTATTATGTCAGTTAACCTATATAACGACCTCTTTTGGTCTGTACTCACTCGATTCTCTGTACGGCTGTCATTTGTTCATACGAGACGAGTAGGTTTGCATATTTTTCCCTTACTATAGCCCTGTTTCAAAATGGCGATGATGGGACCGCCTTTTGACTGACTCCGCCCACTATGGGTACTATTGCGGTGACGTGGGGCGTCGTCCTTATCCCGTGATCAAGTCTTACGAAGACGAAACGTTGGGAGGAGACGTTCCCACGTCACCGCATCCAGACGGAAGGACGCACGCGTACCATCCAGCCGGCCGGCACCTTGCTTTTAAAATGCCCTATTGATTTCTATCTTTGTAAGTGCAACCTTTATTTTTTTATATATTAAATACTATTGGATTTTACACTATGTGCGGTTTTATGTTGTTGCATGATATCACCAACACTGTCATCGGTTGATGTCCCATGGCTGCTGAACTACGATCCTTTTTTCTCTGAGTGCCTATATCTACCCTGTGGGGTCCAGATCTGGTAAGAGTCAGTGTGTGCAGAGGTGGTGGGTCCGCACTATTCCCTCCCCCGGTCGCAAGACTGTCCCACACGGGTGTAGTTATCTCAGTCATCCAAAAGGTTTTACACTATGCGAGTTTTTTGTCTTTTTTTTTTTTTTGTCTTTGTTTTTATGGCGCTGAGATCCTGCAGTTTCAAATCTGTGCAAGTCCATTTATGATCGACACTCAGGAGATTGACACATCTATATCAGCTTGAGACTTCCTTCCTCTTCTGTTTACATACGTGTTATCAAGATGGAGACATTATATCTTTATTTTTTATTCATCTGAGTTTTTTCACCACATTGACTATTTTTCAACACATCATAGACTTTGCATTGGCTTCCTCATGTCCATCAGGTGGAGTCTAATTTGATTCAATCTATTCATTCACTACTTGTGTGGCTTTATTAGTCCAACGTTTTTCACTGAAACTACACATATAGTGTGGTGTTTTTCTTTTACATTGTTATTTAATTTTTGTTGGTGGATCTATAATTGTACCCCATTTGTGTGATATTTATTATAATTGATTAATTTTATGTGCTCACATGATACACATTTAATTTGTTTATAATAATCACAGCATGCACTGTGCCCTTCATTGGTCATACATTCACGATTAGCGCGATTCCTACTCTCTCTATATTATTGTTTTATGTTGTATAACATTTTTGAGTCGCAGCTGTCACCTGTTAGGTTGTTACTGGGTATGCGCAAATTTATTTTCTTATATATCCTATTTGTTCGTATACAAAAAATATTGCAGCTACCATTTGTGCTCTATTCATAAGCACCTTCTTCACTGATTCACCCCACACAGTCATCAAATATGGACGTCTTTGAGTTCAGAGCCACACGAGTTGTTAACTCAGAAGGGGTCTTTGAAACATTCAAAGAGAGGGAAAATGATATTGGGGGTCTCTTTATGAGACTAAAAAACCTTACCATCTCAGAGATACACACACAATGGGACATGGTGTTTCTCGACACCTATCTTAAACACCAAATGGTCCCTAGGAGCTTGAGATGGGAAGTCTCCCCCCAAAAAGGGGATGTAGATCTGGAGGGTTGGTATAAGTACTTCAATGATACTGGTTTAAATCTATTAAGATTTCTGACTGACCGCAAAACTATTAAACTCAAAAAACTAGATGATGAGATCAAAACGATCAAAGAAAAACTCTCTCCCTTCATGACCAGTGAGGACTATGCTGATAGATCCAAGAACCTTTTAAGAACACTGGAGAAGGAAGATAGAGAGCAGAAAATCAAAAAGAAAAAGAAGTTTAATAGAGATTTCAGTGATTATCACTCTAAACTAGTCTTTGAGTGGCAAAAAAAACTTTTGGCTGAATCCAACACCTCTAATACAACTGAGATGGATGTGACTCCAGCCAACACAGGAGTGTCCAATGTTGCCTCCTGTTTGCCTTTGGCGTCAGTAAACAGGGGCAACCAAAATCGTGCAAATTTAGGGGGTACACCTAAAAAACACCCTAAATCCAAAAAGGGTTCCTTTTATAACAATTCTGGATCACAACCCCCTCATCAAGGAGGAGGAGGTTATGGAGGCCAACGTAGCCAATTCGGCCCCCCCACAAGCCACCGGCCCCAATCTTGGGGACAAGGAGCTGGGGGTGGTATAGCACATCTTCCCTCCCAGGGTCAGGGTAACTACACGGGTCCCCCCCCTCCTGGTTTTCCATTTGGCTATGGTAATGGCCCATCCACCTCACAGGGCCCTAACAGGGGTATCCCATATAATCAGGTATCCAATACCATTCCACCCCATAGCTTCAGGAATAATGAGGCCGTCCACTATGCAGGAAATTTTGAACCAGACTATAATGTCTTGACTCACAACAGCTTTTTACCATTGGGGAATTTGGAAAATTCCAGCAATGAAAACTTTTTTCCAAATGGTAACCATTCCACTACTTCAGCCCCTTATGAATTGGGGTATGGAGACATTGGTAACCATTCGATGAATTTTGTCCAGCCTAATTGGGGTTTTCCCCGGGCAACACAAGGGGTAAAAAGACTAGCAGAACTAAAAGAGGGGCTAGAGGGGGGAGGCGTCTTAAGCCCCAAAAGACCAAAAACCTAACCAATACTGGAATATTCAACCTCAGCTCCCATACTTTGACAGAATCCGAGCTGACAGTTTTGGATAAGGGGCTGAAATACGCCCCCCCAAAAAATATTAGTAAATTTAAAACATATATGGACATACACAAATTTGTCCGCAAGTTAAATATTCAAAGGTATATGTCTTCAAACCCCTTTGGTTCCCCTAATGCTATAGCCGCTGATTATGTTCATTCTAGTCTGGCCAATGCTTCCACCTACAACCCGCCAGGTCATTTGCCGGCATCATTGAAGGTGTTTAGGGACCTCACTCTTAAAGACCTGGATGATTTACGGGTCAAAAGAGTTCGCATTAAACAAGATATAGAAACAGGTATAAAATCTTTATGTGACAATAAGGACCTTGTGATCCGCCCCGCGGATAAGGGGGGGGGGGGTATAGTTGTTCTAAACAAGTCAGATTATTTGGATGAGATGGCCAATATCTTAAGTGACAGGGACACCTACACTCCTCTCCTCTTTAATCCTGGAGAGAAATATAAAAAAGCCCTCATAGAGGTTATAAATAAGGGGTCACGTTTGAATATTCTTAACACGAAGGAGAAGTCCTTTTTGATTCCTAAGGCCCCCCGTGTACCCATTATTTACTACCTTCCCAAGGTACACAAAAATCCTGTTTGCCCCCCGGGACGTCCCATAGTGAGTGGGATAGACTCGATCACGTCCCGGGTGGGCAAATATATTGATTTTTTTCTCCAGCCCCTGGTTAGAAACATGCCCTCGTATGTTCGAGATACCAAGCATGTTATTAATCTGTTGGCAGGTTTGACACTGCCCCCCAACGTTTGGTTGGTGACTGCCGATGTTACTTCGTTGTATACCATCATTCCCCATAAACTGGGTTTAGAAGCAGTCTCACATTTTTTAAAGAGAGATTCCAACCTTATGGAAGTGCAGATTTCTTACATTATGGAGCTACTAGAATACGCGGCTTCTCATAATTTTTTCTGGCATAATGGACACTTCTACAGGCAGGATAGAGGAGTCGCAATGGGGGCCAAATATGCCCCCAGCTTGGCCAATTTATTTATGGCCAAGTGGGAGGAGGATGTCGTTGATGTCCCTTCTAGGCCCCAACTTTTGTTGTGGGCCAGGTATATCGACGATATCCTCCTCCTATGGGATTGTCCTAAAATATGAAGCAAGTCTTGATACTATCAATTTTTTAGACTTGGTCATCAGCATAGAGGGTAACCAGCTATCCACATCTACTTATTTCAAAACAACAGACAGGAACTCGTTTATTCCGCATGACAGTTGTCACCATTCTAGCTGGCTTAAGGCGATCCCCAAGGGTCAGTTCCTTCGTTTAAAGAGAAACTGTACTGATCAGGTAACCTTTTTAAAACAAGCTGAAATACTCAATAGACAGTTTTTGGAAAAAGGCTACAGTCGCCCTTTTCTGTCAGACTCCCTGGAAACAGTGGCCAAACTTAAAAGGGAAGATATCATAAAGGATAGGCCAAAACTTATTGTAGAGAATAGGTTTAGAAGCCCTTTTGTGACCGATTACTCCTGCCAACACGCTAACATTAAGCATATCCTCAGGAAGCATTGGCATGTCCTTAAAAGTGACAAGATTTTGAACAACATTCTCCCTGATAAACCTCAGGTAGTGTTCAGGGGAGCTGGCTCATTGAGAAATAAGTTAGCACCTAACATTTTGGATCCACCAAGGATGCCTTCCATGTTCTCATCAGGGTTGACGGGTTTCTTTAAATGCGGAAGATGCAGAGTATGTACGGTGAATAACCATATCCCTAAGAGAACCATGAGTTTTAGGTCCAGATACTCACCTAAGGTTTACCCGATCGAGTCTTTTATTACTTGCTCGAGTGTGGGTTCCATTTATCTGTTACAATGCCCCTGTGGTCTACAGTATGTGGGCAGGACCAAGCGTCCCTTACAAGTACGTTTAAATGAGCACTTGTCAAACATCTGCAATGGCTTTCCAGACCATTCCGTCTCCAATCATTATTTGAAAGTCCATAATAAGGACCCAAGAGGCACAATTTTTTTAGGGATTGAGAAGTATCAGGCCCACTGGAGGGGGAGTGACCTAGTCAGGAGCATTTCCCGTTCTGAAATGACTTGGATACATACCCTGAGATGTTTTGAACCCCATGGCCTCAACATCGAGGTAGATGTCAACTGCTTTATTGACAACTCTTGATACAGTCTAGATAATTTTTTAATTTAATTCAGTTATAATGTTTTATAATACCCATTCATTTCTATGTCAACAAACTCATTCAGTGCTATTTTGTTCAAGGTATGGCACGTGCAGAAATGGAAGGATAGGGGAGAGAAAGAGGAGGGGAGGGATGTAAATTATTTTCCTTATTTTCCCCTTGTTTTTCTCCTTTTTTTCTTCCTTTTGTTTTTTCCCTTTTTATTGATGTCCAATTTTATACTATAGTCAGCTGTATGGATACTGCACACAACTTCCGCAATTTTGTTGATATGGCTAATTTTAACCTTTTGGCAGTGCATACAAATGTTGTTTACTAAAGTCTATGTGGAGGGGTTAATCTTTAGTTGGTTAAATTTGCGATCCTCTCCATATCTTTATGATGAGATCGGTTGTGCATCTATTCATTATTAGCGCACAACAATACGCATGTTTAATGTCTAATTTAATTTTGTTTGTATTTACTTATGTGATGGTTTACCTTAGTGGTTGTGAGTCAGCTCTCTCAGGTGGTATAGCCTCCCCACTATTAAATTAATCAATTATTATCCATCTTTATTTGAGTTTCGCTCAGACCATAACTTTAAAAAGGCTCGGTTTGAGTTGTAGTAACAGCCTTTATGACTGTTTGGCCATTTTCCATCAAGTCATTGTAGGTACTGTTTTGTACTTAGTTTGATTTGGTCTTCCATGGTATACTTATTATGTCAGTTAACCTATATAACAACCTCTTTTGGTCTGTACTCACTCGATTCTCTGTACGGCTGTCATTTGTTCATACGAGACGAGTAGGTTTGCATATTTTTCCCTTACTATAGCCCTGTTTCAAAATGGCGATGATGGGACCGCCTTTTGACTGACTCCGCCCACTATGGGTACTATTGCGGTGACGTGGGGCGTCGTCCTTATCCCGTGATCAAGTCTTACGAAGACGAAACGTTGGGAGGAGACGTTCCCACGTCACCGCATCCAGACGGAAGGACGCACGCGTACCATCCAGCCGGCCGGCACCTTGCTTTTAAAATGCCCTATTGATTTCTATCTTTGTAAGTGCAACCTTTAATTTTTTATATATTAAATACTATTGGATTTTACACTATGTGCGGTTTTATGTTGTTGCATGATATCACCAACACTGTCATCGGTTGATGTCCCATGGCTGCTGAACTACGATCCTTTTTTCTCTGAGTGCCTATATCTACCCTGTGGGGTCCAGATCTGGTAAGGGTCAGTGTGTGCAGAGGTGGTGGGTCCGCACTATTCCCTCCCCCGGTCGCAAGACTGTCCCACACGGGTGTAGTTATCTCAGTCATCCAAAAGGTTTTACACTATGCAAGTTTTTTGTCTTTTTTTTTTTTTTGTCTTTGTTTTTATGGCGCTGAGATCCTGCAGTTTCAAATCTGTGCAAGTCCATTTATGATCGACACTCAGGAGATTGACACATCTATATCAGCTTGAGACTTCCTTCCTCTTCTGTTTACATACGTGTTATCAAGGTGGAGACATTATATCTTTATTTTTTATTCATCTGAGTTTTTTCACCACATTGACTATTTTTCAACACATCATAGACTTTGCATTGGCTTCCTCATGTCCATCAGGTGGAGTCTAATTTGATTCAATCTATTCATTCACTACTTGTGTGGCTTTATTAGTCCAACGTTTTTCACTGAAACTACACATATAGTGTGGTGTTTTTCTTTTACATTGTTATTTAATTTTTGTTGGTGGATCTATAATTGTACCCCATTTGTGTGATATTTATTATAATTGATTAATTTTATGTGCTCACATGATACACATTTAATTCGTTTATAATAATCACAGCATGCACTGTGCCCTTCATTGGTCATACATTCACGATTAGCGCGATTCCTACTCTCTCTATATTATTGTTTTATGTTGTATAACATTTTTGAGTCGCAGCTGTCACCTGTTAGGTTGTTACTGGGTATGCGCAAATTTATTTTCTTATATAACCTCCCCTCCACTGTCTGGCCAATTGGCAATATGCTATTTGGAGTCCATTCCAGTCCAAGGTCTGCCAGTGGGATCCCGGTTAGGGCTTTTACGCCCATTTATATATACTGTTTACCAACAGTTTGTGCTATAGTTCTACCTTCGTACCTTTAGACACAACGAGTACCTACCACATGCCCGGGAGGCTGGTTAGGTCAAAAACATTGTACATTCCTTACCACACAATCAGTGGTTGGATCGACTCTTTAAGATTCGATTGATCCGCCTTTATGCTCCTGATGAAGCATCCTGTACGCGAAACATGTCGAGAGTAAAAGCAAGATCTACTATTATGCATATTGGATTCAGCTTCAAACACTAAGGTCGCGTACACACGATCGTATATGTCCGCTGAAACTGGTCCGCCGACCAGTTTCAGCGGACATATCCGATCGTGTGTACGACCTAGCGGACAGGTTTTTCCACCAGACAAATTTCAAAGCATGCTTTGAAATTTGTCGGCTGGAAACCTGTCCGTCGGACATGTCCGCTGGTTAGTACGCCTAACCAGCGGACATAAATCTCCCGCATGCGTCGAATGGATTGGACCCATGCGTGGAAGTATTTTACTTCCTGGAGTGGTGACGTGGCGGCGTCAACGTCACCGCCACGTCATCGCGTCCTCAGTCCAAGGGGATTTTCATCCGATGGTGTGTACACGCCATCAGACCAAAAATCCGAGGAGACATGTCCGCTGGAAACGGTCCGTCGGACATGTTTCAGCGGACATGTCTCCCCGTGTGTACGCGGCCTAAGAGTTCTTCCAGCATGATGGAGAACCTTGCTATAAGGCAAAAGGAATAACTAAGTGGCTTTGGGAACAAAATATCAAAATTTTGGGTCCATGACCATGAAAGGTAGTAAATTCTCTCCCGAATCTATTGGTTGTGGCAGCTTTGCGACAAAATAACTCAATTGAGAGAACCAACAATTTCCTTTTGTGCTTTAAATCCTGTAATGTGCACATTTCCCCATTTTTCATTATATCTTTTATTTTATATATATATATATATATATATATATATATATATATATATATATATATATATATATATATATAATTTAATATAGTTTCATCTTTTATCCACTCCCCAAATAGTGCTCCTTTATCCCGGAGGAAAGTAATTTGTCTCCCTTAACAGAATTAATGGCGAATTGCACTTCCATTTTGCTTTTTTTGTGTATTAAGTCCCAAATGTATTAATATCTCCTGTGTCAATTTGTGTATACAGTATTTGTGTCCAACATTCTATATTGTGGAGTTATCCATATAGTTTTACCCAATGGTGCACTGCTAAATGTACTCTCTATTTTCACCCATCTCTTTCATTAGTTTTTTTTGTCCATTCTATTATTTGTGATAATAATACAGCATTGTAATATTTTTTAACATCTGGTACTGCTAGCCCCCCTTGTAGTTTATTTTTTACTTAATACAGAGAACTGTATTTTCATTTTATTATTCTGCCATATACATTTTAATAACATTGCTTTTAACATTTTAAATATGATTGGGGAAAAGAAATAGGTAACATTTGGAAGTTGTACATGATTGTAGGTATTATTATAATTTTCACCATGTTCACCCACCCTATCCAGGAGAGAGGTCTGGTTGTTAATCTTTTTATTTCTATGTTTATTTCATTAAGTAGTGGAATATATTATTTGATATAATTTCCCCAGGGATGGTGTCAATTTTATTCCTAGATCTTTCAGTTCTGATTTCCTCCATGTAAATGGAAATTCCATTTTTAATTTTTGCTCTTCTTGTTTATTTATATTTATATCCAAAATCTCACATTTTGCCAGAATTGTGTTTTACATTTGACATTTCTCCTTAATTCTTCAATTTCATTAAGTTTGGTAAAGTTTTCTTCGGATTTGGAGATATAGAACAAAACATTATCTGCGTATGCTGCTATCTTATCTTCCTCTTCTCCAATCCTGATACCTTTAACATTTAAACAGTTTCCAAAAATAAGGGCTCTAATGACAGAACAATCAACACAGGTGATAGGGGGCATCCCTGTCTTGTTCCATTAAACATTTCAAATGGTGTGGATGAGGACCCATTTATCTTCACAGTCACCGTGGGATGGCTATATAATGTTTTAATCTATTGAATCATCTTGGTGCCAATACCCAATACTTCTAACATTTATCACAAATTTCCAGTCTATCCTGTCAAATGCCTTTTCAACATCAATTGACAGAAGTAAGACTGGGGATTTTCTTCCGCTAAGTTTTCATCTTACGAGAATGAAACCAACCTGATCTGCATGTACCCATTCTGACATCAGATTTTTCATCCTTGTGGCTAGTATTTTGGAAAATATCTTTATATATGCATTCATTGGTGCTATTGGTCTATAACTCGAGCATAAGATTTTCCTTCCTTATTTTATTTAATTCAGGTATTTATACTGTATAGTGCTGTCAATTTATGCAGCACTATATACATTGTATACATTGTAAACCCACATTAGTCCCTGCGCTCTTAAAATCCAAGGTCTCCAACTCACATTCTCACATTCATACATACTTTTAAACAGTGATAGTAAAAAAAAGAAAAAAAATCTGAAAAGCATGCGCAAAAATGTTAAAAACAATGATTTGTTAGTTATCTGCTATAAAACATATCCAATAAAAACATGTAGTAGAACATTTCTTTGTTTCTCTACTTTAACACAAACACATACACATATATATATATATATATATATATATATATATATATATATATATATATATATATATAGGTAAATATATATAGATATGTACATATTATATATATATATATATATATATATATATATATATATAGTGTTGCTCAAGAATATTCGCATTGCGAATATTCGTTACAAATATTGCATATTCGAGTATTCGCGAATAACTCGAATATCGTGGTGAATATTCGCTTTTGCGAATATTCGTATTTTTTCAAATGTATTTTTAAAACAGATCACATCCTAGTGATCTCCATCGACGTCTAAAAGCATTGCTGGTATGATTAGAGACCCTGGACCGAGTAGCTGAGGCGATCCTTTTATGTTGCCGAATATTCGCAATGCGAATATTCGTATTACGAATGTTCGCGAATACTTTCTCTGCCCTTCTTTTGCATCAGAGCCAATCAGAGTTCTCCTACCACAGTTGTCAGAGGTTAGCAACCTCCATAGCAACCAATAGGAACCTGCCTGCACGACCATTATATAAGATCACTCCCAGCAGTATTTCAGTGCAGATTCACAAGGTGGCTAGAGAGAGTGGAGTGTTTCTGTGCGTTTTTCCTGTGTATTGCGATCTTAGAGCTTAGCATTGTGTTTCCTATAGTGCTTTCAGTTCTGAGTTTCCTGCTTCTAAAACCAAATGCTTTTTTCAAAGCAAAAGACCCAACAGCTTTTCTAAAAGCTCAGATTTGTGTTGTTTTGTCCAGGTTAGTGTAGCTTAGTGTTAGATAGATTTCTGTGTAGTTAGTGTAAGTGTACATTTCTTTAAGGTAGCTTAGTTTAGTGTGTGTTTAGTCTCTGTGTTTTGTGTATAAAAAAATTAATAAAAAAAAAATTAGCTTTAGTTTAGTCATATAAGTTTGTGTAAGTAGAGTTAGTGTTTAGTGCATATTAGTTTATTATTTGTAGTCCTCGTCTTTGTCCTTGTCAGTCAGTGTAAAAAAAAGTTAGTGTTTAGTGCATATTAGTTTAGTAATCCAGGAAATGATCTCCGTTTTTCGCGAGTTGTTCGTGCGCATGCGCATGCGCGGACGAGAATTTCGCAATCAATTTCGCATTCGCATTAGCGAAATTTTGCAAAGTTTTTTTTTTTTTTATAAAACATCACGAATATTCGATATTAACGAATATTTCCCGAATATTCTTCTATATATTCGTGAAATATCGCGAAATCGAATATGGCGTATTCCGCTCAACACTATATATATATACACACACACACCGGTATCAGTAACGATACTAAGCATTTGCAGGATGCAAAGCAGTAGGGGAAAACGCACGTGATTTGGACAGAAATGGCACCACATTCCTATTCAAACCACATGCGATTCTTTGCAGTGCCATTTGAGCTCACTCATTTTGAATGGGCTCAAATGTCACTGCAAAGAATTGCATGTCATTTTGTTACTATTACTGCTTGTCATAGTGACTTCAACCTGGGTTTACAAAGGAGCGCAGCAGAAAACTTCATGCGATTTGTACAGTAATCATACTACATTCTTGTTCAAATCACATGTGATTCTTTGCAGTGCGATTTGAGCCCATTCATTTTGTATGGGCTCAAATCGCATAACAAAGGTATTGGTACTGGGTACTTGACTAAAAGTATCGGAATTTGTAGTTGAATGCATAAAAGTAGTATTGATGCAACCCTTATATTTTTTATTTGAATAGATAAGCTATGATATTGGCAGCGCTGCATGTAAAACTTTATGTCAGAGGTCCTTACCCAAGGCATGTATCGATGTAACAGATAACCACTGATTTACTAAAGCTGGAGAGTGCAAAACCTGAGGCAGCTGTGCATAGTAGCCAAACAGCTTCTAACTTCAGCTTGTTCAATTAAGCTTTGACAATAAAACCTGGAAGCTGATTAGTTTCTATGCAGAGCTGCACCAGATTTTGAATGCTACAGTTTTAGTAAATCATCCCTACTTCTCTGTCTTCACAAAGAATGACAGGTCTGTAATGTAGGTTGTTTGTGAGCACAGCCTTTTAGGTTTGCTCAGTAAAGCAATACATAGAGCAAAAAAAAGGGATAGAAATTATGGCAACTCATAGCAACAATTTTTTTTTTTTTTAACAAAGACAGTTCACTAAAAAGGTGAAGTTGCAATGAGCTTATGCACATTATATCTGTGCTTTTCTTTGAAAAACACAAATGCTTATGGTCATTGAACCTAATCCACAGGCACTGTTTGTACTGGTAGTTGACTTAGGCTCATATGCTTTTAGTTGTAACAGTTTCCTGCATTTAAAAGTTGATGGAGGAACAATACATTTTGATTTATACAGTATCACCATACAGGTTTATTGAATATAGTGATATAAAATGCTATATCTGTGTACAAGGCACATACGTCTCCAGTAGCCAGTCAGAATTTAGATTTGCCCTCCTTGTGATAATGTAAACTGAAATGTTATGGCTTGCTGCCTATTAACCACTTGTCACCCGCCCACCGTCATATGACGGCGGGCGGGTAACTCCATTGTCCTGACTGCACGTCATATGACGTGCAGTCATATAAAGTTGCTAGGGGCGCGTGCGCGCCGCCGGCGGCGCTCACCCATCGCATCACTGGGACCCCCGTGCGTGTGCCCGGCGGCCACGATGGCCGCCGGGCACACGCGATTGCCGAGTAACTGAGCTGGGACGTGCAGCTCTGTGTGTAAACACAGAGCTGCACGTCCCTGTCAGGGAGAGAGGAGACCGATTGTGTCCCTTGTACATAGGGACACAATCGGTCACCTCCCCCAGTCACCCCCCCTCCCCCCACAGTTAGAACACAAACTAGGAGAAACATTTAACCCCTTCCCCGCCCCCTAGTGGTTAATCCCTTCCCTGCCAGTTACATTTATACAGTTATCAATGCATATTTATAGCATTGTTCACTGTATAAATGTAAATGGTCCCAAAAATGTGTCAAAAGTGTCCGATGTGTCCGCTATAATGTCCTAGTCCCGGAAAAAAAATCGCAGATAGCTGCCATTCCTAGTAAGAAAATTAATTAAAAAAAATCATAATTATGTCCCGTATTTTGTAGGCAATATAACTTTTGCGCAAACCAGTCACTATACGGTTATTGCGATTTTATTTATTATTTTTTTTTACCAAAAATATGTAGAAGAATACGTATCGGCCTAAACTGAGATAAAAAACATTTTTTTTTTAAATGGGATATTTATTATAGCAAAAAGCAAAAAATATTGTGTCTTTTTTCAAAATTGTCGCTCTTTTTTTGTTTATAGCGCAAAAAATAAAAACCGCACGGGCGATTAAAAACCACCAAAAGGAAAGCTCTATTTGTGGGGAAAAAAGGACGCCAATTTTGTTTGGGAGCCACGTCGCACGACCGCGCAATTGTCAGTTAAAGCGACGCAGTGCCGGAAGCTAAAACTTTGTCTGGGCAGGAAGGGGGTGTAGGTGCACAGTAGGCAAGTGGTTAAATAGGTCCGACATGCTTTAGATGCTTCTCATGCTGTGACTGATAGCTCAGCCAAACCTTTATAGAAGAAAGTTACTAATGTCCAAAGTATTTATGACACTAAAAGAAAGACAGTTTTTTAGGGTTATAGTGGTATACTGCAGCTGGGATTGTATTCACAAATCTTGTGCTGAATGTGATCAAGATCTGTATGTTTTGCCCATCTTAATCAATCAACTTCTTCTTTTTATGCTGTCAAACACGTCCTACTACTTCCTACTACCACTCCATGGTGACCAATGATAATAGTATCATAATATATTTCTTAACATTGTATTGCTGAAAGATGATGTACCCTTTTAGTTCTAAGTGTGATTATACAAAATAAAAGTTGATTGACAACAATGGTGATAAAGGCTTATTCACCAAGCTAGTGAAAGGAGTAAAGCTTTTTTCACTTTCATAAATTCAGATCACTAAAATATTGTATTTGTAAAGTTGGTAATACCCAAGAAAATTATACAAGGTTGAACTAACTTGAATTTTACTGAACATTGAGAAACTTTATCTGATTTTGGAAATGTCCCAATTTTGATTTGAAGCATTGTAATTTTCATTAATAACTCAAAGCGTAACTCATGAACATTTCTCCTAAATCTCTCTATTTATGTCTTAATTCTGGACCTGTGGTTATGGCTGTCCAGAGACGCCAGCTGCTGGCAAGGGGCACACAAATAGTGCACAGCTGTTTTTTTATTATACAAATTCATTCGTATTTACTTGAGAAACACAGTGTATTGTTTTATGAGTATATGAATTTTGTAGACCTTTTGAGGAGTATTGTATGAAATAAATGTTTTCTTGAAATCTTTGATGCACCCATATTCAAATTTCCAGGCACCATTTGATTTTAAAATTGTTCTACTTTAAATGTTTTTTAGAGATTCCAGAATGAAAGAACAGTCTGTGTATGTCTATCTAAGATCATCATAAGATGCGTGCACAGTCATATAAATCAGCTCTGGCACTGTAAATTGGGACGCATAAGCCAACTTGGACAATATCCAAACCCAGCAATTTACAGGGTCATAAAAACTGGTTTGAATCATGTTACTATATTGTTTTCAGCAAGGCTATGTCACAAAATTCTGGTTTCTCTTACAAAGAGACCTTCCCAAGGACTCTCACTGTCTCTGCACCTCTCTTTTTCTCTCTCTTTCTCTTTCCTTATTTCTCGCTCACATGTATTCTTTCTATGTCACCTTCCTAGTTCCCCCCATAAGCCTATTTTATGCTCCTACCTTTGTGTATATGAAATGTCTTTCTTTCTTTCTTTCTTTCTTTCTTTCTTTCTTTCTTTCTTTCTTTCTTTCTTTCTTTCTTTCTTTTTCTTTCTTTTTCTTTCTCTATTATCTGGATTCATCAATAATTAGTTTAGCCATATACAGCTTGCATTTTACCCAATTCCTATCTGCACCACCCAGCAATACAAGCTTTGTATGAAATATACAGTATAAAGTAAACAGGGATAAAGGATGTCAGAGGTTGGGGTTTTGGAAAACTCAAACGAACAGTGACTGCACCCAACAGATGCAGTCACTGTTTGTATACACAACAGCAGGAGGTGCAAATTTCCCCATCCATGTTATTTAACATGGACAGAGGATTTAAGTGTTTCTCTTGTTTGGCCTGCAGGGATAAATGAGGGAAATCTGCATGTAGAATGCTTATAATAATTGTTTGTATGTACCGTATGTATTACAAATCCCAAAACGCTATTTATCTACAGTAATATTTAAACATTTCTTCATATCTCTTTTCCTGATTGGTCATAGGTCAAATATTTTGGTTGTATGAGCAGCACATGAGTACTCCTGCTGACGTTAGTTGTGCTTACAAATTTAAAGCGGTCAGACACACATACTCATGACTGAAATTGTTTTTTAATCTAGATCTCAATCTTCAATGAATTTTTTTTTTTTATGAAATTATTTTTTCAGTGTATTATATAAAAGATTAAGGGTAATACAAAAAAGATGTGGTATCATAAGTGTAATTATTTTTATTTAACCACTTGACCACTGGGCACTTAAACCCCCTTAATAACCAGACCAATTTTCAGCTTTCGGTGCTCTCACAGTTTGAATGACAATATCTCAGTCATACAACACTGTAACCAAATTAAATTTTTGTCCTTTTTTT
Source organism: Rana kukunoris (assembly GCA_029574335.1). Classification (NCBI taxonomy): domain Eukaryota; kingdom Metazoa; phylum Chordata; class Amphibia; order Anura; family Ranidae; genus Rana; species Rana kukunoris. Next base: position 152,537,435 of record CM056052.1, on the reverse strand, counting down.
CCCACAAATAGAGCTTTCTTTTGTTGGTATTTTATCACCTCTGCGGTTTTTATTTTTTTCACTATAAATGAAAAAAGAACGAAAATTTTGTAAAAAAAAGAATTTTTCTTAATTTCTATTTTAACATTTTGCAAAAAAGTAATTTTTCTTCATAAATTTGGCCTAAAATGTATACTGCTACATATGTTTGGTAACAAAAAAATTGGATATTTTTTGGTCTGGGTGAAAGCTATAGGGTCTACAAGCTATGGTACCAATTACTGAAAACTTATCAATTTGATCACACCTGATGTACTGACAGCATCTCTCATTTTTTGAGACCCTAACATGCCATAAAAGTACAAATACCCCCAAATGACCCCTTTTTGGAAAGAAGACATTCCAAGGTATTTAGAAAGAGGCATTGTGAGTTTTTTTGAAGTTGTAATTTTTTCCCACAATTCTTTGCAAAATCAAGATTTTTTTTATTTTTATTTTTGTTCCACAAAATGTTCATATTAGCAGGTTATTTCTCACACACAGCATATGCATACCACAAATTACACCCCAAAACACATTCTGCTATTCCTCCTGAGTATGGCGATACCACATGTGTGAGACTTTTACACAGCGTGGCCACATACAGAGGCCCAACATGCAGGGAGCCCCATCAGGCGTTCTGGAACACCCAGACCAATTCTGACATTTCTCTCCTACATGGAAAAATCATCATTTATTTTCTAGAAAATTACATAGAACCCCAAAACATTATATATGCTTTTTTAGCAAAGACCCTAGAGAATACAATGGCACATGGTATTTGCACAGCAATTTTTCTAACACGTTTTTTTTTGGAAATAAAACAGTTTTGTGCTTAAAAAAAAAAACAGTAAAGTTAGCCCAATGTTTTTGCATAATATGAAAGATGAAGTTACGCCGAGTAAATAGATACCCAACATGTCACCCTTCAATATTGCACATGCTTGTGGAATGGCGCCAAACTTCGCTACTTAAAAATCCCCATAGGCGATGCTTTAAATGTTTTTACTGGTTACATCTTTTTAGTTGGAGAGGAGGTCTAGGGCCAAAATTATTTCTATCGCTCTAACGTTCGCAGCAATACCTCACATGTGTGCTTTGAACACCGTTTTCATATGTGGGCGGGACTTACGTGTGCGGTCGCGTCTGTATACGAGCACACGGGTACAGGGGCGCTGTAATTTTTTTTTTATTGTTCATTTTACTTTATTTATTTTAGTTTGACACGTTTTTCCCCAAAAATAAATGTTTTGATTACTTTTATTCATATTACAAGGAATATAGCATGACAGGTCCTCTTTACAGTGAGATATGGGGTCAATAAGACCCCACATCTCACCTCTAGGCTAGGAAGCCTGAAAAAAAATTGATCGCAGAGTATTGCAGAATATTGCACAGGGAGTATTGTGCACGGAGTATTGCGCAGGGAGTATTGCGCAGGGAGTATTGGGCCGGGGGTATTGCAGAGTATTGTGTGGGGGTATTGCAGAGTATTAAGCGGGGGTATTGCAGAGTATTGTGCTGGAGTACTGCAGAGTATTGTGCGGGGGTACTGCAGAGTATTGTGCGGGGGTACTGCAGAGTACTGGCCGGGGTATTGCAGAGTATTGCGCGGGGGTATTGCAGAGTATTGCGCAGGGGGTATTGCAGAGTATTGCGCGGGGGTATTGCAGAGTATTGCGCGGAAGTATTGCAGAGTATTGCGCAGGGAGAATATTGCAGAGTATTGCGCAGGGGGTATTGCAGAGTATTGCGCAGGGGGTATGGCAGAGTATTGCGCAGGGGGTATAGCAGAGTATTGCACAGGGGGTATTGCAGAGTATTGCGCGGGGGTATTGAAGAGTATTGCGCAGGGGGTATTGCAGAGTATTGTGCAGGGGGTATTGCAGAGTAAAAAAAAAACGATCGCAGAGTATTGCAGAGTATTGCGCAGGGAGTATTGTGTAGGGAATATTGCAGAGTATTGTGCCAGGGGTATTGCAGAGTATTAAGCGGGGGTATTGCAGAGTATTGCGCAATACTCTGCAATACCCCCTGCGCAATACTCTGCAATACCCCCGCGCAATACTCTGCAATACCCCCTGTGCAATACTCTGCTATACCCCCTGCGCAATACCCCCGCTTATTGCGCAGGGGGTATGCAGAGTATTGCGCAGGGGGTATGCAAAGTATTGCGCAGGGGGTATTGCAGAGTATTGCGCAGGGGGTATTGCAGAGTATTGTGCAGGGGGTATTGCAGAGTATTGCGCAGGGAAGGAATAGTATTGCATGGGTTAATGCAGGGATGGATGGATCTGTGACTGCAATAGTCACAGATCCATCCCACAGCGCTGCTGCCATCCACACTCTCCTCTCACACTGTACCGCTCAGAGAGATGAGGGAGGAACCGGCGGTTTGTTTACATGTGATCTCTCCGTCATTGGTAAACGGCCGCTATCAGCGGCAACTTACCGCGATCCGTGGTCATGGACATTCCCGTGTGCGCGCCCCAGGGGGCGCGCGGGGAGCGCGATTCTGGGATCACGTTATATAACGTGATCCCAGAGTTAAGCAACCACCTTGCCACCGTTATTTGACGGCGGCTGGTGGTTAAGTGGTTACATATAAATAATTAACAGTAGTAGAACATTCCTCCCATTTTTTTGAATGGGAACAAGGGATACATATCAGCAAAAGTATGTAGGCAGAAAACACACCCCCTACATACCCCCTTAAAGGAGTTGTAAAGGAAAAAAAATGTGCCTAAAATTAATGTCTGCAAGGTAGACAAACAGAATAGTGTAATGAATCTGTTAAAAAACGAGTAAATACCTATTAAATTCCTTCATCTATATCACCTCTGGCGTTCTAGTTTCTGTTCTCTCATTCACTTCCTAGTTTGCATCGTTCGTTCATGTAAGCACTACATTTCCCAGTATGCATTGCGACACACCCAGTAATTCACACCTCCTTGAAGTCTCTAACACGTAGAGAGCATCCTGTCGCACAGATGTAGTTCCCAGGAGGGGGCGTGCACCTTACTGACCACCGCAGTAAAGCCTCCCTTCACCGTGGTCAGTAAATTCAGACAAGCAGGAAGTGAACAGAACAGAGAAGAAATAGAGCAACTTCTGAGCAAAAACTAACAATGAGGAAGTGAAAAGAGGAATGTCTGCAGGTAAAGGATGCTTATTATGAAAAAAATGTTTTCCTTTAAAACCCCTTTAACCCCTTACCTACCGAGTCATTGTAAAATGACGTCGGCGGGAACCCTTCATCCTTCAGACTGGACGTAATATGACGTCCTTGCATTCCCGGGCGGCTAGGGAACACACAGATCCATGTCCTGTCAGCGGTACAGAGGAACACACATCGATCTCCTCCCTTGTGAGTCCCCCTCCCCCTACAGTTAGAACACACTTTAGGAAACATATTTAACCCCTTCAGTGCCCCCTAGTGTTAATCCCTTGCCTGCCAGTCACATTTACACAGTAATCAGTGCAGTTTTATAGCACTAATCGCTGTGTAAATGTGAATGGTCCCAAAAATTTGTCAAAAGTGTCCGATATGTCCGCCGCAATGTCACGGTCACAATAAAAATCGCAAATCGCCGCCATTACTAGTAAAAAAAATGCCATAATTCTATTCCCTATTTTGTAGATGCTAGAACTTTTGCACAAACCGATCAAATACGCATTTTTGCGATTTTTTTAACAAAAATATGTAGAAGAATACGTATCGGTCTAAACTGAGGGGAAAAAAAGTATTTTTAAAAAACAAATTATGATATTTATTAAATCAAAAAGTAAAATATATTGGGCCAGATTCAGGTAGATGGGCGCATATTTGTTCCGGCGTAGCGCAGCGCATATACGTTCCGCCGGCATGAACTAGTGAGGCAAGTACAGTATTCACCAAGCACTTGCTCCTTACTTTGCCCCGACGTAAGTGGAAGTGGGTGTGACCATATGTAAATGATGGGCGGAGCCCAGCGCAGAGACTTACGTACGGCGCATCATCCACGGAGCATGCACAGTGACGTTGGGGTCTACTCGCTTCCCTGTGCGCATGCTCACAACTTCCGTCGGCACCACTTCCTGGGAAACGTTGACGCAACGTCTTACGTCACGTGTATAAATGCAGCCGCAGATGCGCCAGTCCGGCGCAAAAGTATATCCGGTCCCCCCCCCCAAGGGAAGTTACTTTTGCTTGGAGATGTCTGCTCCCGTTCCCCGCAGACAGAGGAGGAAGCTGAACTTTAATGCCCAGGAGCTGTTAGCCGTCATCTCGGCTATGGAGACCTACGATGTCTTCCTCCATGGATGTAGAAGTCGCCAGACCAGCCGGGACAGTAAGCAGGCCATCCTGGAGTCTATTGCTGCCAGGGTCAACAGCCTGGGATATTCGACCCGGACTGCTTCTGACATCTGTAAAAATATTAATGATGTCAGGCGCAAAGTCTGGAACAAGGTGGCCGCCATCAGAAGGCATGAGAGGGGCACGGGGGGTGGACCCCCATGTGCGGTCAGCCTGACCACGAAGGAGGAGGTGGTCGCTCGCTGTCTGGAGAGGGAGCAGTTGGAGGGCGTGAAGGTGTTTGATTCGGTGGAGGAAGGCTCCAGGACAGGTAAGTGATTTTTATCCCCTATTTGGTGTGTTCCATGTGGGGGGGAGGGTACATGTGCCAAGTGTGTGGGACCACCAACATGTGTATGCTTTGTGTCATCCATAGATGACGGAGCTGGGCCATCATCTGCCGGCGGCCATTCCACCCTAACCCCCCAACTGCATCCTGAGCCCGACCCCCTGGGCACTGAGGACACAGTGGTGGAGGGGAGTGCCCACACTTCACCTGCTGAGGTGGTTGAGGAGGAGCAGGTCGTGTTGGCGCAGGAGTTGTTTTTATTTTTGGAGGAGTCCTCCCCTTCGGCAGGGCCCTCTCAGATCCCCTCCCCCATCAGGGGAAGCCCCTCAAGGGCGACTCCATCCCCCTGGGGACTACCATCTCCTGGCCCCAGGAAGGCGAACCGTAAGACCAGGGGGTGTCTGACATGGTCCATGACCAAATGGCAAGGAACCAGGCCAGGCAGACCCAGCAGATAGGGGAGATAGCTGGGCACCTGGATCGTGTGGCTGGCAGCCTGGCCTCCGTGGGCCACATGACAGAGGCAGTGCAGGACGTCAGCTGCAACTGCGCTGCAGTGGTGACCAGCCTTGGGGAGGTGCAGGCTGATGTTCGGCACCTTACTGCAGCCGTCCAGGCCAACACAGTTGCCATCCGGGAACAGGGGAGGCAGAGGCAGCAGGCCCAGCATTATCATGTGACCCGGCAGCTGAGGATGCAGGCCCAGACCAACTCATTCCTCAGCCGGATAGCCGTGCCCTTGGAGGGCATGCAGGCCACACCTGCCAGGAGTGGCCCACCTGGGGATCAGCCACCTCCAGATGCCCCCCCCACCGGAGGCTCCCTCCAGGCAGCTGAGGAGCCAGAAAGGGCTCGTCAGAAGGAGCCCCCGTCAGGCCAAATGATGGGTTGTTTTTGTGGCTCTTTTTTTTCTACATTTTTTCTTTATGCTCAGGTTATGAGCCTTTTTTTTAAATTTTATGCTCAGGTTATGAGCCTTTTTTTAAATTTATGCTCAGGTTATGAGCCCCCCAGACTTATCCAGGCATCGGAAACGGGACTTCAGGAGCCCAAATGTTTGCTCCACCACTGCACAGGTTTGGATATGTGCTTCATTGTATCTTCTCTCTCCTGGGGTTTGGGGGGGTACCGGAAAGGAGTCATGAGATGGGGTCCAAGTGCATATGCAGAGTCACCTGGAAGGGAAAAGACAGGAGGATGTTAGTAGTGCATGTGCCCCTTGTGATGTCTGCATCATGGGGTCGGACAGTCATGCCTGACTCCCATGTCCCATGTTCGAATTCCGTTGGGATGGGGCTTTGACGGTATATGTAGCTGTTGTGGCTGGACCCGGGGTGTTTGGCACGGATGTGCCATATGAGGCATTGGGCATCGGCTATCACCTGTACGTTGATGGAATGCCAATGCTTCCGATTGCGGTATATGTGCTCTGTGGCACGGGGGGGCTGTAGTGCCACATGTGTGCAATCAATGGCCCTCACGGTGCGTGGGAATCCTGCAATGCTGTAGAAATCTGTCATTGCCTTCTGCCGCAGGTCCTCAGTGGTGGGTCTGATGATGTGATGGGACATGCGTCTGAGAATTGCCGGGACAACCTGGTGCACACATCTGCTCATGGTGGATTGTGACATCCCAGCCACCACTCCACTTGTAAGCTGGAATGATTCACTGGCAAGGAAATGGAGTGTTGCCAGTACCTTCACCAGTGGCTGCACTGCTTGTGAGCGGTGTGTCTTGCTGGTGATGTCATCCTGCAGGGTTGTGGTTATTTCCAGGATGGCAGCAGGGCTGAATCTGAAGATGCGATACACCTCCTCATCACCCATGCCAAAGAGGCTCATGCGCGTGCGGTATATCCTCTCACGTGCCCTCCTCCTCCATACCGGGGGACCCATTAGTAGTGCTAGGACCACGGCTGCCCCTGGCATGTTGGCACACAGAGGTGTTGTCCTGCAAGTGGGGTTGCTCAGCTTGCTATTTTCATCGGTAACACTGCTGCTGTAGCTGCTCTCCTGCTGACCTGTGGCCGTCAGGTGTAAAGATAAAGCAGCTTTTTGTAGGAATAACTTCGCGCCGGACGTACGATTTACGTGCGGCGCACGTAGCCAGCATCTGGTGCTAATCCGTTCGCGAATCAGCATATCTCCCTCATTTGCATATTTGAATGGGAAATCAATGGGCGCGACAGATGCGCCAAGCGACAATATGCGCCTACGATACCGGCGTAGGAAAGTTAAGTCGGTCGGAGGAAGCCCGTTTTCAGGCGTATCTACTTTTGTGGGTACGGGGCATAGATACTACGGCGCATCTTTACACTTACGCGGCGCATATCGATATACTCCAGCGTAAGTCTTTCTGAATCTGTCCCTTAGTGTTTTTTTCAAAATTGTTGCTCTTCTTTTGTTTATAGCGCAAAAAATAAAAACCGCAGAGATGATCTACCACCAAAAGAAAGCTCTATTTGTGGGAAAAAAAGGGCGTCAATTTTGTTTGGGAGCCACGTCGCACAACTGCGTAATTGTCATTCAAAGTGCGACAGCGCCGAAAAATAAAAATTGGTCTGGGCAGGAAGGGGGTGAAAATGCCCTGTATGGAAGTGGTTAAAGGAGATATAAACAAAAAAAATCATTAGTTAAAGCAGAGTTACTACCCATGTAGTAGTTAATGTATGTATTGTAAATGTTATTTTTTTTAATAAACTTTGAAGTCCCCACCGTGCACGCTCTGATCTTCACTGTGGGCAGCTGAACCCCACTGATATCTCCTTCCGGCGCTTGTGGCTACCCAGAATGCACCTTATGATCTCGCACATGCGCATATCGTACAAAGAACAGCGTGGCGATGCTAAAAGTGGTGGATGCCCATTGACTCATGGGATTGATGACACTCATATACCAGGAGCCAATGGGTAAGCAGACATGACGTACCTCGCCGCAGTTATGTAATGCAGAAGCAGAGGATTAAAACCACAATAAAGGTATTTGCACTGCTGTAAAAAAAAAAGGCAATGAGATTACAGGAACAGATTATAAATGCACGCAAGGGGTTGGGGGCCTTTTCACCTAGGTCAGCTAACTTAGAAGGACTAATAAGGGGCTTTTGGATAAGTTAGCTATTTCAACATAAAATTGTGTTTTTTGCAGCTATATTGACTATGTGTTTTAGTTGTGATAGGGAAAGCATTGCTAGTGCTGCTAATAAAGTGCATATGGGTAGATTATGTAGGGTTTTGTAGGCACTGTCAGGTCTCTTAAAGTATGACTATGTGCATTAGTTGTGATAGGGAAAGCATTGCAAGTGCTGCTGATAAAGTGATATGGGTAGATTATGGGCCAGATTCAGGTAGAATTAGGCTGGAGTATCTGTGATACTCCAGCCTAACTGTCACTTTAAGCCGGCGTTTCTGTTTTCTGTAACCAGAAAACAAGAAACGCCGGGTTGGTGTTCCGATGCGATCGGCGCAATTGAATTTCGCCATCGCATCGCAACTTTAATTTAAAAATGGCGCCGGGGGCGTTCCCGCTGATTTACGCTGAAAAAATATGTTAATCAGTGGGAATCGGCAATTCACGATCGTATTCGGGCGCGACGCAGTGACTTTCCGACGTTTCCATAAGCGATACGCGGCGTAAAGATAAAGCAGCCCCCTAGTGGAGTATCCTATGTTAAGTATAGGCGTCGTCATCGCGTCGGGAAAAAAAAAATCGCGTCGCTTGCGTAAAACTTTCATGAATGGGGATGTGACGTCATTGACGTTCACTGACAGGATTTGGAGCATGCGCACTGGGATGCATTGACACTCGACGCATGCGCAGTACGTTCTCCGCGGGATCGCGCTTAGTTAAAATAATACACGCCCCGTACCGCCCAATTTGAATTCCGCCGGCTCGTTTGCGATGCGCTGCCGCAACTTTAGGAGCAAGTGCTTTGTGAATAACAGCACTTGCTCCTAAAATTGCGGCAACGTAACGTAAATGAGAAGCGTTACTCCAGAGCAAAGATGCTCCCATCTACCTGAATCTGGCCCTATGTAGGGTTTTGTAGGCACTGTCAGGTCTCTTAAAGTGGATGTAAACGCTTTCTAAATGTCATGTAGGTAGCAATTTAGGGGTGAGGGTACGGAAAGGTTTTAACATCCTTTGTTACATCCTAATGCTGCTGAAGTCCTGCAGTATTTTCTATCCTGTCCCTGTCCACATGACCTACAGCGATAGCAGGCTGCATGTGTTTTTTTTCACAGGGCATATTTCCTAATTCTTTTTGACGGCAACTTCTTTTTCACAAGCCTTTTTATTAAAACAAACCTTGCATGAAAACAGGAGGTCCACTCAATGGAAAGTCTCCACCCCAAAAAAACAAATCATTAGCAAAGACAATTTAAAAATAAAGCTAATGCTAATGCTAAAAAAAATACCTTGGCCACAGCTTTCAGCCCTTAAGACATACGGGCTGACATCACAGTGTGACATTGTAATGTCATTCAAGCCTCCTCAAATCATTTTACAAGCTGGTGCTGATGTAAGTTTATTTATTTATTTATTTATAATACCAATTTTATTTTTAATTACAGTCCCCTGACCTTAATATCAAAATGCTACCCTGGGGAAATCTAAAAAATGCGATTCAAGCAAGATGACCAAAGACTTTGCATGACCTGGAGGCATTTTGCCAAGACGAATGGGAAGCTATACCACCTGCAAGAATTTGGGGCCCCATAGACAACTATTATAAAAAGACAGCATGCATGCTGTCATTGATGCCAAAATGGGAAATACACGGTATTAAGAACTAAGGTATGCATAAATTTGAACAGGGGTCATTTTATCTGTTTACTTGCTGCTATGTTTTGTTCTATGATTGTGCCATTATGTTATGAACTACATTTGAAGATGAATCCTATAAGAAAGAAATTTGTTTTGCCTGCTCACTCATGTTTTCTTTAAAAATGGTAAATGCTGCATTTTTTAGCTTAACTGTATCTAATCACTGTTGAGAGCGGGACCTTAAAGTGATTGTAAAGTCTATTTTTTTTCTATAAAAATAACACATCTTTTATTCTTACCTACTTTATTGTAGTGGATTTGGACAGAGCAGCCTGGATCCTCCTCTTCTCGGGTCCCTCTTATTTCATCCTGATCCCTCCCTCTTGTTCAGTGCCCCCACAGCAAGCAGCTTGCTATGGGGACACCCAAGTTGAGTAACAGCTCCTTGTGTCCATTCAGACATGGCGCCGCTGCTGTGTCTCAGCCAATCAGGAAGAATAATCATGGATGGCTTAGACACTCATGGACATCGCTGGACAGAGAGGGACCTCAGGTAAATGTTAGGAGGGCTGAGGGGGGCTGCTGCACATAGAAGGCTTTTTAACCTAATGTAAGAATGCATTAAAGCGGAGGTTCCGCCGATGTTAGCAGCCGAGGCTGAGCAATCGCTCGGTCCTCGGCGGCTTCCGCCGCCATCCTAGGTGATGGAATCAGAAAGTGAAGCCCGATTCCCTACTGCACATGCGCGAGGATCGCGGCGTGCCGTCACTGGTGCCCGCTCTCTTCTGGGAACAGTGTTTCCCAGAAGACAGCGGGGCGGTTGGTTGAAGTCACAGGCTGGATTCCCCGCGGGGATCAGACCCGGAAGTGGTGCAAATACCTGTCTCAGACAGGTATCTGCACCCCCTCCCCTGAAAGGTGCCAAATGTGTCACCGGAGGGGGGAGGGATCCAAAAAGTGGAGGTTCACTTTTTGTGTGAACCTACGCTTTAAGGTAAAAAAAAACATCTGCCTTTAGAATCATTTTAATTAAAAAATGTAAGTTTTATATAAGTTTGTTTACCTAAATTTTTCAATCATGTCCATGAAAAATTTAAAAAAACTAAGATGGAAACTAGGACACAATTGGCTTATATGTACCACACCTCGTTTTGCCCTTCATCTTTATAAATAAGGCTTATAGATTCTTGAGAGAGACTTATATTCAAAATATTAAAAGCAAGACTCTTCATTAAAGATTTCAAAGATTACTTAAGCTATATGTATGTATTTTCTATCCATGTCTCCACTCTCCAACTTACAGTAAGCAATTGCATTGGTATGCCTAATGGTTATTTAGACTCTGTATACCACTCAGGATGTTTGATTTTGCAAAGATGACTCATAAGGCGGTAAGCTCTAGTGACCAAAAAGACCTGCAAATTGCTGTTTTCCATGTTAATAACATCCTTGGCTATTACTAAATGTTTCCTTTATTTTCTTCAAGATAAACTGTATACCTATTTGTTTCGTTTGACCAAAGCTGGATTTATTTCAGCCTTCAACCTGCTTCTAAGCATTAATAATGATCCACTTGGGAGAAAAAGCAGCTAAATGAATACAGGGGGAGACTTAGAATATAATTAACCTGTGTAGTAGCAGGCCCTGTGACATTTTGGGAGTTAATTTGTTATTTTATGCACTGCCAACTGCAAAGCAACCAAAAGCGTCAAAACAGAATTAGCTTATATTAGTGGTTCAGTGGAAATATTTTCCAACAAGGCTACTTTTTAGTTACAGTGATAGTAACAGAGCTGAGCCTTGCTAAAGAAAAAAAAAAAAAAAAAAAAAAAGGAATTTTACAAATAGAAAATGCCAGTATTTTAATTCTTGGCCTTGCTCTGAGATATCTCTGGTAGTATGGAATGCTCATACAGTAGTAAACACTGAAATATCTTTATCATTAAAGTTAGTATTCCTGGATATATCTAAATAATTTTTAAAACTGCTCTCTTCTTACCCTAACATCTATAAACAAACCTGTGGAAGAAAGATCGATATACCTACCCATTTTTTAAATGATTTTTTTTATGTATATTGCCGGGATCCGACAATACCTGAAAATAGGCTTCTTCCGACCGACGTAACTTTCCTACGCCGGCGTATCGTGGGAGCATATTTACGCTGGACGCATCTGGCGCTCCATTGATTTCCTATTCAAATATGCAAATGAGGGGATACGGCAATTCACGAACGTATGCGCGCGCGCGCGCAGCCTACGCACGGTGCGCGTAAGTTCAACGTTCGGCGTAAAGTTATTCCACATAAAGCAGGTGTAACTCAGCACCAGACCTGCACATGTCAGCTGGAGAGCAGCAGCATCGTTATGGACGCTGAGCAACCACACTTGCAGGACAAAACAATCCGTATGCCAACATGCCAGGGGCAGCCATGGTCATAGCACTACTATTGTGTCCACAGGCACGTAGGAGGGCATGGGAGAGGATATACTGAACATCTGGAGGAGGATCATCCCCAGGTCTGCCACTCCTGGCAGGTGCTGGTGTTCTGCTCTACAGGGCAAGGGCAATGGGTGAGGTTGAGGTAAGGAGTTCGGTCAAGCCTGCATTGCAGCTGGCGGGTGGGGTGCGGTCTGCCTCGCCTCCCTACCTCTCGCCACATGGCAGTCGTGTTGGTTGCGCTACCGCCGCACTGCCAGGGTCTTTACCTCTGCCACGGAGGCCTGCTGTTGTGGCCTGCAGCTCCCCAATGCAGGTGACCACTGCAGTGCAGTTGCACTGACATCCCTGCAAGCTGTCTGATATCTGGGCCGAGGAGGCCAGGCTGTCTGCCACCGGCGCAGGTCCCCAGCTATTGCACCCATATGGCGGGTCTGGCGGGTGTCCCTCGTAAGATTTTCGAGCCGAGGGAGGGATTCAGGAACAACCGTTGTCTTGTGCGGGAGGCTTTGAGGGGCTTTCCCTGATGGAGGGGGAGGGTGAGGGGCTTCCTGATGGGGGAGGTCTGCTGCTGAGGCCTGGCAAAAGGGAAGACTCCTCAAAGTAGAGGCAAACCTCCTGATCTATATCCACTGTTCCTCTCAACCACCTCTAGAGGAGAGGTGTGGGCACTCCACTCCACCGCTGTCTCTTGGCTTCCCAGGGGGTCAGGTTGAGCCAGATGTTTTGGTGATGGCGTGGGACGGCCACTGGCAGCAGATGGCCCTGCTCCCTCCAGCACATCTGTGGATGACACAAAGCATTCACATGTTGGTGGACACACACACTTGTCACATGTTCCCTTCCACCCCCTCACATGCTCCACACCGGATGGGGGATAAAACACACTTACCTGTCCTCAACTGCTGATCAATGGAGTCAAAGCCCTCCAGACCCTCCACCTGGTCCCGCTCCAGGCACATGGCGATCACCTCCTCCTCCGGGGGCAAACGCACAGCAGATGGTGGTCCACCCCCCGTGCCCCTCTGGTGCCTTCTGATGTTGGCCACTTTATTCCGGACATGCCGACGCAAATCGTTGATTTTTTTGTTAATGTCCTTAGATGTCCGGGACTCATGACCAAGGGCATTAACTTGAAGGGTTATCTGCTCCAGGATCTGCTGTTTCTTGGCCCTGCTGACCTGGGCACTCTGTACGCCACGGAGGAACACATCATATTTCTCCATTGCAGAGATGAGGACAGCCTTCTCATCTGGGGAGAAATTTCCTCCTGTCCCTCTCATACTCAACATCAGGCATTGCAAAAACAAAAGTACCTTGCTTCAGGGGGGGAATAAGCATGGATGTACTTTTGCGCCGGACGGGCGTATGGCTGAGCGTATTAATGCGCTCGGCGTAAGCCGGTGGGCTGGCGTATCCCAGGCAGTTGCACCGGCGTAATTCTGAGCACACGCACAGGGGTGCGGACATACGTCCGCGTCACTTCGCATGCTTTGTGATAGTGCTAAATAGGTCTGTTTGGCAGTAGAGAGGCTGCAATTGTATTTTTAGAGGACAGAGTTTTACTGGAAGAAGTCTTGCTGAAACTTAGTTTTGTGCTCTTCACTCCTCCTGAGACAAAGGTGGGCAATGATGTGGAAAATGGAGGAGAATTGTGCTAGGGAATTTACTGTAAATGGATGTAAAGGTAAAAGCTGCAAGCAAGCAAGCATTCAAAATGCTCCCAAAATTCATTTTTGAATCTGCAGCACAGATTGTCATAACCATATATTATTTACAGAGTATACTGTACCTTACATTAGGGCCCTTTCACACTGATGTATTTTTCCTACATGTTTACCTTTGAAAGAAAAACACAAGAGAAAGTTTCCCTTTAAATCCTAGGGGACACTTTACACCAATGTGCCGTGGGTGCTGTGAATTTTGAAAAGTCCTGCATGCTGCATCTTTGATGTGATTTTCAAAACTGCGCTCATTGAAATTAATAGAGAACGTGACAAAAACACATCAAACATGCATCAAAAACACTTCAAAAACACACTGAATTTTTCTGTTTTTGGTGCCTTTTAGAGTCACATGTCCATTTCACTGGTGCAGGCAACCAGAAAATGTACTGGAAATGCATCTAAAATAAGTCAAAAACTGTATTTTGCATTTATTTGAAAGGGCTGCAATGCCTTCTGAAATCTTTTTAGAAATCTCAGCCAGCATGGGAACTGCAAGTGCAGAAATCACAGCCAGTGAGCCAATCAGAAGATAGAGGGGGCAGGGACAAATACAGCTCTGTGTGTAAATGGACACATGGAGCCATGGATTGGTGGGAGAGCGCCTGCTTGGGTGCCCCCAGAGCAAGTTGCTTGCTATGGGATCTTCTAGCAGGGACGGAGGAGCCCGATTGCTGGTTTGGTTTGAGACCCAAGAAGAGGAGGATCTGAGCTGCTCTATGCAAAACCACTGCACAGAGCATGTAAGTATAACAGGTTTGTTATTTTAGAAAAAAAAAAAACAAGACTTTAATATCGCTTTAAGTATTGGTTTTGTTTAACATGCTATCAACCAAGTATTCTATCATCACTTATACCCTGTCCTGTGTTTGTATCTTGATATGATAAAAAAAAAAAAAACAATGTGGTTGGTTTATATTATGCATCAGCTTGTACATTTCTCAAAAAAATATTTTCTTTTCTTTTTACTTGCAAGTACTGCAAGAGTTCTTGATAATTTTTAACTTCAGTAAACCATAGAAACCTATTAACGAGCGTCCCGTCGGGAAGCTCGTCGAGCCAAAAAAAGAGAGCATGCTCTTTTTTCCCTTGTTGTTCAATGAGGACTTTGGCTCGACAAGCTTTTTCGACCGCTCATCGGGCCTCGTCGGGCGGAGCGATGGGTTTAGCCCGACGAGGTTTTCGCACTGTGTACGCGGCCTCAGAGTTGATTTGTTGTCCTTTAGACTAGTAGAGGATTCTGATTTGTTGTTATTAGAGGTTACTTCACATAGAGTTCAGCATCTCAGAACAAGGCCTGGTTCGTACAGGCATACCTAGGCATACACCTGAGTGAAGCTCCTCGTTTGCCATCACGTGGTGCACAGGTGTTCCATGTGTAGCACTAGTGATGGACGAACATCGGATGGGACTGTTTGCGAACGCTTACCGCGAAACATTCGCAAATGTCCACGAACCGCAAGTTCGCAGTGGGCCCCATTGACTTTAATGGCAGGCGAATATTAAAAACCTTTAGGTCATATTTGCAGCCACAAAATACTTACTAGCTGTGCACAAATAGTCCCACAACATGGATATACTGACCTACAGAAGTATTAAGTGAAAAACCGGATACAGAAGTAAATGCCGGCCATTACAAGCTCCAAAAATTAGCCGACAGACGTTCACCTGACAGCAAACAACTTTGTATTCTGTCGCTGGAGGTACATTAAGCTATTGACCGGATACAGAAGTAAGTGTCGGCCATTACAGGTCCCAAAAACTAGCCACAGGCGTTCATCTGACAGCAAACAACCTTGTATTCTGTGGCTGGTGGTACATTAGGCATTCACCGGATACAGATTAAGTGCCATCCATTACAGGCACCAAAAATTAGCCACGACCACAGGCATTCACCTGACAGCAAGCAACCTTGTATTCTGTGGCTGGTGGTACATTAGACATTGTAACAGCACTGGTGAATGGAGCGAATGTCTATGTGAACCACAAACTGCGGTTAGCAAGGAATTGACAATGTGATTCTCTATGCGACAAAACTCAAGATGATGAGGCCCCAGGCATCACTCTCGCAACAGGAGTTTGGGGGATCTATAACATCTCAGTAGCTATGTACACAAAGAAAGACGTTGAACCTACTAAGCATGGAGCATTACAACATGCGACCAAGGCTGAGCATTTAAAATTAGTTCAATGGTCAATATCCCAATACACTACTAATGCAGGTGTGAAGGTGATTATTCAGTAAGGGACCCCAGGCGTCACTCCTAGCAACAGGAT